>SMGT01000971.1:153114-191579 GCA_004794575.1 Lanistes nyassanus | reverse complement strand
CTATTTTTAGTACCGCTATGGCGGCGCCCGTTGAATCAGCCAGTCAACATGTCAATACTCGCTACTGCTACAATCATTTTCAGTGACTTTTGCCGATCACTCGGCAGACAAAATTTGTTGAACGAATTGGGGGCTCGAGCCGTTCAAGTAATATATTATCCCGCCTGGCGTCTATAAATATATATTAATCTAAATTATTACAATTTTATGGTGGTCAAAGGAAACCTCATATTTATGATAAGACATTAATTTTTTTTTCAACAATTTACAACAGTTTAAAATTTTATACAATCTACTATATTCTAGTATGTTTAATCAAGATCATTAAGCTAAAGTTTTAGTTATGGGAGGTTGATCTTTCGAATAGCGATAGGACTGCTGCCAAGATGCTTTCCCTTACAAAAAATTTAAATGCAGGAGTTATGTCCCATAGTACCGTTTTCCCCTACATTTAAATGTAGGACTTCTGTCCCATCTTACAGTTTTTCCTGCAGTCAAAGGGTTGGAACGACTCGGTAGAATCCGATTAGCAAATTTCGCATGGTCGGATATTTTAATCAGACAACAATTTACAAACAAGAACCCTATGATGTTTGGAAACATTGTGATTGTGTGTGTGTGTGGAGTAGGGGATAAGCGCGCGCGTGAGTGTGCGTGCGTACTTGTGTGATCGAGTTCGTACGCGTGAGTTCGTGTGTGCGTGAGAAGGAATGCAAGATAGAGAAGGAAATGATTAAATTAAAAATGAGGCAAAGTGCAGAAGCGCTCGCAAAAACACCACCAAAAAACAAATGTTTGCCTGCTCTGATCCAAAACAAGCTTAAGAAAAAAAACTGAACCACCATGCAAAGTTTTCGCTTTATGGCAGGATATGGATAGGATTTCTGTTGACTGATTTGAAAGCTGGGTTCATAATAAGTACCACCTATAAAATTTTGAATACGTTGTTCTGAATCCAACGCGATTAATTGTGACTAGGGCCCTAATAGACCAGCCCAATTGTAGCAAAACATTTTTACTGCATGGATTAAATTACATTTTGTATGCTCAAATTATATACTTTCAAATTATTTAATTTTTTAAAAATTGCTATAACTGTTATGTTATTAACCAGCGAACAGATGACAAACAAAATCTCTAGCGACTGATCAGGACCCGGCTATAATAAACGCATGGTGCCGAGCTATCACCATCAAAAATCGGTTCGAGGTTTCTTTTATTTATTTTTCGCTGTAGCTTTCTTTCCAATCTGCTAGTAAGTCAAAGGTGTGCATATTAAACATCGTAGTTATAATGAATAAAGAAAACTTTTTGGCAAAAAAAGGAGGGGGATGAAATTAAAATTGAGGGTTTAGAATAAGGAAGTACAGAATCTTGCCCAGTGACCGTTTTTCCTACAAAAAAGGCTCCCCACCCCTCCGAAACCCCCTCCCCCACACATTACTTTGCCATTGTTGTTTCCAAAACCAAAGCGTTTAAAACAGATGCGGTATGTTTAATTATTAGTGTGCGTGCGTGCGTGCGTGCCTTCGTGCGGGGCAAGATCAAGCAATTATATAAGTTACATTATCAGTATATTCAAATAAATATTTTGTACACCAACTCGATAAACATTTTTTAAATGCCTAGATTATTGCTGCAGAATTTAGTGTTAATTGTTCACTAAATTCAACTAAAACTACAAACAATTTTGCCCGAGAGCGCTATATTGAATAATACGTACATGATTACCGATCTCGACAGGGACTGCCGACTTGACCAAACCGACCGACCCATATCGACAGACCGATACCAGTCAGGTAATCAGGCAGTCTGTCTAAAATACTTTATATAAGGAGACCTTGTAACAAAGATATATATCTCTCACAGTGAATATAGCTCCTTCTTCGATCAATGCGATGATCTTCAGTCAATTAAATGCCTACATATATACCGAGCACCAAAATAAGTCCGGTGAGTGTAGCAGGCGCAATGACTATGGCGTCCCGATCGAGCCTGAATTCACAAACACAATGAACTGGCCACTTTCACGCTGTGCACTGTATAATCTGGTCTTACTTGACGGTCAATGACTAGGCCTGTTGCATTCCCACTTCTTGTGTTGCTCAGTGTACTTCTGTTTTGCATCTTGATTTATTTCTATTTTAACAAAAAAATAAATGAAAATAAATTAATTAATAATCTGTCAACAACCATTTGATTTTATTCTGTTAAACATTTGCGAATTTTATATCGATGATACTTGCATCATGTAGCCGCATGAGTGTGTATAACAATCCAGTCAAATCTATAAAACCCCGCTTTTTTCCAACTTTCCAGTCATGTCTGCCAGAATAATCATTGTAACTGAGGCATATATATTTCTTTAATAGCAAACTTCTATTGCGACGACATTCCTAATTTCCTACCCGTGTGCGTGTGTGAGCGAGAGAGAGAGAGGGGGGAGGGAGCTAGGGCATCATATTGCGTGTGTTGGGGGAGGAGCCGCGCGAGTGTCCTGAGGGGAAAAAATCCAAAAAATCAAAGGACCCTCCCCAACCCCCCCCTTCAGAATATATTTTCTATAAATGATTACCCCTACCACCACCACGTCAGGGGAAAAAATATTATATTTGGGAGTTAATTGGCACTTGCATGATAGCTGCCACCTTTTCAAGTACATGGCTTTCTGCCTTCAGTATATACTAATTATTTAATCAATTACACATTATAAATACTAGAAACATCTAGACTAATCAGGTGTTGTCACTGTTGTGTTTATTGGGACCTATTGCGATTTGATGAGGCGTGATGGCTACACGGCTGTGACGAGTTAACTCTAGCTCCAGTGACAGAACTCATGCAGCGAGTTGGTGTGGCGAGTAAGAAAAGTAGCGAGCTGCACGACATGAATCTCGGACGACTCAAACAAACCCGTATGATGGCAAACCGTGTCTATCATAAACGCCACAAGTCTTAGTACGCTGAAGGATACAGCAATAATGCTCTTTTATGAAACACCTTTGTTGATCATCCAGTTCCAGGAATCGACTACAGTGCGATAGCGCACAATACCAGAGACTTTGGAACTCAACCGTCTATTTAATATTCCTGTAGATGGAGATTTGACACGTAAGCTGTGTTTGCGATTGTGGCAAGTGTGTGAGTGTGCATTGTGCATTTGTTATTAATTAAATCTATTGTTATATCATTCACTCTCATTGACTGAGTGAGTGAGTCATTGTTTTGTGTTTTGGAACATGCCATCTTTCGGAGGTAGACATGTTAAGTTACTTGTAAAGCTTAGGTGAAAATCTAGCACCGTGACTTTTAAGCCTGTCGACAATGTGTCCATCATAAAAAATGCCAACTATCACCGAGTTCGGAATTGTAATCTAGATCTAGTCTACAGTACTTGCACTCAATAGATCCATACTATTTCAATATCTTGTTGTAGATATTGTTTGTGGCTATGGGCACAAGTCGTCGATATAAATTTATCGACGATCTGTGATATAAGTATTCATGTGACTCACAGAAGAGTTTTATCGCAAATATAAATAAATATTGGCATCAAATTAATGTGAAACTCTGACAGTAGCATCGTAAAGCAAAACTCTAGTTGTGATAGTTATTATTAAAACAATAAAAGCACAGTTGAAACAATTTTAAATTAAAATTGTGTTAATTTTCCACCACTGCAGCACCCATGCACTGATGCAGTAAGTGCATGTTTATTGTCTGCATAGACTCCGCGCAATGAAGATTACGGTGATGAAGTTACGATGCTTGGTCGTGAGCCTCTTCAGTGTCTGCATGATAGCTACCTGTATATGTTTTTACCTTCTTGCTGAACTTGTCTACCTGGATGAAGCTAGGGTCAAATTAGGTAATTTTGATTAATTTAAGATAATTTCTAGTATATACATTAACTTGAAAATTGGTTAGTTTTGCATTGATCCACCTTAACAAAGAGAAGAGAATAAACATTTTATGCAGGCTTGTACATCTGTGTATGGATGTTGGAGTTATGGTGTAGTATTAATAATTTAATAATAATGCATATATATATATATATTGGCAGTCACAACTGTCATGCCTGAATATACCAAAGAAAACAATAAAAAGGAGGAAATCTAGGGAATGAGAAGAATTAAGTAACTCACTGACAAACTCCTTGTATAAGGACATAATAAAGTAATAGAAAAAACAAAAATAAAGTACAGGGTGGGTTTATACATTAATTAATAGTATGCATGTCTTTTTAAAGTTAAGTTTTTCTGGTCATTGTTTTTCTCTATGACCCTTTTTAATTTAATTGCAAATAGTGCAGCACTGCACATTTCACATTTCTGAAGTTGATATGTTTTGTCACCAAAGGATTAATTATAATTTATATAGATATATTTCTATGATTCGGCAGAAATGATGGTTGCAAAGCTTGAGCATGAGAAGCTGTACAGGACAAGGCAACAGTTATCTGCACCTGATGATCTTGTAAGCATGCATCCATGTGCATGAGGCATGTGTAGGTACATAATGAGATAAATATTTTCTGCTGGTTTTTAAAGAAGGGTCCTAGTCAGTAATATCAGTTTTTACATAAACATACATGTACTCCAAGCAGTGACTGGGATTATGGTCTTGCTCTGAAGAGCTAGATAACCAGACAAATTAACAAAGTAACCTTGTTTTTCTCATTTGCATGCTGGAAAGAAATTAATTTGAACACACTGGTTTAGAGAGTACCAGAACTAGTGCTTGTCACCAAGGTGAAGGTAAAGATTGTCCTTTGACCTGTTATTGTCAACCCTGACACACACCTCATTGAACCAGCACCTTGAGGTTTGAAGCCCAGCACCCTAAGACCTAGTGTCACCAAGATACAGTGCCAACTCTGGCTTACTGTGGGAAGTAGGGGTTTGGGTGGGGTATGGTTGTTGAATGTGACTGGTCTGTTAAATGGAGTACCTGGAATGGAACCATACAGAAGTTTGAGTCAGCCCTTTTTGCAGCATGAGGAATCTGTGACTTCACTGTCAGAATCTATTTGCAGTTTCACGTCTGGTTGGTTGGTTTACTGGGCTTAATGCTTTTTTAGCATTTTTTTCTGCTGTTCCCCTCCTCCCCCCCCCCCCCACTCGTACAGGAAGGAGTAGACTTCGGGAGTGACGACACTGTGGTTATCTACAATCGCATTCCCAAGACAGGCAGCACAACATTGGCTGGCATCATGTATTCATTGTGCTTCAGCAACAAGTACTTTGTCATCCATATTGGTATGATGGACAGGGCTAAGACCATTGCCCTTTCAGACCAGGTAAATCTGTTTTTCATTCTTCTTTCCTTCATCTATTCCTTCTTTTCTGTTTTCTTTCTCACTGCCTGGGTTCAGTGGGTTGCAGCATTCACAGCTGTAACTTGTACACAGGGTAAGACTGGTTGGCTTTTTCGGTAATCATCATCCTGTCAGCAAGAAGATTGTCGTATGACAGATCCACCAGCTGTAATAAACCCATATTCATCTGCTACATGTACATATAGTCTACTAAAAAGTATACACTTTTGGTAAAGGTAACGGATGTCCTGTGACCTGTTTAGGTCATAGGAGAGTAGACTGTGTGAGGCCCCACCCATCTGCTCTCTCTCCCTGCCTTTCCTTCCCCGACATAAGGTCAGGTATCCATTCACATCTGGGTGAACTGGGGAAGTGTGCTGCAATGCACAAGCTTTAAACCAGCCGTTGCCATGCCTTTAAGTTTGGAGTCCCACTCTCTAACCACTCAGCCATCCGCTTTCCCCAGGGAAAAACAGTTTAGATTTATCTTTCAAAGACAAAAACAAGACAAACATTCCAAAGGTTTTGCTTCTAAGTAATATATTTAAAAAATTCTCGTGGATCTGAACATACTTTTGTAATGTTGCGATTTCATTTTGCAGATGAGATTTCTACAGAATATCACAAACTGGGAAGAAAAGAAACCTGCCCTGTACCATGGGCACATGGCGTTTATTGATTATACCAAGTATGTCAGTTTGCTGTGATGTCATCCGAAGAGAAGTTTCCTACTTGTTTTAAAATGATGCATTTCAAAAAAAAGAATATGCTGGAAAACCCAGATATAAAAAATTATCAAAGCTTTTTTAATTTTGTCCTTGATTCCATTTTTATTTTTAAATGTAATTGGGAATATTTCAAAGGCAATGTATTTGAGTAAAATTGTAAAAATTTTAAATTTGCATTTACTGCATGTTACAGATTTGGGATTAAGAAGAAACCTATTTATATCAACATGATTCGCAACCCACTTGATCGCTTAGTCTCATTTTACTACTTTACACGATATGGAGATGATATCCGACCTTCGAAAGAGAGAATGAAAGAGCGCACAAGAGAGGTATGACCCATTGTTACTGCTTCCTGTTGCACTTGCATTTTTTACTTTCACATGCACTTATTTTTGAAAATGCTGTTCAACATTCTGTTTAGAGAAGTGTGTGTGTGTGTGTGATGTTCTTTGGGCCTGTTTTACCTTTGAACAGTTTACTTTCTTTGTTAAGTTGTATGAAAGTTTACTTCTATTCGTTGTGTTTTATATGTAAGTTTTGTATTCAAAATTCCTTTTGCTGAATGTTCATGGTTAATGTTTCCAGCATTCCTTACCCAAGATGGCTAAAAGTCTGTACCCAGAATATGATGGATTTGTTTCACTATAGAGTGTTTGACACACTATACTGATGGAGGTACTTACAAAACCAACATTTTATTTATGGTCAAATCAGGCCTGTATGCAAACCTTTCCACACCAGATTACATACAGATAAGACTGGACACACATTTCTAAACAGATCTATTTGAAAAGGGCCCTCCAAAAAGTATATACATAACACGAAGTAGTGGAATTTTTTCCAGACGTTTGATGAATGTGTGCTGAGGAATGGCGAGGACTGCAGCACTGACAACCTGTGGCTACAGATTCCTTATTTTTGTGGCCATGTTGCTGAATGTTGGTCTGTGAACAGTTCTCTCTTTTTATATCATTCTCTGCTTTTTCTTTCTTCACTGACCTGTTGAATAAAATTATTTTATCCTTTTATTACTTTTAACCTTCTTCCTTCTGTGTTCTGACACTTTTCTCTTGGTCTCTTGCTGCCTTGCTTTTATTTGTGTGTCAGAGTTATGTCAATAATTTAGTCATATTTCTTAGTTGTATTCCTAAACCAAAATCGGACATTGTCATTTATCAAAATTTATTGTCAGATTCTGAGTTAACTTTTTTTCCTTTATAAATTTGGTAATTCTCTTGTTCCTATTTGATAGCTTTAATCCTAAATAAGAACGCCATCTGTTTTCATATTATTGAAGGATACCAGGTAACGAATGGGCTTTGAGAAAGGCAAAACAGAATGTACTGCAGCGCTACCTAGTGGTAGGTACTACAGAAGAAATGGAAGATTTTATTCTTGTCTTAGAAGCTCTGCTGCCACGTTTCTTCAAAGGTGGATCTAAACTTTACAAAACTGGTGAGTTTTTGTTTCTGTTCCTTTTACAGAACAAGGAAAGATAACTGCCAATCTGTCTAAATCCTAAGCATTTAGAATGTAAACTCTCCTATTGGTAATACTATTACTACATGTACAAGAAAGCAACAGGCATTTCTGAGAATTGTGAAGGTAATCTGTGAAAAGCAATCATTTACCACAAAGCAGTGTCAAAGAATTAACTAAACTTTTGTTAATATTTATTCAGTAATTTTGATGTCCATCTCCCACAGGTGAAAGCTCTCACCTTAGGAAGACAACCAACAAACAGCCTCTCAAGGAAGAAACAGTTGATAAAATCCGTTCGTCGTCTATATGGCAAATGGAAAATGAGTTTTATGACTTTGTGCGCAATCAGTTTTATATCATCAAAGACCAATTATTTGATCTAGATCAAGATGGAAATTATGTAAAGAAAGCAAATAAATATCAGTATGAAAAAATCCGTCCATTATGATCTAAAACAAAGTTGCAATTTTGTGTCTGAACTTCTGTCTTTTAGTTGGAAAAATGAAATGAAATACTGCTTGAAATGCACAAGGCGAAATCAAGCATTAGTACGTGTGCACACATCGATGACCAAGTGTAAGTGTGGAAGGTGGGAACGATGGACTGGAAGTCTGTGCAACATATCCAAGATACAGAGCAGAGGAAGCGCTCACCTCCAGAGATTTACTAGTTGTCTCAATTGCAAAATGTGCAATTTTCAACAATCATAATTGAAGTAGCATTTGGGGGTGGTGGGCGGGTGGTGGTGGTGGTGGGTTTATCCTAAGTGAACAAGTTTTAGTGCTTTGGACTGGGAGTGAGAGAAAATGGATACAAAGAAACAATTGCTGATATGAACTGGGATTTTCCCGTGGGATTGTTATATTTATGCTTCTTTTTGGCAGAAGACCGCTGATTTTTCTACTACATGAAGCTGAGGTATACTTTTCTGCTTCTGTGTTGCTGCTTGTAATTGTCAGTCCCATTTTCAATTCTTTATACATGTATATATATAATGAAAACAGTTATGTGCCAAAGGTTGTGTGAAAACTGTTTAAATTTGTTTATGCTTGTTTCACCAGTTTTTGGTGGTGATTTTTATGTTGTCTTTTTCTCAATTATTTTAGGAATTTTTTTACAATGAAATTTTATGAAGTTGAGTGAGTTACACATATTGGACTCCTTGCCAATATTATTGTTATGAGATTATTTGGTTTTTGTGTTGTCTGTTTTCTGTTTTAAATTCCGTTAGTTTAAACATGTGTACCTGTGTTAAACATTCACCTTGTTGGTAGCAAAGTCAACCTGATATAGAGCATTCCTGTGTGTAATTTTCTTCCTCGTTTCCCTCGCATTTCTCACAATGCCCCATGCAGCAGTGTTGTAGCATTGTATTGCAGCCGTGAATCATAACAATGCAGCATTGTAATAGCTTATCAATTTTATATAATTTTGGTTTTTCTCAATACATATCAGTTAGGGTATCCAGCCATGTACCCAGCCATGTATCCAGCCATGTACCCAGCCATGTACCCGGCCATGTACCCAGCCATGTACCCAGCCATGTATCCATTTTGTTGTGGTCTGAGAGGAGCCAATGGCTGCAAGGGTGGTTGAAGAAGGATACTTGCCAAAAATCGCTTTTCGTTCAATTTGTTGTGTATGCAGTACATATCATGAAAAAATAGTCAATAGCAAAAGGTTATAAATTAATAAAGTAAAACTTATCATGATGCATTGCTTTCAGATAATGAAGTATAGCCTCCTGTGTAGTCATTAGTCAGCTTTTTGTTGGTAAAAAAAAAAAAAAATCCCCACCCAAATAACTGTTTGCCACTTTGCTGTTGTCGTTTCCAGTCAAACTGGACAAAGAAATTGCTTCAAGTTTTTTTTCTATCGAAAATGATACAACTCATAAAAATTATTTGTTGAGTAAGCTCCTGATGAAAAAGTAAAACAGTGCTGTCTGTAATCATTAAGCATTTTAGTATCATAAAACAATTCCAACTAACGTATGTGTACATCTTTTTAAAAAGTCATCATGCGAGTGTAGATATTTTTCTTACATTATGCGAAGAATAACATGATTTCATTTTAAATAACTTAAATGCTAGTTTCCCTGTTGTTTGGGTTGGGGCAGCAACATTTAAAAATAATAAAGCTTGCAACACAAAACTTGATTGTACAGGCTTTTGAAAGTTTTGAAAAGTTGCGTATTGGGGACCAAGGTAAATATTGACTGAGAGTCTGTCAAATAGCCTGGTTGCTAGCTGGTTGACACAACCTGGATAGCTCTTCAGGAAGAGCTGGGACTAGCATGTGGATGTTGCTAGAATCCAGCAGTCATCAAGGATTATTTCCATTGTGCAGAGTCCAGTTGACGCTTCCCCTGAATCTTAAATTGCCTCTTCACATTGGCCATCTTACTGCAGGTGTCAGTCTGGTGGTTCTTTCAGTGCCCAGCTCACAGGACTCCCTCCCCCATATTGCAAAATAACTGGTAGAAGCACTGTCCACAAAAATTTTAGAGGACAGCAATTCAAAACATCACTGGATTCAGTAATGAAGCACATATCCTGGGCTTCACCACAGTGAATTTTGGAAGCGATATGTCCAAATATTTAGGTTTATCTTGCTTAGTATACGGAGAACTATGCTAGGTATAAATTATCTTTTTTTGTTGTTGTTCAAATTACCTTCATCCTTCATCATTATTTTTGTCTCTTTTTTTACCCATGAAGTGTGTGCGCATGGCACAGAGAGAGAGAGAGAGAGAGAGAGAGTGTGTGTGTACATGAAAACGTACAAGTGTCAATGATTGTTTCTTTACCTTGTCTGCTTGTGTTCCCTGTACTTTTTGTGTTATTGGCAAAGTGCAGTCTTTCAGTAAATATAGTAAATGATGAAGTGCAAATATTAAAATGGTGTCATTTTTATTTTGTTGTGACCTGTGAATCATAGAAACTCATTCACAGTACATGTATATGTATGAAGCAGGTAGCAGATAGAATATTTGCTATGCAGTAGGACGGGTCGTTGGTCTTCTTTCTAACATGTATTACTAGAAGTAAATCCTTACTTTTTACTTGAACCTTGTGGCTGCAAATATCATGAAAGTAACTCAGCCAATTTAAAAAAAAAAAGCTTTTTGTGACATCTGTACCCTGTAAAAAATCTTATACCTTTGTTTTCTTTTTAATTTTGGCAATGTATTATCGGTATTAAATATACTTTGATAAAGTGTGCTCAGAATATGAATTCATTTATCTGGAAATAATTTTCTCATTAAAAAGAAAAAGTCTAAACCAAGCCTTATTCCATTTTATGAAGACACATATACTCTAACTGAATAAAAGCTAGAATCACTTTGTTCAGTTCTCAGTTTTAGTGTTTATGAATATTCACCCTGTCATTTAACACTGATTTTGTATATATATATATAGCCTTTTTCTACATGTTAATGAAGCTTATCATTAGGTGCCTCACTTGACCCAATGCGATTCTAGTAGCCTGTCGAGAAAGCAATAATTTTTCAAATCTATAACTGTAATGATATGGATAGTTGACAGTTTTCAAGAACTTGTATACATGTATATAATTTACATTTGATGTTATATTGTTATTATTTTAAAATGCCAGCCTACCATGCAAATCAAAATAGAAAAAATACTCCGTCACTCTCATTTTTTTTCTGCTTATTCAGTTATTGTCTTTCCTCTCCGCATCTTTTTGTCTCCATACCTCTGTCTGCCTGCAGACATTTCTGTGACAGAGAGTGGGGAAGAGAGAGAGAGAGAGTTGGGGAGGGAGGTTGGTTTACTCTTTTACGAGTTCTTGTGGATATGCACATGCCAGTGTTTACATACTTGTGCTTACATGTCGAGGTGTATGTTGATGTACGCAAATTTGCAGGCATCCCCTGGTGGCATATTGTACATGATTTTTGTGTCTTACAGTGGGGATGACTTGACAGCATGTAGTATTAAGTGCTGTCAAATCAGAAGCTAATTTGTTATAATTGTTTGACACATCATACAGCGAGAGTTTTATTTGCAAGTGCTGGTCTTCTGGCTGTGCTGAAAGGCTTGATTGACAGTTCAGAAAACTATTCTTTCCCCCTCCCCCCAGATTTCACCAGGTGGAACATTTATGGAGATTTCCTGACCCAGCAAATCTTAGCATTATGAGAATGAGAAGTGCATCACCGAATAGAAAGGGGATTTTCTTTCTTGTCTTTTTTTTTAAAAGTTGCTTTTGGTTTAATGATTTTCTTGGCAGAGTTCATCCATTGGTGCCACTGACCCCTCAATCATATTTTCTTGCTGTTCATTATGTTTGAAGAAAACCTTATTTCTATTTAATCAACATCATCAGTTCAAAGGCGGAAGGAACTAGTAAATATTAATTTCCTTTGTAAGCATCTCTGTTTCAGCAGTTTATACCTAGAGTGTCAGTGCACATGAACTGGTGCAGTTCTTGAGATCACATTGAAAAACAGTGTGTGGTTTACAATGTTTGATGTGTATCGCATTATTAGCTTATTAATAGTTCGTCTGTATACCTTGTAGCAGCTCCCACAAGTGGTGGGCATGCAATGCTACACAGTTACAACTTGTATAAGTCACAGGTAGTAGCAGTCTTGGTTATGGTTAAAAACATCCTTTATCTAACAAGTGACTGCTCCCCTGTAATCAGTTATTAATGAGATCATAGGTGCCAATGCAGATTATGTCATTAAAACTTTCTATGGTTCTGCACTACTATACCTATTTTATGAACTGTCATTGCTGGTAGATTTCTATTGAGCACAAACAAAATACTTGTTTTGCTTTTTGTTTTTTCTGGGGGGGGGGGATGTGAGGGTTGTCAGTTTACCTAAAGAACACATTCTGTCTCAGGATGAGACGAAGTACTCATTTAATTTTCTGTGCTTTTTACCCAGCAGATCTTAGAAATAAAGGAACATCAATTTTACTTTTTTAGTGTATTCTTAAGGGGAAAAACAACCAACTTCAGTAACTGGCATATTCATACATGTAAAGTTTTTCTCACAACTGCTATGCTTTTTTCACAGTTGGGTGCTATGACACAGCACTTACAGGAAAATCATGTAGTTGATGTTTAGTAAATAAATGCTGACCAAAGCGCTCAATAACTAATTGTGGAAAGCATATCAGAGGAAAAAAAATACATAATACCTGACACATTCAACCAAACGTGGGAATTTTTTTTACAATTTTCATGTAACGATAAGCAATACTGATTGGTATTTATAAATAGTTTGTAAATTGTAAGGCTCATTTTGACAAAAGATCTTTGTGGAAAGTTTACCTTGCTATTATGTGTAGTGTACAATTTTCTTTATTTATAGAAGCATGTACACCATATCTGACCTACTTGGTGTACATTATATCACTATGTCTGTGATTATCATATGCCACAGAAGTAATCAACTTAGGCTTATGCATCATTATACATCTTATTCTATTTGAGTATTTCGATCCTTTTGACCATGAGAGTTTGGAGAAGTAATTTTTTTCTCTCCTTTCCTCCATAAATAAAAATATGAGATGAATATTCAGCTTGTGTGTTTTTGTGAAATGCATGCGTTTTTAATACTCTTAAGCTTTATACATCTAAGGGAATAGCCAAAGCAGTTATGATGTAGATACGGAAATTTTGACTGGTTTGCACTAGTTTATACACATCACGTGTAGCAGAGTTAGACCAGAGCAAAGAACTATGTACGCTGCAAGCATGTTTCCTCCTCCCTGGTTATCGTTATGTGACTTAAAAGGCAAATCGAGACGTTTCTCGTTTTTTTATTGCATCCAGAAGAATAATAAAAAAGCACCCTAAGTAGGCTTGCAGGCGGGTGGGGCGGAGGGGTGAGAATGGGTAAACTAAGGGAAGCTATTCTGCTGTAAAAGGGACGCTTCTGCAGTTGTTCGGTGTAACTCTAAAACAGCATGGCGGGAGACAAGCCTTCGTTTGACGGGTAAATCGTTCTAAACTCAAATTCACAGTGACTGAGTGATAGAAGGATGATCTGCCTCTGGCATGGCTATTTTGACTTCGTATAATAATCTATAATTGCCTGCTGAATCGCCTCTTTCGTATTGGCGTTGATTCATGTAGTTTGAGGGTCAGGGCTAGTCTGTAGTCATTTGTTTGATTTAATATAAATTAAATTTTAGTTCCTTACTTTTGAAAGTGGTAGACTGGCAAGTATAGAATTTTAGTCAGCAAGCTCTAATGATTAATTGTGTTCTTGTGACGTTTCCGGCGAACCTTTGTTTTTAATATACATCAAAAGAAAGGTTTACGGAGAGTTGACCAGGTATGAGGTACCTCGGTAGATATTTCAATGGTATATCTATCATATCGACATATGACGTGTATGATCATATTAACTATTATTACCGTAACCATTATCACTCGTATGTAGAAGTGAATATTATTATCAGTAACGAAAAACATCATACACATCATAAATATATATCGTTTTATCACTTTCGTCTTTAGTTCCAGCAATCGCGTTTTGTGGCAAGTCATCACTAGGGCACAAAAATTCACATCGGAACCAGAGGCAAGTCTCTCGAATGTGTATTTTTATCATTCAGTGCTCATTGTTTAATGTGTATAAATAGCACATATTCTTGGCTTCGTATCAGTAAGCTTAATTTAGAGTTTAAAATGACATTTGATTTAGTGATAGATGCTTGCATAACCCAAGGATAGAACAAAGTTTTGGTGTAGGGGTACGGGAAGTTTTAAGTTGCGTAAGTTGTGTTTTTTTTTGTTTGTTTGTTTTTGTTTCTCTACAGTTGCCATTTCAGTTCAAGCTTGAACGTTAAGGATTGTCTGCCGTCCGGGACCTGCTTGACCAGGGCAATAGTATTTTTTATCAGTCAGAAAACACCCCTTCAATCTCTAGAGAGGGGATGACTGCTGTAGTATTACAGTAGGGGGCCCCTCTTTGAAGACTTAACAAAGCCTTGGAAAATAGGTCCTAATATAGGGAGATCTTGAAAGAAGAGTAATCTTGTTTTGGAGGCTTGCCACTGCTCATACTTTTAAAACAGCCGAGTGAATTCTTCTTCAACTTACCTGACATGGTAGTTTGAGAAAAACGAAAAGAATGTTCAGCCTTAGGGAATTTTTTTGGGAGGAGGTGGGAGGTGGGGATGGTTTGGGATCAGATTAAAGGGGCGGCTGAGGTTAGTATTTGAGCTAGGGGTTGGGGTGGGGTTAGGATTTTGGTCAGCATTCATGCACGTACAGAGGACAAGCACAGCAGATGACGGAGAGAGCTTGGGCATCAGCACTACCCATTGAGTTCAGAGAATTAAGGCTGGGGCTAATGACGGATGTGTTTTAAAAGTTATGATCAGCGCTTGATGCAAAACTAGTTTTTGTAGTGGCTGCAGCACAAGCCCCAGCAGTGATAAAATGTGATTTCAACATTCTACGAGAGGACTGTGCCTTTGTCTCACAGTGTTAACCATGTAGTTATTTTGAAAAACGATTTTATGTAAACTTAATCATATTTAAAAACTATATGCCCTTCTAACTCCATTTTTTACAGAATTGCCCAGTTACCTAATTGCTTTTCTTTACATTTTTGAAGGATTTGATTAAACGTGAGCTCAACAAAAACAAGGGACGATTGATTAATGGACTTTTATACTACAAGCCAGCAAGGTAACCATATTACCGTATTATGTTTAGTTTATCTAAAATTTTGTTTATAACAATAATATTCAGGAATAGGAAAATAGGAAAGTAGGGTGGTCCAGGGACACTAGGCCGCTAGAAATCTTGCAGGACCATAAGTACAGTCGAATCCGGTTAATGGGGGGGGGGGGGGCCCTCTTTGAAGACTTAATAAAGCCTTGGAAAATAGGTCCTAATATAGGGAGATTTTGAAACAAGAGTAATCTTGTTTTGGAGTCTTGCCGCTGCTCATACTTTTAGAACAGAAAGCACGCGCTGTTAAAATTTTAAAAAATTCATTTCCGTTTGTCTGCTTAGATCAGTAGATTAGCACAAATGGGAATCAACAGAAATCAAATCAAATTCAAAAATGGAAGCAGCACTGATTATGTGTTAAAGTTTAAAAGTTACTAGCCTGTCAAGCTACTGACAGTTCTGGAACTTCCCAATTCTTGATATTATTATAATTAAATTCCTGTGGTCACTAGCATATTGCAAACATACAAGTATTTTTTTTTTATCCTTTAACCATTTTGCTCAGTTTTAAGTACTTACAAGCCACTCTTGTTTCACTGATGGAAATGTATTTCTAGAATTAGATAACAGTGTGCATAAATGACTTACATCATAAACAAATATGACATCATAAACTTCTATTTTCAGTTTCAGGGATTTGCTTTGTGTGCGTGTGTGTGTGTGCATGCATATGCATGCATGTGTGTATCCATGCATGCACATGTGTATGTGTGTGTGCACGTGAGAGAATGGACTCAAAGCTGCAATGGTTAAACTGAAAGGATATTGCTTATTCAAGATATGAATTGTTTTCAGTGGAAATCCTGGTGACTTACTTAAAAGTGAGAGAAAACTGACAGGCTTGCAGTTGGATTTTACACTGAAGCTGTCACAATTTCTGGTATGGAATGAAGCAACACATTGCTTTCATATTAATTAGTTGATAGACACAGCATTATGACCTGCCATTTTTCAGAAAAAAAATTCATTCTAAAAATTTAACTGATAGTTTCTAAATTTTTAAAAATAATAAGAGGGATTGTAAAAATATATTTTAATTATTATGTTTTAGTGCATTCCATAGTCAAAAAGTCAAACATTTTACTGCTGTAGATGGAGGTCTGTTTTAAAGGGCATAGTTTATCATGAGAAGCTGGATTTTTGTAATTTTCCTACTATCATGCATTTAAATAAGTATCTTTCAGTTATTATAGATAGTAACATTAAAGGTGACTGTCATTATTGTAGTTTCAGTCTCAAGTGCTAGAAAAGAATAAATTTCAGTCAGCAGTATTTTTGACACATACATTGCTGCAATGTAAAGCATGCTAGACATTTTCATTTCTATTTTAAGCAGCTTGTACAAAATGATAAAACTTTCCCTTTTCTCTTCCAAAGGGCTTGGATGAAGTGCTTTGCCATGACCTGCTGAGTGCCTTCCTGACCCATGATTACCGTGGCTCCAAAACGACATTAAAAGTAAGAGGTCATTTCAGTAAATCTATTAAGAACATTGAGTTACTCATACTGCTTCTGAAGTACGTTGGTGATTGTTTATTAAAACCATAAAAGTCAGTGTGTATGCACATGTATGTGTGAATTTGTGTATGTTTTTTTATGTATTTTATGCAGTTTGAAGCTTGGGCATGCATTATTTTGACGATCACATGTATGGCACACTCAAAAATAGCTTGTTAAATTCTGAAAGATTCCGGACCATGTACTGCAGCAGTTAAGTGGCAGAAAACAGACTAAGGCCATTAGGTCTGCAGTGTCACATCCTGAAGTGTGACTTCTCAAACATAGTAAGGCATCTGGATATTTCTGCCCATCAGGGAACATTTGAGCAAGTGCTGTATTGATGCTAATGTGCAGGCCCACCAGACAGTAAGACAAGGAGGTACGAGTCCATACAAAACCTTGCTGACAATCTTGAGGACCATTTTCCATCACGTGATCTTGACATACAGCACTAGGTTACCTGTTTAATGTGCATATGTACCCTGCTCCTGTAGAAAGAAATCAAATTGAACAGTATGGAACAAATGAAATTGTGATTGATAGGCTTGGTTCAACACCCTCCCCCAACCTCCAGCAGATGAAGAAGATGAATTTGCTGACGAAGCAATCTGAACTGATCTCTTCCGACAGAGCTTGATGCAACTTTCCAGAGTTTAAATACACATTGCAGGCACACAATCCTGTCTCCTTCGTCAGAGCATGAAAAATAATCGTCCTTGATTATGCAGAGGTGTATCCAGACTTTGCCATGTTGGCCAACATTGCACTCACAATCCCCATGAGCTCAGTACCATGAGAATATGGTTTCAGCTGCTAGAACAGTGTGAAAACAGCTTCTAGATCACACTGATATTCAGAGTGATTACTTGATGTGCATTACGACGAAAGGGCCAGCGATTGGTGTTAGCAACACTAATCGCCTCTTCAACTTAAGATTTTACAGGTTGTTGCAGCCGCTGGAAGTAAGTTAGCCTTTTTTTTAAAAAAAATGTGTCTCACCCAGATTTGCTCCCGGTTTATGCATTTTGGGGCAAGATTTGCATGTGCCATACATGATTTTGAAAACCTTAGCATGTCCCTGCCTGTAGATTGTCACAAAGGAGTTGTGTCTGCTGGTTCTTTCAGCAAGTTCTCAGTCATGAGAGACATTCACAGGCACTCATCTTGAAGATTAGAGATTTCTTCTTCACAGAGCGACTTTATCTGCTGGGATGTCTTCGCCATATTTTGGCTTGCAAAGACACAGATCACTTGTACAAGGTACTGGACAAGAACTGACAGAACTTTATTTCATTCATGATCATTGAAATTTGCCTACAGAGTTATTGTCTTGGCAGCATAAAGCTAGATAAAACATAGTACCATTTCCATTGTGGGAAATTGTAAATAATTAAAGTTTTTTGGCAGTTTAACATGGAAATATGTTCGTTCAACTGTTTCCAGTTTTCACTATGTGTGGGCGTACTTGCTTGTGTGCATACATGATGCGTGTTTGCATGTCTTCTGTTTTTTAAAGGATGTATATGCCGCTTTCCTGAGCAGTGTCCAAAGTGGTACAGAAAAATTGCAAGACAAGGTAAGTTAAGCAGTAACTTTTCGCTGGCTTCTGACTGGTTTATGATAAAAAAAAATCCTGCTGATAAAGCTGTGCTTAATGTCAGTTTGGTTCTGAAGCTTCCTGTAGATTACTGGCTTGGAATTTTGTAAAATGTTTCTGCTTGACAGATACTGAAACAGCTTGAGGCTATATTTAATCAGCAACCACCTTCAATGGAGAAGAATGGTGTTATGATGGTAAGTGCACTTGTTAAAGATTTCCATGATTAATAAGAGTTTGCCCCCTCCCTAAGTTTCTCTCAGATGCATGAACCTGTTAGTTTGATCTCATATTCTAAAGGATTTTTTTAAAAGCAAATTTTGTTTCCAGATGATTTGGTCAGTTTGGGGCCAGAGTAATCGTCGTAATAGGCTGTTATGATCAGTTGATTTTCTGTCCTCTGTACAAAGGTGTAAATCATGGAGAGTACGTCCAGATGTCTTCTCTAACAGAACACATTGCCTGCAAATCTTAGAACAACTCTGGCCTACTTTTTTAGTTTGGGCTGCATGCAAGCAAGCAGAGAAAAAGACCTGGTTATAAATAAAATATTTGTCTTTTCTCAGTCTCTTACTGTTGGGCATCAGTGTATGTGAAGAGAGTTTGTTGCTTCTTTTCAGACAGAAGCCCAGGTGTCAGTGTGGTTCCTACAAAATCTGAAGGAACAGGTGAGACTGCTTGACTGTTGAATGTGGTAATGTGGACTAGTTTCATGAACAGAAGTTCAGCATTCAGTTTGCTGGGTTTATGGTTAGTGTTTTGTGTGGATGAGGCTATAACAGAACAAGCAGCTGGTCTGTTAACATCTGCCACACAGTACAGAGCAGTGCACGCACCACACACAGCAGTGCACACACCACACAGAGCTTTGATCTCCCAAGTTTCATCACTTATGACTGTTTGTACCGATTTTGAATTTTGCTTCTTGTTCTTGGTTTCTTGTTCCATCACACTTCTTCCCCCATCTTCCTGTTTTTTTTACGTGAATGTCTGTTGGAGTGAGGGGGACAAGAACAGCACTTATCCCCCTTCCTCCAACAGAAAGGCAAATGGAAAAACATTGAACTGTTCCAGTGTGAGCTTCTGGAGTTACTTTTGCTCCTTAACAAAGACGGTAATGTGGAAGCCAAGATGCTGTGCATTTACCTGGAATTATTCAAGGTGTGTAATCCTTTTTTGAATTGCATCCATACTTAAATTCAAGTTGGGAGTGTGTGCAATCAGGACGTACATCTGTGTGTGTGTGTGTCCATTCCATGGGAAGGAGAGGAAATAGGAGAGAAAGAGGGAACACCCCACCACACACACAAATATCCACATTGTAGTGTGAAAGTCATCATAATGGCACGTGTAAGAACATAAATCACAACATATGGTTCTCACAAAAAGTTAAAGAACATGTTTGACATTGTATGTACTAATAAAAATGGACCATCACGTACAAACAAGATCCTCATCATTGTCATGCGGCAGCATTTGCAGCATGAGCAACACACCAAAGTGTTTCACGGTCACTTTTTACCCCATTCTGTATCAGTGTTCCAACCAAAGTCGTTTTTTATGGGTGGTGCGAGCACACTGCAGGTGACACAACGTCTTGTTGAGCATAGCACTAACTTAAAGCAATGGCCAGATGCCATTTGACACTTGGTTCCATAGCAATGCAAGCAGTCATCTCACAGTGCTGCTGCCAGACAGCTTGGAATTCATAGAAGCATCATCCATAAAGGCTTTTATTGCTTCCAAGCTACTGGACAGTACTTGGAGTTGCCTTGTGCTGTAGTGGTCAATCGTGAGTCACCACCCAGCCGAAAGACTGTTTTCTGGTCCCAAAAACCAGAAGACAGGGTTTTGTGACTGCTTGTGTTACATTTGGAAGATGACATGATGACAGTCAAATCCTCATATGTACACCCACAGGTGAATTTGTTCATTGTTGTTGGTGAGTCTTCAAACATGTTTTGTTAACTTTTTGTGAGGAGAATAATTTCAGGTGTAACATTGGGTAGTCATTTCTGGACGTATGTTGTATGGAACGAGCTAATATAGAATCATGGTGGAAATAGGCTGAAACAAACCATTTCTTATCAACAGGAACATGGATATGGAATGCGACAGACCTACAGGCACCCAGCAGATGATTCAACTACACAATATTTGAAGAGAATCAGGTACATTGTTACTAGTAGAGTTGCGGCAGCTTTATATCATTTTTTTTCAGCATTTCAGTCCCATTCCTTTTCAACATGCCAGTAACTTTCTGACAGCTTTAGTAAACTGTTATATTTATCCAGCAGATGACCATTAAAAACTCCAAGTTGTTGATAGTTGACTACAGTGGTCAACTATGATGAAATAACTGGAACAAATTCCTGTCGGAAAGAGACATATTCCTTTCAGACTTCATTTCGGGGAACAGTTTATGAATCCTTAGTGCTTGTGGGCACGTGGCTAAGGTATTGTTTATAGTTGGGAGACTTTGTACCTGAGTGAATAGGTAACTGTGATGTGACGATAAGATATGAAAAATTGTGCAGCTACCTGGAGGCACTTATTGTGTTGGAGGCCATGGATGTGGACAAGGCAATGTTCTGTTGTAACAACAAATGGTAAGATCATTTCCTTCTTTTTCTTTTTATTACTGCCTCTGTCAAACCTTTTCACAGAAAAATAGTTGGTCAGTTAATTTCATAACTGATGGATTTTTTCCGCATAGATTAATGTTGCCTAGCACCACAATCTTCAAACAGATCGAAGCAGCAGCAATTCTAAATGAAGAGGCACTTTAATGATGCTGCATGGACCATCATAATTTTGATTTTAAAAAAGGTATAGGGGAAAATAAAGTTGGAAGATGACCATATTTGACAGGTTTTTTTGAAAGAGTCTGCATTGTATGTTGACCTCAACAATATGGAGACTGAGAGAGCTGCAGTATTGTAGCAGTGGCATTGTGATTGATGGTTGAGTGTGGCGGTGGTTAAAATGTCAGACTTACTGACCTGCTTATTGCAGTTCTTTATTATTTGGCCCCCCCCCCAAAATAAAAAACAACTGCATTGTAATGGTTGAAAGTCAGCAAATCTACTACATGGGAATTTGTACAAACTAATGAGCCTATAGAAGCACTAAATGTTTGGTGGGCTGATGGTAGTCATGGTGAAAAGTTGAGAAGCAAAATAGAAATGCAGCCTTAAAAGAGGACAATTGACATAAATAGTTTTTCAGATATTGTTTTTTATATTTTGTTTAACTTATCGTGTGAAACCTATTTTTAAATATTTCATTATTTAATGAGATAATATTTAATAATTATTAAATAAGATTTTTTAATGTTTTCATAATTATTTTTTTCTCATCCATTTTTTCAGCTTTGATGATCACATTATTTTGAGATGCAGCAAAGACTTCCAGGTAAGTTTCTGCTTAACCTTCAAGAATCCAGACTTTTACTGGAAGTTTTAATGTTCTGTTTACTAGAAGACAAGCCGGTACTGAAGTGTGGGCTTCCAAGAGCAGGCTCTTCATCTGTAACCTCTAAGACTTTTAACAAAAATTGTGGCCTCAAGGACACCACTAATCAGAAACCATCCAGTTGAGATAAATGTCTTGAGAATATTATCTTGTTTGACAGAATTTGGGGAAAACGTTTTTTTGGGGGGGGGTTGGGGTTTTGGGGGATGAATAGTTGCATAGTCTGACCACTAACTTCAGTGGCTGGGTTAAGCAGGAGTGGCGACTTGTGCTGGAGGGAATGTTGAGGAGAGGTGCTTTTGCATGCATATGTGTGCGCATGCATGCACACAAGATGCATGCACTCAATGAATTTGGAAATTGTAGACCATGACATACAATTTTGGTGACAAGAAACACCCATCTCCTTCGTAAAGCTTGTCTGTAGGGAAAGCATGGTCTTTAATACCTTGTACTTCAGTGACTGTATGGTCACGAGGCTTCTTTGCTGAAAAATTCTGCATCAAACTGTTTCTTGTTTCAGGACATTAACAATGAGATTGTGAAGTTGGGTTCAAATCCGGTGCACAGCCCCATCCTGCTAGGGTGGATGATGGTTCGCCACTTCTTCTCCAACCAAGACCCCGAAAAAGCAAATCCTTCTGAAACTCCCAAACTGGGGAGTGCTGCCTTGAAACTTGGTGTTTTCCAAGTCCTGCTGGACATTATCAACACAGAATCCTTCAGCAATGACACTGTAAGAGCCATTGGTATCTTAGATGGTTTTCCTTCAAAAACAATGGCTCTGTAAACAGTACCACATAAGATTCGTGTTGTGGAGCTGAGATCTGAACCCATGACGATGATTCTTAATGTCTTGATGACTGGTACAAACGGTTGTTTCATTTAACTACACTTTTAACTGAATGACCAAAAGACAAGCCAGAAAGATCTGTCAGCAGCACGCTGAAGGTCTTTAGAAAGTGTTCCTGCTTCTGTAAATCCCTGTTGAACATTTGGGAAAGCCTTTCAGTTCACTCGTTGCTTGTTTTTGTTGTTAGTATCTGGGAGTACTGGTACAGAGTCTGGTGTACAGGCTGCTGAATGCAGTTCTGTTGGTGTTTGATGAGGACTTCTTTGGCAATGTTCCACATCTCTACGAGGTTTGCAGCAAGCTGCTTCGACAGTCATCCATTGCAGAGGAAGTGTTGCGATCATCCATTGCAGAGGAAGTGTTGCGATCATCCATTGCAGAGGAAGTGTTGCAGGAGGTAGGCAAGCAAAAAGAATTCTTGTGTGGTGTGATTGCAAGCTACAGATCATTTCAACAAGTAAAAAATTCACTCTTTTTTTTTTAAATGGACATGACATCGCGACTGAAATGTAATGTGGTTAGAGTACAACAGAATCAATATCTATGTAACCGGCACACACGTGGCCCAAATGGCAAAGACCAAATTTACCAGTGTGTGCCGTTGGAAGTTACAAAAGAATTTATTTACGTGGGCTCAGTCCCGGTGTAGGCACTCACTCACACAGGCGTCCAAATCCAAACCTACTCAACTACAGACGCGTGATAACAGTAAAACATGACATTTATTAACATTAAGAACTCCCCTCCCCTCACATCAAAAATAAATGAACAAGGATTCTTACAGACAGCAACAACAATAAAACATCCTAACCGAAACCACCTAAAAACATACAATTGATGCACTGCTATCCTAGTGTGGCCCCAGCTAATTACTACATGGCCCTGCGCATGTGGTAAAGCCAAAAGTGGATGATAGAAAGAGAACTAGAAAAGGAAGACGTGAAGGAAAGGGAAGAATGGAAAATGCGGAGAAAGAAAATGAAGAATTGAAAGGGCGTGGCCCGGCAACCAAATGCAAGATTCCACATGTATTTTCATGACTATACGGCCTCGCGATTTACTAATTCTCAACCTTGCAAATTACTTGTACACAAAGCCGAATGTAAAATCACAGACCAAACCAAAATATTCACAACCCAAAGGAATCAGTAATAACTTTTCTCCAATCTTCGTAGCATTGCTTTTCATGTTTACAACGTTTAAGAAAACCACGCTTGCTGTCAAATTCAGCACAAACAAATCAATGCATCAAAACCGGTTACAACTATCATTGGCATTTTAACAACTGAGAACCAAGTAAAATACTTGCCTGCACAAACAGGACCACAGTGCTGGTGAGTGGAAACTGCACGCACCGTCGTCCCACCCCTAGGACGGTTTTAGCAAAAGAGGCCAAGAACACACGGTTTCTGTGCGATCGGAAATGTTTCCAGTCGCGGTCTCACGAGACTTCCGGTCGCGGTCTCGTGAGACTTACAATTTTAATTACACTATTTTTCTCACAAAAATATTTTCTTTGTACAACTCCATGAAAAGTCTTTTACAACAATCTTTGCAAGGGGGTTGTACATCTACTTTATTAATAGAGTCAAGAACTTGAAAATAGATGTCATCTGTTGCCATTCCTGTTTAAAATCCTTTTTATATCTTTTTCTGAAGAAAAGATTTATTATTATGAATTTAATCGATAAGCATGTTTCAGATTGAAATAAAACAGGCTTGAAGATTTACATGATTTGTAGTTTACAAAATCTGCTTCTTGTGTGCTTCACAGGGCGGTGGTTTGTGGCTGCTGTATGAGTCAACTATGTCTCTTTTCCCTTTTGAGTTCACTCGATTCATGAGGATGACTGCAAATCTTGCCTCTGCCAGTGTCATTTGTGCAGCCAAGGTCAGGATGTCCTGTCCGTATGGATGACTAAAGAGAAAAACAAGCGAGAAATGTCAGAATTCATTAACAGATGGCTCAAGTTGCAGGAAATTGTACAGAAGTGTCTATAAAAGTTGTAAGATATATTTCTTATGATTGGTGGGAGGCGAGAGAACTAAAATTTTATGTACACTTTACAGATATAAGAGAATAATCGTGTCTAACATCAGTTTGAAACTGACATCTCTTTAATTGAAGAGACGGCACGGGCATGTGTGTAAGGGGTGGGATCAGGTCACGACAAAGCTCATTTAGAGTTTGAGCCTTTTTAATCTGAGACTGTTTTGTTGATGCCCTGTCTTCTCAAGCTTCTTTTATTTTACTGTTGCACTGCATAAAATAAGATGACAGAGATGGGATGGTTGGTTTGTTAAATATGACCAATATTTGTTGACAGTTCTCTAGGAATTTTGTTTTCAGGGACATTTCATATATCTTAGTAATAAGGTCATATATTGTGACCAAGGGGGCACCCGTGTGAATAGGGGCTGCACTATTGATGGTAGGAGCAGAGTACTTGGATTTTCTCCTTATGCAAGGGGCTTCACCTCATCTTTTTCTGAGCAGGCTGCAGACAGAAGGGTTCTGGTTTTTAGAAGCATTTAGCTGGATAGGGATATAACACAAACATGTTCATTCACACTGAGATTTGAGACTATTAAAGTGGACTTGCTGCTAAGGATTGATTAGGTAGGCAGTTTGTAGTGTGGGAGAGAGTGAGGTTGTTTATTTTGTGTCAGTCATTGTGGGATGTATGAGAGATCCATGTGTGGCGTGTGGTATCTGCATGCAGGTCAAGGACATGCTGCAAAAGATGAGTTTTTACACTGAGTACCTTGACAGTAACCGTGATCAGGATCTGGTTGGGACTCAAGAGCCTTGTGTCTTCAGGCTTCTTGTGGACAAAAGACCCTATCCTGCAGGTAACTTCCAGTTTCTCAGAAAGCAGGACACATTTCTGACAAGACAAAGGAGGGTGCTTGATTTGTTGTGGAGCATATTACCTTGTCAGGCCAGTGAAGAATTGTGCTAAAGGGAGCATTCATTTTTACATCAGCTGAGTGACTAGAAGCTTCAAAACAATAAGAAAAACGTCCACACTCATTCTCATAGTATGCTGTGGGGATGAAACTTTTTGTCTTTATCCCTTATAGGTGATTTGATCATCCATCAGGGATGCCCTGGACTGGTGTTCGATCAAACAGGTTTGACTTAACATTTAATTATTTCCAAACTTAAGGAAAAAAACAAATTTGCCTTTAATACCCAAGTGTGGATGTATTGGCCTAACTACTTCATAGAATGTTTGCTAAATAGTTTTACAATGACTAAGATTTATGAGAGTGTTTGGGGGGGAGGATGGGGGGATGCCTGCCATCCTGGAATTTTCACAAGTTACCATCAGGATTGTTTCATGAATGTCCTGGGGCACTTGATCAAGAAAAGTCACCTTTCTGTTGGCTTTAGCTGTTCCAAAACGCCTGGCAGCCAGTCTGACTGGGCCGCTGATACGGTGGCAAACAAACTACAATGGTTGGATTCTGCTGATTTGCGAAGTTGAAGAGTTGCTGAGACAGGTCATGCATGGTGCAGGTAAACTGCAGGCATATGTACCATCGTTAACATGGGTGAATGTAACGATGTCGTTGCATGTTATGGGTAGTTTCTGTTGTGAAGAAAAAAAGATGGCAGATTTTCGAGGCTAGCAAGCCCAGCATGCATGCATATCCACGGCAGATAAAACTTTGCACCCATGTGTTGTCATTTGGTCTTGAAATTAACTCAATGGTCACTTAGCTTCATTATGGCTACTATGTCGGTGCAGTGTGATTGGTTGTTTCAAATCCTTTCCCTTAATAAAACTTAAAAGGAAAAGAAAGGGTGCCCCCTCCCCCAAAGTTAGGGTTCACTCTCTCCCCTTCCTGTCCCCACCTACTTCTCTTTTCTCTGATATTTTATTCATTTACAGATTTGTGGTGTAGCAACCTGAGACAGTTCTTTTTGATTGTGTTGTCCTTGACTTGGTGGTTACTGCATGGCAGGCATGGTGCAGCTGGTGCAGGTAGAGCGTGTCACCATGGTGATGGAGCTGTTGCAGGAGGTTTTGAAGATGGGCCCTGACTCAGTAGACGACTTCACAGCTTTTCTCGGCTTGTGTTACCAGCTTGTTCACCGGTGAGATAGTTACGAGGTCTTGAATGATTGTTCTGCAATGAACAGCAGAGTCAGTAGGGAATTTTAGTTGCTGAGAAAAACAGTCTGCTTGCCTTTATTCTTAGAACCGAGGATGATGCATGGCCTAGTCATCTCCATGTGTCTTTATGCTTGTGAGACGTGGACCCTGACAGCTGATCTGCAGAGGATTTAAGCCACGCAGATGAGATGATTAGAAAGGTCCTTCATATCTCCTTCCAATGAGGCAACACAAAAGACGATACAGCAAGCCATAGAACATATGAAGACCTACTGACTGCTGTGAAAAATATCCAAGAGCAGACTGATCTAACGTTTGCGGAAACATGGAGACTGACGGAGAATAGAAATGGAGGAAGCCGATTGCTAAGTCATGAGTGAAGCCCCAGCAGTCTCCAAGGCTATGGGATAACTAATGATAATGTCTTTAAAGTTTCTAGCTTTTTTTATTTGTTTTTTTTTTGAGGAAAGCATTGGAGGCAGCCTTTCTTGTCTCACTGGGTCCCCCCCCCCCCCCCCCCCCACACACACACCCAGTCAAGTCTGTCATTTCTACATTTCTGCATTATTTTCTGCTTAGTTTGTGCATTACATCAGCTTTGCCATGAAATGGCCTAAGAGGTACATTTTGACATGCTTAGTAAAAGTCTTATGACCATTTTATTAAATCTTCAGCATGTATTCATCTTCTCTCACGAGGTTTTGGCATCTCCAGGATAGTAGGTCATGGCAAAACTTGGAGGTAATTTTAAAAGAAACAAAGCAGCAATTTAGTCTAAGGTAGTCGCAGGTCTAAGGTAATGCTTTTACGTCCAGATTCTCTGTGCTGAAACCCACCCCGCTGGATTTGCTGGGCACGACGATGGGCTGCTTAGTGTCCGCTGCTTGTCACAAACCGAAAGAGGTGAGCCAACGCACCATTCTGCGACTTTATTTGGACAAAGTTTGTTTGCTTATGTTTTGCTTAAGCTACAGCTGCTGGGCATCGTCTGAAGTCTGTGTTTACTTTACATAAGCTATTTTTTCCACTTGTGGATTGCATGGGGTTTTGCTAAAAGTTACACAAGCTGTTGTTTCCACTTGTGGATTGCATGGGGTTTTGCTAAAAGTTATACAAGCTGTTGTTTCCACTTGTGGATTGCGTGGGGTTTTGCTAAAAGTTACACAAGCTGTTGTTTCCACTTGTGGATTGCGTGGGGTTTTGCTAAAAGTTACACAAGCTGTTGTTTCCACTTGTGGATTGCGTGGGGTTTGCTACAAGTTACACAAGCTGTTGTTTCCACTTGTGGATTGCGTGGGGTTTTGCTAAAAGTTACACAAGCTGTTGTTTCCACTTGTGGATTGCGTGGGGTTTTGCTAAAAGTTACACAAGCTGTTGTTTCCACTTGTGGATTGCGTGGGGTTTGCTACAAGTTACACGTGGCTGCAGACCACTAGATGTGAAGAAATCATCAAGTCAAGAAAGCATTAGAAAAGAACATCTGGCAAGTGAACTAATCTTGGTTTGCAGGTGTGGCACCAAATGAAGCAGACTGGCTTATTACCGTATCTGACAGAAAATGTTGATGATATTGGAGAAATACTCGCGTGAGTTGGTTGTTTCATGCATGTGCATTGTATTTGGAGGAGAATGGAGTGTATGATATGATGAGTCATCTGCACAGAGTTATCATAGTGTGCATTATAGTCTGGGTTATCATAGGCTTATCATAGTCAGAGTTATCATGGTGTGCATTATAGTCTGGGTTATCATAGGCTTATCATAGTCAGGGTTATAAACAGTGTTATAGTTTGGAAGGCCTGTTGTATGATTTGCTGAGTGTGTGCATTTTTGTTTATGTGTGTGTTCTTTGCCAAAGACACATGGGCTTTGCATTTAGTTTCACTCCTGTTTTGTGTGAATTGCAACAGTGGCAGGGGGCTGCACACAGGCACGTTGGGTTCCATCCTGGCTGGAATGGAGTGTTCACAAGGCCGCTACCCTCTCACTCTGGCTGTGCTTACACTTGCTGTTAAGCTTGTTGAGGTGATTGATGTTTTTATTTTCTGGTGAGAGCCTGGTTGAGTTGTGAAAGATGGAAGTATTGCCAGGACTAAATTGTCAGGCAAAACAAAACCTTTCACAAAATTAAAAGCAGTAATAAATAAACATTTCTGATCTTTGAAAGACGAACGCATAATGTGTAATCTTTCATTTTGTCTTCAAAAAGTCCTCTATTAAACCGAAGTAGCAAAATGAAGAGTTAGGGACTCTGAAAATAGCATCTGGGCATTGTGTGTCCTGAATTGTAAAATTAAAATAGAGGAACAACTTTCACTTTAGGGAAATGTGGAAACCTAAATCTGTATAAGTAATGCATCTTTTGAATCTTAAACATAATCTTAAACATAATTTGAAAAGGATAGCTAGTCATGATAGAGGTCGTGTGATATGAAGATTCTATAAAGGGCTGTTAAGTCTGAATTTAAAAGGTCATCATTCCATCATGCTTTATTACAAAGATGAAAGGGTGATGTGCTTGCTACAGCTGTTTTCAGAGAGGTTGGTTTGTTACAGTCATTTTCTAAAGAAGGAACAAAGGAGGAGTTGCAGGCAACTGTCCTGTTTATTCTCAGAGATGTCTTTCCCCATTTCCGCAAGTGGCGCTACACTGACCTGGGACAGCGTAAACAGATAGGTGAATAACAATCTCAACAGTGGTGTTTGGTCCAAAGTAACGTCACATCTAATTTTCTGTATATCTTGTACCTCTGTTGCTTTCATTTTTCATCATTAGCTTGTCCTGTTAAAAGCAGTAATAAATAAACATATTTCTTATGTTTGAAAGATGAACGCATAATGCGTAATCTGTCGTTTTGTCTTCAAAAAGTCTTCTATTAAACTGAAGTAGCAAAATGAAGTGTTTAATGCCTTTGCAGGCCAGCAGTGCTTGACTTTGTTCCACAAGATTCTCAACTTGTCAACTCTGCAGCACAGGACCAAACAACTCAACACCATGACTTCAAGGTAGATCACTCATGAAACAAATGCTGATATTTTGAATTTACAATGTAATGATAAAGTCAGAGAAATTATGGTTTAGAAGAAAGTTTTAGAGGGCTTTAATTTGTGGTCAGGTGGCTGCCTGAAACTTTTTTTGGACAACTTGCCTGACTGGACATTAGAATGAGATTTTACTTGTTCCAGAAGAAAAACTAAACTAAGATGACTAACATTTAAATTGATTTTTGTAGCCTTTATCATTTAGTTACCTTTTTGGTGATATGAGATGGCAAACCTGCTCCTTCTACCTTTTAAAAAAAGGTCTGTACAAAAAATAAATGATATAGACAGTGTAATTGCACAGGAAAGTCCTTAAATCATATGCAAAAAAGTAGCAAGCCAGTATTTGTGATTACTGATAAAGGTTATCATCACCCATGTTGAAGCATTTGTTGTTTGAATAACCTCGTTTGCCAGCTTTTAAATAGAAAGGCACACAAGAATTGGTGAATATTTTAACACTATTTTCATGGGACTTTTATAAGTGGAAAGTGATCTCTAACATGAGAAACTGTGGGTTTCCATTGGTGGATTGGGAAGAGCAGTATTTATAGTCCATGCTGAAATAATTTGCTGTGCTGATTTTTTTCCCCACAGAAAATCCTGGGTTGTGTATTTTCCTTGGGTTTTCAATTCCTTCCTATACCGTGGTACCTTTACGATCCATCATAGGGAGAAGAAGAAAAAGGAACAACACAAAACTGTCAAAGCAAACAACAAAAACACACTTTCATACCTTATATACACAGCAGTCATTCTTCCATCCATTCTAGGAGGGGCATGTCCTACTGTAGTGTACAGCATGGTCAAGGCAGGGCCATACCCTGCTATTCCTGTGAGTTTGCCAGAGGTTTTTGTCTCCTGTGATTTGCAGTAGGTTCATGACAATATCAAGAACCATAGCTGCAGCGATGTCTGGTAGGTTTAGTTGGTTGTCCATGTCATTTCTGTAGTAAGATTTATTTATTGGGTGCCTTTCAGCAGTGCATTCCAGATGTCTTTAGGCCCCACACACCACCACCAAATGTCATTAATGACCTCATCTCGCTGATAGCGCGTGTGCATTCTGCTGACTTTAATGTGTTGTGGCTGCCTGACTTGGTCCTTATTTTTTCTTTGTCCACAGACCCAGCTTGCATGAAGTATGTATCTACAGTCTGCTATTCACCGAGGCAGGCCGAGCCTTGATGGAAATTGTGGCTACAGGTGTGGACAATGTTGAGACCGCCCTAGTGCAGCAAGGAAGGTAAGTACATTTTACGTTTAAGCATTGAGAGAGAGAGAAAGGGGAGGAGGAATATATCATTATGACAGAATTATGACAATATTACATTGTATTTTTTCTACGCTTGTAAGATTTTTGTGTGGCAGCAAGAATGTCAGTAGTTACCTCCCCTTCAGACAGCCATTCCAGATACCACTGTCGGGTGGAAGGTTGCAGGACCTGCAAAAAATAAAAATGGAGGGAAAATAACATAAAGAAGAACTAGAAATAGGAGTAGACCAGAAAAAAAAGAACGCAGACATTCAGCAAGGACACCACACTGTTAAAGAAAGTGTGTGAGGAAGAGAGAAGCACAAATTCAAGAGAGAGAATGTACCGTACGTCTACAAATACAGATGCCGTGCACTTGCCTTCCTTGTGAAGTGTTGTGTCTGTCTTTTTTGATGTTGCCATAATTCTCATGAAACATATGCTAAAGCTCTTGTTTAAAAAAGCTTGTGTTGATAAGCAACCGTCTTTCCCAAAACTAGTCTTCAACTGTGATGCATGTGTTCCGAGTGGAAATCTGCAGTATGTCTTGGTTAACTGATGATAGCTCGTCATCAGTCATATTGGAAATTTTGAGAAAGTGATATCACAGTTGAAGGGGCTTTTAGAAGCCAATTTGAGAAAATGGGCTTTAAAACCCAGAAAGAAGGGGCTGTTAGAACCCAGTTTGAAAAAATGGGCTTCAGAAGCCAGAAAGAAAGGGCTGTTAGAAGCAAGTTAGAGAAAATGGCCTTCAGAGTCCACTATGCATGCTTCAGATCCCCTCATTACCACTGGGGATCCGACCCTGACCAGACTTTTCAAGATTACGACATTGAAACATAACTGCTTACACTAGGTATGGTATAGGTCATACGAGCTAGCAGTTTGCTAAATGACAACAATAAGGTCCAGAGAAAAGGATTAAAAAGGAAACAAGAATCTAAGAAATAACGTTCAGATAAGACTGAATTAGAAAATTAATACTTCCATAAAATGGAAAGTCATTAGCACTTGTAGGCTGAAGCCACCACTATTTCACACTGCGCACAATCACGTGAAAAGCACAATACACCAGCTGTTGCACATGCTTGAGTGGCTTGCCATCATCACATGTAAAGAATTTCTTTCTTGCCCTGTTCTTCTTTCATTGGTAGCTTATATTTATTTTTCTGTAGCATTTATTGTCAGTCAGATCGTCATCACTCACTGGTGATAGCTTTTCCCCCCTTCCCAGAACAGACGCCTTCTCAATCACAAATGTCGTATAAGAGAAAAATGAATGCATTAAATGTGATCCACAAGTTCCATCCCTAAGCACCTAAGCACAGGAAAGTTGATTCATTCACCTTTCCAACCTCATAGTACATAAATGGGTTCTGCTAATATTAAGATAATTTGATGGTTGGAGAACATGGAGGAGAGTTAACCAACAGTGAGGTAGTAATGTGAAATGTATGAAAGATGTGTCCACTTGTATTGATGCCAGTGTCATACAGGGGGGGTGGATCATGTAAAATGTCTGACACACATCTGCATGTCTCAACGCCAGTGTCGTGGAGGATGCAGCTGTGGATCTAATGAAGTTGATCCAGCTGTCGCTGTCCCTGCTGAACCGACTCCTCCTTTTGCGACCCCCAGAATTGCCGTTGTCACCAGTGGAACAGGCCCTCTTCTGGCAGCCAGCAGGCCGGCAGAGTCAGCACGTGGTGGCAACTGTTGCCCAGTACATTTACCACCGCCACAACCCCGAGTTGCCAACACTGGCAACACTGTTGTTGAAACGTCTGGCAGTGGTGAGTGTAGCTTCAAGGCACGCATTTCTAAAACTTTGCTAGATGTCTCTGGTTCTTTTGATTTTTAGGCTGTCCCTCCCACCTCCCTAATTGCAATCCTTTTTTTTTTTAGTGGTAACGTGTGGTCAGGGTGCCATTTCACCTTTCCTGTTGTTGGCTAGGATGTGGGCAGTAGACAGATCATGCAAAGGGCTGTTAAGATGCTCACCTAGTGTCCAGGGATATAATCTTTCAGAGAGGAACTATACAATTGCAGACTTTGTTATGATTTTCTGCTTTCATTAATGCTTGTTTTTCCAGGTAACAGATTTTAGAGAACTTATTTTTCATTGTGAATTTCAAAATGTTGTTTGTTGTGGGTGTGTGTAAGTAGCGGGTGGAGGTAAACTGAGACTCAGAACTGCATGTGAATGAGTGTCTCCATGGTTTTTTTTCCCTTCTGTCAGCTTTGAATGTTGTGTTGGTGTGTATGTGGCAGATGTCACCCATGTCAATTCTGGCTTGCTTGGGTAACGATGCTGAACCAATCCGCGACATGTACCTGCTACGTTTGCAGGCAAAGTCTGAGGTAAAGTCATGTTGAAATGTAATAAATGGTTTTAATGCAGAAGTGCTATAGTTATAACAATACACTGGTTCAAGATCCCATGAGTACACACCTGGCCATCACCACACAGAGCAGCACACCCTCTTTGTACTCTCCCTTTCTTGTTCCAACATGTTTCATACCTGCAGACTATACATTAACTTAAAAAGGTGAGAAAAGACCAGTAGCAGACTGGAGTCTGCCGCTGTTTTCCTTTGATATGGCCTTCCATTTTTCTCTGCAGGACTTGAGACTGAAAGTGGCCATATTGGAGTTCCTGTCCGTTTGTGTTGAAACACAGCCAGGACTCATCGAGAAATTTGTTGATGTCCAGATTGAAACGACAGACTCGGGGAATGGCAAGAAGGTATGGCTTGGTGTTAACTCTTTGAGCCCACAGGGACCCGCAAAAAAAGAAACCGTTGAGGCCGTATAGATTTACACGTCTTGAAAAAGCTGCCAATTAAAAACTACCACACTCCCAGTAATGTATTTAACATATTTAGAAAGATCTATTCTTCTGCATCACAACGGAAACAATACTTTAAGTTTAAAGTATTAAATACTACTTACTATTTGGTCTCAAATATAGTCACTCTTCGCACACACAAAATGTGAATGACGGAAGTAGACCTACACTTAAACCATGTTTGGCAAGCCGAAACTGTTTCCGAAACTCATTTAGACAGTGCAGGGGAGACAACCGATGATAGAGCTTTACAATGATACCAAGTTTTTACTTCCCTTATACCGTTGAACGCGTCGGGGAAATTTTAAAGTTACCGCAATTTAGCTAGCTGTGCTGCCGCAAGGGTCGGCAGGCTGCCGCAATTTAGCCGGGGCCAATGGGTTCAAAGAGTTAAATACATCATATTGGTGGTCTGTTGGGATACAGTTGAACATGTTTTATAGTAACAACAAAAAAACTAATCCATGTTATTATTAAGTGCGCATAGTCCTTGTTTTGGTTATTTCCCTTTCTTTAAGGCACAATTTGCAACTCGGGTAAACACAGCAAAATTTAAACAAGTACAAATGGCAGGAAAGCTCTGTAACATTTATCATTTGTGGAATTTCTTCTTATAAACTAGATGATTGATGAAAAATTTAGATAAGTTCCCTGTCTCTTGTGCCTTCTTGTCCGCATAGGACTTGAAGCTAGGACAAAGCAGTTGCCTGCAGACGCTGCTGACCCTGATGGAGAACCAGAACCCCAAGCCCAGCCTCCCTGACCTCCTATGTGCCTGCCTTGACCTTGTTAACTCTTTGTGGCGTGGTCGATGTGAGACAGCTATGGAGGTTTTACGAGCAAAGTAGGTCATAGGGCAGAGATGACACTCTGAAACTCTGACACTCTCCCTACAACTTTCCTGCCTTTTTTCTGTTTTTGCTTTATCGGGAGGAGATCTCACTTATTTATGTGCTCTTTTGTGTTACTGGTGAGTCCAGTCTGTATGGGGATGTGACAGGTTGCTTATCAGTGTAACTGGGTTAAGTTACTTCTTCAACGCAGTTCTTTCACATTAAATTAACAGCGTTATATTTGCAGGCAGTCATTTTGGGTCAGTGTCACCGCACCACTGAAATGGGTGATCCCCGAAGTCTGCGGAGATCAGGAAGATGATAACAAGAACCTGACCAGAGTGAAGATAGCAGCTTTTACCTGGAGGATTCTGGCTCAGGAGATCTTTACAATGAACAGGTGGGTGAGCAGTGCAGTCCTTTTATTTTAGTGTTCCGTGACTATATTGTAAGAGATTTTCATAAACAGTTTCAACATCCTAGAGCTTAGAAGAATCTGTTCACACTGGTAAGTGTTTCAGCATGAAACTGAGAATGAAAACTACTTAAAGGTTGAGCATGTTCTAGTTATTTCCAGTGATTTGTAAGCGTCACTCAGCATGAAATGCTTGTCCTCACTCCACAATGTACTACAAGTCTAACTTCGTAGGAAGTTCGTGGTGAAAAGGAGATGGAACACTAAAGGTTTTTGGGTGGATAATGTTTTGGTTCCCAAGACAAAGGTTTTCTTTATTATGAGTATGTATCAGACACATTATGTAGGTTGCAAACTATCGTATCGGGGAACTTTTCAGCGTCAGTCTGGACTCCCAGCTGAAGGTGTGTCTGAAGGATATGGGCAAACAAGAGTTGTTCACCTCCTGGTCTCAGGTAAAACCTCTTCACCATATCCCAGATGTTGATTAGTGCCATTATGTTTTGTGTAAACTATGCCAAATGTCTTATTGCATGGAATTTTTTTATACCAGAACACAGAAGGAATTCAGAGCTACGATGTCATTTAAGTAAATAGCTGTCGGTACTTAACATATGTACATTTTCAGAGTGGCTTTGACCAGTATTTGTATCCATGTTTTTCAGCGTCATATGTTTGTGACTTGTTTTGGTGCTTTGATGAAAATGGCCACCACTAGGAAGGCTTGTACATCATAATCGGAAGGGAATGTTCACTCAAATTTTGGGAATATGTGCAGCAAAAAATACCCCTGCTATCCACTCAACACCCCCCCAAAAAATTCTATTTGAAGGAAGATTGCATAAAGTGGTTTTCTTATTAGTTTATTAAAGCGTATTAAGACACAATTTCTTGTTTGCATCAGAGAAGTCTGTCGCAGATTCAACGGATAAGAATATTCAGAATGGATATTGTAAATATAGTTTTCATGTATACATGTGCTCTGTCTAATCTAAACAGTTTATCAAGCAGAACTTGATAGCAGAAGGAAAATATTGTCCCCACAAAGACCAGGGCATGTCAGACATCCCAGCTGTCCTGATGGTGAAGGCTTGGCGCTGCTTCCTTACAGTGACTGCCAAGTTCAAAGTAAGTATCTGAAGAGACTGGAAACTTGAGGTGTAGAGGACAGTTTTTGAGTGTGCGATCGAAAAAAAAATTAAGTGAAAAATAAGGGGGCAAGGGTCTGTGCTGTACTTCAATAAAGCCAGCATCTTCACTAATCTGATCACAGATGGTGCGACAGATCTATAATCAAATTGAAATATTGTTTTTATCAATGAGTAATTTCGACCTCATTAGTTTTCATGCTGACTTTCAGCTTGTTGAATTTTTTTTTTCAGTTACTGGATGATCTTCAAGTTACAGACAAAAAGAAAGAAGAGATAATGATTCATTTGTTGGAGGGTCTGACCGCCCAGGTATTTTTAAGATTTAGTGTAAAAATCAGCAATTTTTAAAAAACTTTCTTTACTCCCTATATTAAACAAAGTGTTTCCCATGGGTTGTTAGGACAAGAGGAGGGTAGGATGTGAACGTCAAGCCTGGAGAGTCGGCCAACAGTTATTTGCTGCATTCTTTTACCATCTAGTCTTCTGTGTTTGTGCAGGTGTGTGACAGACAAATTATGTTGCTTGGTTGCAGTTCTCTGGTGAGCTGTCATTACTGAACATGAAGTTAGCCACAGTTGTGACAGGTCTATACTTCACATTGCTAAAAGCCTGGATAGGGTAAGCAGATTATTTCACAGGAACAATTCCACATCTGATGCAGGCAGGATGCCACTGGATTTGTTTCAAGGGCAGCCATACACAATTGCTTCCCGTCCTCTTTAGGTTTTAAATGAAGAAAATGCTTTTAGTGGTTGTCAATAACACTGTCATGTTCTTCACTCAAGATGTAGTGACCTCTGCATTTCAAATGTTTCAGCTCTCTTTGTATAAGTCAGCTGTACCCAGAATTGTTGCAGATCTGTCATAAACCTTAGTCAGTTTGTCATTGTCATATTTGTGTTCAGAACCTCTGTAAGAAATTGCTAATTCCATTTGGGTGCATCACGTCTGTAAAATTTTGTTGTCCAGTGTTACCAATGAAAAAGAAATTATATTTGAAACATCAGTGAAGTGTTGATTCAAAGACACCAATTAGAAGTATAACCTGAATGGATTTTGTTAGCATCATCTCCATCTGACCCTGGCGTAGTAATGGGGTAGACCAATCCCGTGACACTATTGTTGGTTGCAGTATTTTTTTCTTCCTTCTTGGGTCTTATTTGAAGAAAAGGCCCATGGAGCTGGCTTTTTATTTTCTCTGGCTGACTTACGGCACTCATTGCTGTCTGCTGTCATTTCAGAAGATAAATTGGTTACCTTGTTGGGAATGACCGTACGAGGAACTGTGACTGCATTGCCTGATGTTTATCTGCTTGTGTGTGTTTTTGAATTTTTAAAGCTGTGTCTCAAAGCCAGTGGCATTCTTGGTGTCCATTCGTGGCGCAGTCGAGCTAACCTGCTCCAGCAGTGAAACGTTGATCCCGTCAGTCCAGATAGGGTTGCTAGGCGCCCTCATCTTGTTGCTGCAGAGAGCCAGAGGAGAGTCATCTCCCAGTGAGTACCAGAGCAAGCCAGAGTTGTCCCAGACTCCACAAATGAAGCAGATAGCATGCAACACTAGGTTGCATAAATCACGTGCATTTCCTGTCCGTGAACTTGAGAAGGTCAACTGAATTTATGTGTGGAATAAATAGATAATACAGCGTGGTGTTTACATTCCTAGTTTCCTAAATTCTGACTACGCTTGGGGAGGGGGGAGTGGGAGGGATCTTTTTCCTTCTGTACCCTCCCCTCAGCCAACATGCATTTTGTTTTTCCATTTCTTGTCACAATACTGTACCATGACCCAAAGTGCTAAATTCTTATTTGGCGATCCCCAAATCGCACCCTAAAAACAAAATCCACCCAGGCAACCCTGGTAAGACCCCTCCGCACATGCGCACACGCTGAGCTCCCCGTGCGCACAGCTCACTGACAGGTTAAGCTGACTTTCTCTTGAGCGCTGCTGCCGACCGGTCATGCCTTGTGAGCTCCCGCTTACCGCCTGCCCGTCTGCTTCAGCGTTTGGCTTTGCCAGTGATCCCTACAATCAAACCTCTGCGGCCAGCTACGACGTTGCTTGAGGGAAGTGATATATATTTTTCCTCTGTGTCTGCCTTGTCTTACGCTCAC
>SMGT01000971.1:142082-152504 GCA_004794575.1 Lanistes nyassanus | reverse complement strand
CACCGATATCCACTGACGAATCAACAAATCCCAGTGCAACATAAGACCTTGTCGTTACATGTGTTTTTCTGTAATTCATTCTGTGGGAGTTTGCAGTGTTAAGTAATATGCCATTTTGTCATGTGGTAGTTCAAAGGTTACAATGCATAAACTTAAGAAGTGGACAGGCCCGAAGTGTAGAGTGAGCACTGGTTACCAACCTCACTTTTTCATAACATTTAGGTTGAAGTGTTTAGCAGTCAGAGAGACTGGTTAATGTTGTAACCAAAATACTTATCAATGATTTCAATCAACTGTGCCCCTCATAGTGGACCTGTGTCACTTTTTCATAACATGCTAGTTGATGTGTCAAAGCAAAGGACTATTTTTGATATTATAAGGCCAGAAAAACTGAATCAGTTATGGGTAAGCCTTTCACTGCCAGCCCAAACTGGTGCACTCCCATCCTTTTCTGACCATTTAGCTCAGAAAACATTATGAAGGTCACATGGCCAAAAAAAGGAGGCAAGGTAGGTGTGGGTTTTGTTTAGCCCTTATGGAAATAAAGGGGAGCTACCCATGTGGGCTTAATATAAAATTATGTCCTTTTCGACTTGGGAAAGGACTGTATGCACACGCCTCCCCCCCTCCCTTATTGTGTGTGTGTGGAACAGGTAAAACAAAGCTTAGGGTCTGCAACAAAAAATATGGGAGGTGGGGTAACCATCACCAGTACACTTTTGTTGGGAGGGTTTAATAAATGATTTAAATAAACTGCATCCCTTATATATAAAGGGTGTTCTTTATGAAACGGAGCGACAAAGAAGAATGAGACATTCAAACAATGCAAAAAGGATTTACAAGAGTGGGGATGGGGGAAATCTGAAACAAACACAAGAAGAAGAACTAGGAAGGCCAGATTTGGGGGGGGGGGGTGTTACACAGTGAGTGGATGTGATGTAAATGAGGAGATGTAACACGACAGGCAGAGATGTTTTGATGTATAACAAGGACTGTTGCCTGTATGTAGCATGTATACCTTTGTGAGGTAGAGTGGTGCACACAGATGTTCAGAAAATGATGGTGATGCAGCTTATGACGTGCTGTGCAGGCAAAACAGAGCATTCCTTACATCCACTCTGCCTTGCTTCTACTGACAGCAGTAGCTGAACATGAAAAGGTCAGTGATGTTTTTGTTGCTGTTTTTCTGGATATGTGCCGCTTTTCATGTCTTCCAAAGCTTGTAGCTGTAGGACATCTTGTAACATGAACAGCAATGACCGAGATTAAGCCACTGTTGGGTAGTTTCAGATTTGACAGAAAATATGCAGCACAATTTCTAGATCTGTGAAAAATGAGCAGTCATTGTAATTAAGCACAAAAAGTCAGAAATATGATTAGGCGAGGACAGACAACAGTTTCTTAATTTTTGTTAATTATTGAAATCCCATTCCTTTCAGAAAAAAGTGTCTGTATTGATACAAGAGTGGGACAACTAAGAATCTTTTTAATGGCATATTGGTGGGGCTGCTTTTAAGACCAATGGGAGAATAAAAGGGCCAGGAAAACAGTATGTGCTGTGGTAGTCTGTCAATGTACACCTGTTTCCTTATCCCCTCTGATGGCTTTGAATGAGATCATTAAGAATGCCTCGTTCGTTTAGAGTGCTGCAGTTCTAGCCATGAGCGAGTTCACAGCTCACACATGCCTGGCAGCCGCAAACCTGTACAGCAAGGAGGAGATAGTACCCACACACCCCCCATCCAAGGTATGTGGCATGTTTGCCTCTTGTCGTGCGTGTCCAGCCCGTTTCCCTTGTGACCCACCTTGTTTCAATACCAGTTCTGTGCATTCTGGCTTTCAATTCAGCTCTACTATCACCACTAAGAGGTGGTGGCTCTAGAAGTATACTTGTGATTAAGTTCATAGCACTCTGGTATTTGCTGCATTTAATTTCAACCGTATATGTTTCCTGCATTTCTGTATCTGATTCCAGTAATTTGTGATTTCATGCCATTCAGACAACATGAGCTTTTGACTTTGTTCTATTTTAATCTACTGTAGTAAAGCTAAGCATTTCAATGCAGCAGCACCAGTTTATCCACATAATTACATGTTAAGTCCAGATCAGGATTTGTTTTTAAATTTTCTTTGAGGGGAAAAAGGTGGAGAAACTGGGCCTACAAATGTGTGGTGCTTGTTATAACTCGTCTGCCTGATCTTTATGCACTGCTGGTGACTCTGCTGACAAAACTAACAATGTTAATATATGTGCACATGAATCGGATGAAAAATGTCTCCAGCGTGATGTATGTTGACTGAGAGCAGCGGTGCAGCAGGTATGACATCAGTGAAACCACTTTGCCACAGTGCAACCAGGGTCAACGTGTTTTTTTTCTTCCTCACCATTCTCAAATTCAGGGCCAAGCTGTGTACTACGGCATAACGCTCTAGATAGATCAACATTTGTAGCAACTTGTACCATTGTGGTAATTGCATGCTACTTAACTGATTCACAGGGTAGTGGGTTCAAATCTTGGATCTGGGGCACAAACCTTCTCTGCCTTTTCCTTCTCTCAACACCCTTCCCTACCTTCTTGCCACTGCCCCACCCCCCAACCCATCGTGATACAACCTTTGTTGTCAACTTGACAGTAACTCTTCCTGAGTGTATTCCAAATCTAATACGTATGACTGTTGTCCAAAAGTGACAACGTTTTACCTGCATGGGTTTCTGTTCAAACTCAACTTCAAGCTGGAGGTGTGCACTTGGGGTGATCCTGAAAGGTTCTGGCTGACCTAACGCACTGCAGGTCTCTTGGGCTTCAAGGCAAGCGGGGTACACGCTGTACTGTACAGTGTACTTTAGGCTAAGATGGTGGGATTCTGTTCACAATTAGGCAACATATGAATGTCATGAAAAATGTCATGTATTTTGCTTATTTTAAAAATAAGACGGCACTGACTCATGACTTTGTTTTTCCTTTAAGATATCATGGACTGCAAATTTTCATTGGATACTGTTGACTGCAAATTTACTTTGGACTCTGTGGACAAAAAAAGTTTTAATTCTATTTAAACTCATTAAAGCAGCATTTACAGTTCCAGTCTTAGTCGCAGGGAGTCTACTTCCATTAGCATTTTCAAAAGCATTTTTGTCTGTCTTAGGGTTTTGTGGGAGTGTCTGGGTGTAGCATGACCTGGCATGGGCTTTACTGCCTGTCTGTCAGCCTGTACACCCTTCTGTTACGCAAGCTTGGCTTCTCTTTCCTGGACGATGCTCTCAGCTTCCTGGGAGCCCACCAGGACAGAATGCAACAGGTCAGTCTCCAAATAAGGTTGGTCCTCAGACAGGCATGGAAGAGATGAAAGCTTTTTCATCTCTCTGATAAAACATTCACTAGCTGAAATGTAAATATTTTTGGCAGACTTGTCAGTTTTGATTTCTGGATCAAAAAAAAAACCTGTGGTTTTATTGATGCTAGAAGAGATCTTACAATTGGACACTGGACGTGATCCTGGGATATCTGTAGGTGTGTGGAGAATTTTACAGAGCTGGGTCTGTGGGAGAAAATTTAAGTCCTTATTTTCACAGTATTTCAACTCCATCAAACATTTTTTTTCTCCTTCCAGCATGCTTCCAATGTAATTTTCTGGGCTTTTTCTCTCCCCCCTCCCTCCACCCTTCTTCTAGTCTCTGGGCTTGGCTAAGCAAACACTGCTAGAGCCTGCAATGGTGGAAGCAGAGTGCACCTGCCAGTTTCTGCACCAGATGGCACTTTATCGACGGCAGTGGCGGCTGCATCTGCCTCAAGTCTTGGCCAAGATGCTGGTAACGTGCACCGTTTTGCAGCCATACTTCAGTAAACTAGTTTTATTGTGAAACAAAAAGAGACATTTACAGCATTCAGCACAAAGAAATCAGTTTTAACAATTCATTGTATTTTTTGCAGTTCTAGGTTGCTTAACTGAATTAGATATGTTTTGAATTGGATATGAATTAGATGTGTTTTGAAAATTAGATGCGTTGTGTATTGGGTTGGTTTTTCTGTAATTTTAAAGAAATTATGATTTTCTGATTGAGCTTTTTCCTTGTTTGTCAGATGTCACTGCTCAGCATGCTTCAGACTTTCATCTCATTGCTTATCCGACCTCGTTATCTGCAGCACATTCTTGAGGTGAGGGTTGTTAGAAATAGATGAGTCTGTTTCTAAATGGCTTCTTCGTGCAGTGGTTGTGCACAGTGAAAAAAAAAACCACCATTGATATTGATTTTCAAAAAGAAGACTTCAGAGTGGGGTTGTTGCAATAATGAAAAATTTAGACTTCAGCATCCTTAACCATCTTGAAAGCTTTGCAGATGCAGACAGAGCCATTTGATGGGCAAATCTGCTTTTATTTACAGCATGGGAAGGATGCTGGAGACAAAGGCAGATATTCTCTTCAGTCGGTGCCTTTGCTTCATCACCAAACCTCGACAGAGGATGTGGAGCAACCCAGTGCACAGTTTCTTCAGACGGAGAACAGGTTTCCTTTTCATACCTAAAAAAGTTGTCGTTTGGGTTACAGCTGGTCCAGAAAACAGAATGGACAGAAGATTTTATGAATGCTAGTTTTAGAATGAATTGGTAGTGGGGGGAGGGGATGGGGGAAGCAGGGGCAATTTTGATTAAGTCGTTGAATGTTTTCCAAGAAGTGCTGATGACTTTACAGTTTTATTGTGAAGTCAGGAGATGGAACGCCTGGTATATTCTCTGTTCATCCGACCTGCATGCAGGCTGACAGAACGCTTTCTCTGTTGCAGTATGATGAAGATTGTAGCCAAGAGTTTTGCTTTGTTGAGGCATTTCACTCCTGACCTGTGCCTGGCGCTGTTAGATCAGGTAGTACATACCACAAACACCGCTCCTTCTCGCATTGCTCTGTACATGTTAAGTACATGCCACAAACACCAATCCTTTACAAACTTTCACTTATTTATGTGTTGATAATGAGAAAGTAATCTGTCTTGAGGCTTTTGCTCATTATCCTTTCGATGCAGTTTCTACAATACAGAGTAAATGTTGCAGCTGTGATACAAATCTCCTGTTTTGATTTGTTGTACATTTTCTCCATTTCCAGAACCTGGACATACAGGAGTTTGAACCGTTGGTGGATCAAGGGTTCGGTACTCCGTCACTCGACCACGAGACACCTCTGACCTTTGGATCTTTACTTTCTTGTGTCACAGCTTGTCTTCGTCATCTCAGTAAGGTGGGCATTGTAATTTTGAGACTGCAAAGTGTTTTATATTAACTTTTAGTGCAGACATGCATGCGCATACACAGCCATATGTACACTCCAGCCTGTGACGTACAAGAGAAGGAAGTGGTGAAGTGTCTAGAGCGACGACCCTTTAGAACAACAGCCAGCATTTGTAGGCTTTATGCTGCAGGTGGATGCCAAGCTGCAGTCCCCACACAGAGTGCTGTCCCCTCATCGCCGCTTGGCTAGAACAGTATCAACGTCCGAGCCACAGACACAGACATCCAGGTAACAGTAATCACACAAAATGAGTGTAAGTGTGGCAAAATCATCGGTTTGCATCGATTCTGTGCATAGCTGCATTGCTCTGCATAGCTCGTATTGCGGAACCCATGGTGATGGTTGACACGAGTGAGAAATCTTTGGCAGACAAGTTTTTGTTTTTGGTTGTTGGTTGGGTTTGGTTGGTTTGTTTGGGTAGGCAGGCGGGCTAGTTTTTCTCGAGCTATTAAACCTTAAGTTACAGGCAGTTTGCTAACAGGCATTTTGCTTACAGGAACCTGATACTGTTTATAATGGAAAACTGTCTGACACTGGCCATGTCCCAGGCCTGTCGCTACCTGCGAGAACCCAGCCTGTCCCCGAGGGACAAGCAGTTCCTGAAAAGAGAACTGGGAGCAGAGCTGGTGAGTCAGGCAGATGTCAACATCCTAGTTTGGAGAAAGCACCAAGTGTGAAGCAGTAGTTCAAACACATCGAGCTTATATCACACTAGTTTGATGGACATGTTAAGTAAACATCTTTCTGCTGGTCTGTAGTAGTACAAACATTTCCCAGAATGAAATTCTAGTTTCATTTCTGGCTAACGTCAGGACAATAAGGATCAGAATTTATTTCCTATTGACATAGATTTACAAAGACTTGTTGCCCCAAAGTGTGTCTGTCTCTCTCATAGTTATTTCATTAGCCTTTTCATCCCTGAGAACTGCTGCATTTTGGAGGGGAGCATGAGTTTCTGTCATCAGTTGGAAAACATTTATGATACTTTGATGATCTGTGCAGAATTCCTTCCTGGCCAGCCTGGCACGACACCTGCGGCGTGGAACTCCAGGTTCACCAGGTGACAAGGCCATCACCAGCCCACATCCAGGCAGCACCAGCACCAACACGTCTGCCACCACCGGCACTGCTTCTGCCCAGCAGACGTTGAGCCGATCACTGTCTCAGACCTGTTTCTCCAACAGCGGTGACCAGCAGTTCTTCCGACTGGTCCAGGAGTTTGTGAAGAAGGTGCTGAGGTGACGACTCTAGCTGCCAGTCTAAGGTGCTACAGAGAAAAGGCAGCAGGATGCCTTCAGGACTCGGTAGGAAGGATGTCGTGGTGCAGAACTTTGATGATGTGTGACAAACGAGGACATTTGTCCCATGGCAGTGTCATGGACAGGAAATACACAATTGAAGACTGTTTCAGTAAAGCAGGTGCAGGTGAAAGTAAAGTGAAAAAAAAGTGAAAAAAGGGGAGTGAGAGAATATTTGTGTGAGAAGGTTGTCTGAGAATGAAAGCAGCCAGTGTATGATAAATTACCCCCTCCCACCTGTCCACTTTTTTATAAAAAACACTTTCACTGAACGCTTTCCCCAGGTCTTGTAAAAATGTCTAAAAGTGTTTTATGTTTAGTAAAATCTTGATGAGAGAGAGCGTGTGCATATGTTGAGAACAGGTTTAACTGAGCGTTAAATAATTACAGAAGAATTTAGTCTTGGAAGTATCACCTGACTACAAAGGTTTAATGAAAACAAGGACGAAGTATCACTGGTTGACAGCTGTATTTCTTGGTCACATTTGATTGGCCTGTTCAGCTGAAGCCCAGATTGTGGAGATGAACAATAGCTATCACAGTTAAAACCTGCAAATAAGGAAAAAATGAAAAGGCAGAGAACAGAAAAACTATCTGTGGGTATGTGCACATGTGCCTATATGGACATAACTTTGAACAGCCACCTCAATTTCTTAAGCAGTCGTAAAGAGGGGAATTTTTTAACATGGTGTGGGGTTATCATATGGATATTGGTGTACTCTGATAACTATTTAAAAAAATGGTCATCTGAAAGACTTTAACACAACACTGAAAATATGTCTTACCTCCGTGAAATATTGTGTGAATTCTTGCTTGGACACAGCCCCATCCTCTGATAAAGAAGCAGATCATTAGTACTGTCGAAATGATGAACATCCCAACAGGTTTACATTCACATTTCAATGAAACTATCAGCATGAAGAACAGTTTTTGAAAACATTCCATTTGAATGTTTTGTTTTAAGGACTGATTTAAATTCATTCATAATTGGTCGGCATAAGTATCCACTGCTGGCAAGGATACAAACTCTTGCCTAGCTTTAGAAATCTTTCACATGTTCATGGAGATCTTCCTCACATTTCAGTGTTTTCCATCTTCCATCATCAGTGACTTTGATCATAATGACGAAAGGGCAATACTGAATGTTCAGTGACAACAAACCATTCAAGCATTCAAACAGAGCTTACTGTTCAGGTCTATGCGGCTGTAGAGCCGAAGCAAGTCGGACATGTTGATGTGGCCGCTTTTGTCTGCATCAAACTCCAGAAAGAGGCCTTGGGCCAGAAGGGCCAACGAAGGCTCCGTCATGTCGAAGTTCACCTCAAATTCACTTCGTTCAATTGTTCCATTCCCTGCAATAAATAAATATGTGCATTTTCCTAAAAAATGTGTGTACTCTTTTTCAGATGTTATCATGTATGTCGCTGGCAATATATTTCTAATACATTTTGTAATGATTTCATAAATCTTTTGTAAGATGTTTTTTTTAAAAGAGGGGATCAAAATTTCTAGCTTAAAATGATTTTTTTCCCATTAAAAAAAAATTATGCTTGGGGTGGAGGTGGGGCCAGTGTTGTAGATGGCAACTACGGTTATCTTTTAACGAGGTGTTGAGCAACCATGCATAAACTTTGAGGCCTTTTTATTTTTTTTAACTCTACATCCATGTATACCAGCAGGATTTTATATCAACGGAATCACGAACAAATCCACCCTGTGTGTATTGTAAGAGTGTCCAGTCAGTTGCTAACTATATTCTTTTTCTGTTACTTTTCTCATTTCTACCGCCATCCCTGTCCTGCTGCAAGTCAGACTTCGCTGCTAAGCTGGAGTTAACAGCTCTTCCCCCACCACACCCCATTTTTTGTAAAGGGGGGGGGGGTTGGGGTCTGTTCTCCCCCATTCCTTCAACAAAACAATTTCCTGACATGACAAACATACAAACGCACTGTCTAGGTCGTAGTGGTAGAGGAAGAGAACAAGGTCGTTGTCGTCGAAGTGGTTGTCATTAGTGTAGTCCATGCTGGGCCAGAGGTTGGCGACCTCTTGCTGTATGTGGTTCAGGAAAGATGTCACAGGGTCGGTGACCGGAGCGCCATCTACCTTTTGTCTGAAACTACAGAGACAGGTTACATGAAGTGACAGTGGAACTGGGAGCGCCACCACTGGCTCAGTGCAGGAACCACAGCGAAATGAGACAAGTCTGTGGGCACAATGGTGGAAGAAGGAAACATTTATTAAGCAGGGTTGACAGGTTTGATAGGTGATAATATTAGTTGTGGGAACATTTGGCACAAATTAAAGACCAGTTCACACTGGAAGTGAAGCCACATGAGCCACTTCATATACGGTATGCTGTATTCCAAACGGATTAAAGACATCTGATGCATGCCCCAGACCATGGCTGGTCATGTTACGCCACATGTCCTGATCTGCATCAAATACAGAGGGGATTCCTCTTGTAAATGTGGTTTCCCCGCAAGAAAAAACCCAGTACACTTCCTGTTAAAATGTCGGCATATACTAATGCTAGACAGGAACTACTGAATGAGGTGGTACCTCCAATAACGACAGTGTGACCATCGACTTCGTTATTCAAATCTATTGCTAATCAGCAGAATTCCCCATAGGTTACTACAGGAAATCGTTTCCTCCACCTACGAGGTTGCCATTCTGGGCGCAAAATTTTAGAAAAAAACATGAAATGAGTCTGTGGGATGTAGAAATGCACACAGCAGACATAGCTTAGCGCTGTGGTCTCCTTTGAATATGCAATGTAAAGCTTTTTACACTTAAATCCTACAACATTTGACTTGTTGATATTTATGTCATAAGTATAGTTCAACCAAATGACTTGCGGGGCATAGCATTAACTCAAAACAACGAAAGATGCCTCACATAAATCAAGCAAGAATGTGAAAGAACTGATCGTTAGTAAACTATACTCACCAGAAGACAATTACAATAAACAGGAGAGAAGATCTCAGGGATGCCATTGAGTAGACTGTATGACTTCTGAAAAAGAAGAAAATGTGTCTTTGCACCCACCCTCAGTCTTTATCTGTTTATGCAGAGCACGTGTTACTCAAACGATTTACTGTTTGTGCTTGAAAGGAGAAGTCCTATAGATGGGGAAATATTTAGAAAGAGACAGGATAACGTAAATGTATATGTATGTACGTCAGCTCCCGCCGCACTTTCTCGTGCAACTAAAGAAAAACAAAATTGTTGGCGAGTGCACAGGTTGGTGAGATTAATGAACATGCTTTAGTGTAACACGTCGCTTACCTGGAAAGTTTCGGACCTACAGATCTGATGTTACTTTCAAAGCTGCCGTTAATCTTGGTCCAAATATGGTAGCATAGATAAGATTCCAAGAGTTCGGAATCTCCAGATGTTATTTGTTACGATCGGACACAGCTGTGATGATAATGTTTTCACAGACCTTGTGACCCACTCCCAGTTGGTGTCTTGTTTCCAGCAGGAAATCATGCTTCACAAAGATAAAAATGCCACTGGATAGTTTCTCTCGGGGGCAGGAGTAGGGGAAGTTTTGATTGATTTGGTTGCTTATTACTTAAACGGTCCAGCACTGTGAAGGTCATTTTTTTCCCTACACGTATATGTGATATTTTGCCGAACAAAAGGATGTCAATACAGCACATCAGACACAAAACGCAGTTTAGAATGCTTCTACAGCCAAAGTGTGTGTGAACTTCTCAATATGCGTTGATTAACTGGAATCCTCCCTAATTTATTCTCTACACGTACTTTTAGATAACTAGTCTTGTTAAAACTGTCATTGGAAATGAAAGCTGGTTAGAATCTACAGGAGGGTCAA
>SMGT01000971.1:116266-133560 GCA_004794575.1 Lanistes nyassanus | reverse complement strand
ATTTCCTGATGTGAACATTCTCCTGTATTGTTGGATTAACTGTTCTGTTCCGGGTTTTGGATAACACATTTTCCGCAAGTAGCCTGTTACGATAGCACATTGACTCATATGAATTTAATTGTATGCTAGTTGTGTTACTCAGTGTTCAGACAATTGTTTAGTGTCTCAAACTGTTGCTATCACGCTCACACACACACACACACACACACACGCACTGTTACGTATTTGTTCAATTGCACCATTCTTTCCTCTACTTTCATTCTTAATGTTCATAGTTCAATAAATGTGTAAAGTTATCTGGTCGTGTACCTTTTGGTTGAAAAGGTGAGGGTCTGCACTAGGCGTATGTTTCTCGTGTTTCCTTCCCTAGAATTCTAGCACACCCCACAAAACGTTACAGTGACTCGTATCTTGCTTTCCCGCCAACTCTGGGCAGCAACGGTTAGTCCAAGAACACTTCCTGGACCAGGGGATAATCAAGGTATTGTACCTACTTTTGTCTGGTAACTCCCTGTCTCGGGACTTGTGTGATGAATAACCTTTATCGTTCGAAAACAGAAAAGTCATCGTGATCAGCCGTGGACTCTTCACTTTTAATTGTGTGTAATCGTTTCTGTTGATGTCTAAATGACTTTTTATTGTCGTTTCCATTGTTTTAAGCCAAGCGACAAACCGTGGTTTTGTCCGGCCAACATCTATTGATTTGTCGGACCTACATTTTGTGTCAGACAAACGTTTCCATCCTTCACAATTACACTACTTCAGGTGATAGTGTAGTGGTAAACGATGGGTTAAAATCATTACATATTCTGAACATTCAAACAGAAAATAATATTCATCTTCATAGTCACGTCACACAACGGACGTACATTGCTTGTTATCGTTTGTGTATCATCATCTCTTGATTATTTCATTTATTTATCCATACGCTCTGTTTCACCTCTGTCTCTACTGCCCGCTTCAATATCTCTCTCCATTCCACCTCTCTCCCCCATCTCTCTCTTCCTCCTCTCTTGTATAAGTTGGCGTTTATGAGACTGTGCGGTGCGAACATTTTACAAACCTCTTAAATATGGAAAACTTGGAATGTCTATGATTGAACGAAGAGAAAAAGAAGAAATAAAGAAGGAATAAATATAAACTGATTCCTCTCTGTTATTTCAAAGGTTTGAGATCTCAGTTCGAGTTTCTCTTTCTCTTTCCGGCTGAACGTTGACGTGCAAATGAATAAGTAATACATATTTCCCAGGAGACTATACTTATCCGTATGTTGATCTAGTAAGGGAAATGGACGCATTTTAAATACTATCTCCACAGGAATTTCCCGAATGTATAGAAGTTGCTTTAATTAACAACAATTAACAATCCTGTAAGATATTAGGTTTATAGCACCAGATCGTTTTCATAGTGGCTCGCATTAGGTATTGCACTTACTGAAATTTAAGACAACCTGCCTTTGATAAAAAGAAGATTTAATGGATGTTGGAAGAAGTAACAAGACCTTTTAGGCGACACGGTTTTCAAAAATTTGGAATAACAGAATGTCTATGACTGAACGAAGAGAAAAAGAGAAATAAAGAAGGAAGAAATATAAACTGATTCACGCTGAACGTAGGCGTGGAATACACTTGTCCGTATATGTGTGTAGTGAGGGAAAGGACGCATTTCAAATACGATCTCCACAGGAATTTCATGAAGATGTAGAACTTTAATTGCTTTTACAAAAAAATTAACAATCCTGTAAGATATAAAGTGTTTAGCACCAGACCGTTTTCATAGCGGTTTGCATTAAGCATTTTACTTACTAACATTGAAAACCACCTCCCCTTGATAAAAAGAAGATTTAATGGATGTTTGAAGTTGTAACAAGAAGTTTCAGGTGATACGGTTTTCACAAGCCCACGCACAATACGCAGTGTTAGATGTGTGTAGAGTACTAGTAGTTGGAATGCAGCACACAGAATACCTGCAGCAGTAGATGTGTGTAGAGTAAAAGTAGTAGGAATACAACACACAGAATGCTGTGGCCGTTACCGGATCGTCGGCAAACGAGTACACAATACACCAGGTAACAGCGGACATGTGGGTAAGGGGAGGTAACCATCAATAAGGCTGCCATGTACAGTGTTCCTGCTAGTGAATGCGTACCAGCTTACTGGCAACTACATCTTTTGGGGTTACGCTCCTGTCAGTAACTTGTTGACTAACTTTTGTGCTTCAAATGTACGCACATAGTGTACAATAATTCGTAATTATGATGCACAACGGGAAAGGTAAACTTTCACTGCGGGAAAATGTTCCTTGCGATTCGGCAATTCTACGCGAGAGGCGAGACATACACGCGCTTGCAGGAACTTATGGGGCGCCGAGGGGAGTGGGTATAACGCTCATGGTTTATAAAGAATTGCATTATATAAGTATATAAGTATATAATGGTAGAATTAATTCTATAATTATAGAATTCTATACTTATAAAATGCATTACATAGTTATAGAATGCAATTCTTTATAATCCATGAGCATTATACCTATTCCAATCTTGGCGCCCCGTACGCACTGACGTCCGAGGTTCGCGCAGTGTTTGAATAACTGTATTTTAGTTGTCAGCCAGTCCCTGTCGAGAGGGGTTACCGACAGGATGTGACGATATTAATATCGATCATTGCTCGAAATGGCCACTGGTACATGACGGGGTTCCTCCACTCCCAATTTGCAAGAATCATTGTCTCCCTTGACATGCAGATCAACTTCTTAAATATTACCCTTTGAGTCTCGGCGGGATAAGAACCTACGAGATCTACTAGTACATTCCAAACTCAAAGCGCCCACCCCCTCCCCCAATCCTTCGGCTCTACCCCGTGCAATGTACTCCGTGCCACACTTGTCACTACCTGAACACCGCCACAACACTCCGCACACCCAAGACCACTTTCGTCATTAAGCGCCACTTCACCTGCACCAACAGCAACATCATCTACGCCATAACATGCACCCTCTGTCCCACCCTGTTCTACATCGGTGAGACAGAACGCACACTAAACACCCGCTTCACAGAACATCTAGCTGACACTAAACACTGCAGAAACACACCAGTTGCACGTCACTNNNCCCCCCCCCCCCCCACACACACACACAGCCGACAACATGAGGGTCTGTGGTATCTGGAGAATGAAGGGCGACTCCATTGACCGTAAGAATATGGAATCCTACTTCATTACCCATTTTGGAACCATGGCACCCACAGGTCTGAACCTTAAACACTGCCTCTACCCTCCCTCTTTTTCCATTAACCCCTCCTCTCCCTCTTTTACTTTTTTCTCTCCCTCCCCCCGCCCATTCTCCACCCCCTTCCCTACCCTTTCCTACCTATTTTGCGATTGGCTGCCCCTCTTCTACCCCTCTTACTCATTGCCCCTTGGTCATTTTCCTGCTATCCAGCCCATGCGCCACATCTACCGCAGCTAAGTCCTTCCATTTTTCTTTTTTCGTTGTTTTTGTGTCGTCCTGAAGGGGTATAGTGTCCCAAAACATGTAGATTGTCTTTGTCTTTGTTCCTTTTCTAGCTTAGTTCAGTTCATTTGTTTTAAATTTAATTTGGATTTCCTCCAAGCGGTAATCGCTTGTTTTTCTTTTTCAATAATTCTCAATCTCACTCGCTCGCTCACTCACTCACCGCAATTCCAAAATGCCACAGTTACAGATAGACACGAGAATAGAGGGGCCGGGGGGGGGGGGTATTTGAATATAGTTTGGGTTTCCAAAGGAAGGATCCTCGGCTGCTGTACCTGCTCCCATGCAGTGAGATAAGGAACTTAAAGGTAACTGTAGGCCGTGAACAGAGCCCTTTTCTGGCCTTGGAATTTTCACAACTTGATCAGATCGCGCCCCGTCGAGGTGTAGCCACGCTGGCCCAACGATCAGGCAACCAGTTGAAACAGAATATCTTTTCAGAAGCTGGAATTGCGTACTAAAACTTCAGTCGCCTTTTCTGTCTTGTCTTAGCTTCTTTTCCTCACGCTCTGTTTATCAGAGCCTGCACGCCATTTTGAAGATTCCAAAAGACTATTGTGATGCTAAGGTGTATCAGTAGAACATTCTAAATTAAATAGCGGTGTGCAAGATTTGTATCTGCATGCCACTAGAATCATCAGTTAAAGTTAACTTGCTCAATAAACTTAAGAAATTCAATAGGCAATTTTTGTTTTAATATATTTTGATATTTTCTTCCCCAGCTTTCCAAAACTGAAATGATCACACACTACTTTGAAATAGGTTTTATGTCAAAACAAAACATAAAGGTTTTGTAAAAGTTATTGCTGATTATATGGATTTATCAAACATACATGTGAACAGTATCACCTTTATCTTATTTAGTTGATTGGTTCTTCCCCAGCTTTCCAAAAGTGAAATGCTCACACACAATACTTTCAAACAGGTTTTATGTCAAAACAAAACATAAAAGTTTTGTAAAAGTTGTTTTGTTGCTTTTGTAAGAATATTATCAAGTCTTGCAAAGCAAAATGTTAACACCGGTTTGACATAAGTATCACCTGTCACTTATTTGCGACTAAAGCTTCTTGTTTAAAATCAGAAATGGTGTCAGATGTTTGTGTTGCAGTCCATCAATGCATGAGGTGTCAGCATTTTCCTCCACTGGCTTTGTGAATCTCCACTTTCTGGTCTTGTAACACTAACACAATAGGGCTGAAAATCCACCAAACTCACAAACTAAGTTTTGCTCACACATGACAATAGCTTAAGTGTCTATATAGAGACTGCCAAAATATTGGTTGTTTAAAAACTTCTGATGGCTGACCAAAAGGATGAAATATGTCAGAGAATTTTCTTATCTTCCACAAGCAGCCATAGACTGCAGATTTGTTTCTAGTTTCTTCTTCATATGCAAGTCCCCGTCGGGCCCATTCATACAATGTTTATGGGCATATTTTGGCCAAAAAATGCTCACACAACTCAGCCCTAGACAAACTAAAGAAACAAGTACAAAAGACTAAACACTAAAGTCAAACTACAAAGGTAAAATGTTAAAAAAAATGGCTATATACACAGCATTGTACATTTTCATCTCATTAGGTGAGCCATTTTATCTCCTTTAGATTTTGCTTTAAGAACATCGTGCAGTTGTTCTTCTTAAGCACCTTAAAACAACAGAACATAAAAATTGAAAAAATAATATTGGCATTAACACACACACGTGCATGTGATAACAGACACCTGTTTCCTCTAAAAAGTCAGACTTGGAATGTCATGTATCATAATACATAGTCATGGGCAAACAGTTTCTGGCATATTGAGTTCCAAGTCATTACCTCCTAAGTAGAGGTGCAGTCACATATTCCAGCCACCCACCCCAAACCCAAAATTTATGTTTTGGAAAATATTCACTTCCCATGGTTCTTAAAACTCTTTGGATCCGCAGGGCTAAGACCTGTGAAGAAACTCTTAAGGTGGTATAGGTTCACACACTTTTAAAAAATACTGCTTGAAAACTACGAAACTTTATGTGTTTGTAAAGATCTTTCCTTGCACATCCAAATGATTGTAATATTTTTAAACATGTTATATAGTACTTACTATTTGGTGTCAAATATAGTCACTGTTTGCAAAAAATGAAAAAATGAGCAAATTTCAGGCGTCACTGCTTGTACGCTTCACACGGGTGAATAAATCAGGTAATCAAGTAATCACAGGTATTCCACTTTGAATCTGTTGAATAACCTCTGTCCCCAGACGCGCCCTGCCTGCAAGGGGGATCATGGTTGGGTTGGGGGGGGGGTCAAGAAAACAATAAATCCGTATACATCTGAGTGCCAGTAAATAAGAGCTGGTCAAATGTAACCTGGCCAATTCTAATTGCCAACACAAAGCCATAATATAACGTCCACCTCCCCTTCTCGCTCTCTCGCACTTTGCTGGGAGGGGGGGATGGCCCCCTATGTACCCCCGCCAAAAAAACCCATAATCCACTCCTGGTTTTGCAATCTGTGTCACAAGGAAAGGGTGTATAGGCACATCTCCAATTATTCCTTTTTTATTTTTTGTTGGTACATTAACTGATCTGCATAGTGTTACGGTTACTACAAGTGACAAGCGACAAGTCTAGCAGAAAACAGGTGAGGGGTCTAACAGTTCGACACCATTTTATCTCAACATGCCATGACCTTCAGTTATGCGCGCGTTGCAGACATGGTGAAACTGGAGGAGGGTATTACCTAGAAACTAGTTTAATGTAGCAACAAAGAATAACACAACAGAATTACTTGAGATGTGCCTACCATCACGTTGTTACACCGATTGCAAACCAGAGGTGGATTGGGGGAAACAAGGGGGTCATTTCCCCCCCCCCCCCCCCCCCAGTAGAGGGCGAGAGATAGAAAGAGAAACATAGGTGGACTTTACATTATGGCAATTGGATCTGGTCAAGTTACATTCGACCAGTCCTTGCTGCCGCTCAGATGTATACTGACTTTACTGTTTTCTGGATCACCAGCACCCCATACCCCCACCACCAAGAGAATCATGATCCGCACCTGCAAACACCGCGCGTCTGGGGACAGAGGTTATTCAATTCCATTGCTAGCAGGAATAAACAAGTAACCGATTGTCTTATTGCGATTTCAGTACAGGATATATTGACTGTGCTTTTAAATTCTCTCGTTTTGCCCCAGTGCTGACTACGCAATAAATATTCACAAAACCAAAGAACTCTTAAACCTGGTGTTGTTAGTTACTTGACATTACCCTTTTCGGTACTAGTGTCTCACGTCACGCTGGCTGAGGCACATACCTCACTTGACCACACAGTTTGTTGTCTGGACTAATACGTAATCATTATTTTTTGTCAACGGCTTAAGCACAAAGGTACACACGCACTAAGAGCAGAAGAAGTCTGCCCAGAGTGGATCTATCGAGGTCTCTGAACGGAGCATTGGAGAGAAAGATGATGAAAACGTTGTGTATATCATGCTCTCACAATTATTGGTCATCTTCATAACACATTTATCACTTGCACAAACCATGTTAAACATGCACAACAGACATTTGCTGTTCCGACTTGTATCTACATTTAAATAAGACACAAGGTCACTACTTGCACAAACCCTACTTCTAAATGTCACTCGTGATTGTGACATCACACCTGGTATAAAGAAAGAACTGACCTACGTTTGGTGGGTTTTTTTGTTACTTGCAGAACAGGTTTTACAGGGTTGGTGCTGGGAAGGTCGTCAAGCGCGGCCAGTCAATACCGATTTCCAGCGTTTGCATCCGCAGCCAGCAATAGAGACACACCTGACACACCGCTATGCGCCCCAGATAGTCACAGTACAGTTAGGGCAGGTGCACAAGTGTAGATTTTAAACAGTAAAAATATACCGCGCCACTCTGGAAAAATATTCCTTAAAATTCATAGGGAAAAAGGTCCACGGATCTAAAAAAATTGTCCTTCTGATGTAATTTCACGATCGTAATCGATCCGTATTGTACGCAAAACATTGACTGCTGTGTTCGGCCGTACCGTATCGATCCATGGCGCTCCAGTTGTCGGTCATGACTGTACACGGTAAATGGCGTGACGCCAGACAGGGCCAAACATTCTGTCGGTTTCTCCACTTGAATAGAACACCCTATTTTGCTGTGTGATTTTGGGCATAAAACCTTGAGCAGTTATGAACCTACCGGCAATATTTACAGACATCAAACACATTTCCATGCTGACTGAGGCTACCAGAAAAATGTCAGGAGGTGGCGGAGTTTCTTGCCGTGAAAGTCAAGCGACACTGCTTAAAAACAAAAACAGCAGCGTGAAAACAATAAAAACCGAGAAATCAGCACTGGTGTCAAGCTAAACATTTTATCATTTTCACTCATGTAACGAAATTGAAACCTGGCGTGTAAAAATAGCATTGTTCACGCAGTTTAAACTAAAGGGTCGTTTAGTTCAGGGAAGTAAATTTCGTGCTCTCCCAGAGAACAATACGTACTGGGGAAGGCGTAGTCAACCCACCTCCCAGGTCCAAGAGTCAAGGACAGCAGACGACAGCAGTGCGACAACCGATCACGAATGTATTAGTAATGTCCGGTCGCTGGCCTTGGAAACTCGTGATGCTGTTTACAAGAATAGACCATGTGATGTAGAGGGCGTTGGAGTAGGGAGGAATAAGAATAGGGGGACATGCGAGAATCAGGGAGATTCAGACGGAGATTAGACCAAGAGAGAGAAGGATACAGACGGAAGAAGCGTGCTCGGGCTTACGCCCAGCCCATAGGGCTTATGCTTGCCTGGTCATAGGACTTAGAAAGTTTTGACCATGAAGGCCCAAGGCAGGAGTTAGCAGGCAGAAGACGGGAGGGGCACAGTAGAGGATGGGCCACAGGGCTATCTTCTATATGCGCCTCCGCTGCAGCTGTACAAAGGAGCTATACTCTGGAAGAAGCCACTGCCTTTAGCGGCCAGGCAAAAGTTAGAGAATAGAGAAGAGCAGGCTTCAGTCTGTGTCACTAATAAGGTAGACAGTAGTGAGAGAGAAGAGGTCCTATAATAGCCACTAGACTATGGAACAGGTTGCATGAGACGCCGGCCACCACCTGCAACGGTTTATGTTCAACAAATAAAGTTTGGGACGCACTCCCGAGTTGGCGTCTGTTCGATTGACTGAGACCGGGCGAAGTGGTACATATGTCCATTTTGGACGCCGCGACCCGGACTGTGACTGGTGGAAGAGAATTGTTACACTCATTACAGCTACCCCCCCAAAAAAACAACAACAACAACAACAAAAAAAGCCGAGGTTTCTACATTAATACGAGTCATAACGCAAAACGAAGTCAGTAATCCCTTGCCAACCTCCATTCTAACGCTCGATTGACTAATTTATGGATTCTTCTCGTTTTTACATCAGCTGTATGAGAGACCCTTTTTTTACCCCACCCCTTCCTACGTATCTCATTTATCTACAGTATACAGGGATTTTCGTATTTTCCCTGTGTGTAGACACAGGGGAAAAAAAGAAAATCCCTGATGAAAATCTCCTGATGACCAGGGACTTGAAGCACTAGCAGAACTGTTCACAACGCGGACTACAATGGGCAGCGGTACTTGGGGGATTTTATGTCGGAGAAAGGGAAAAACAAATAAAAAACAGAAGCTTTTTAGTGCATTTAACAAATTACAATACGGGAAAGTTCTCTAGGTGATGTTACACTACAAATTCACAGTCCAAATCCCGTGAAAACGCTCAGCTTCACTATGCTGGTGAATGCAGTGGCAGAACATACTCGCTTCATTAACATCAGGGCTATCCAAATGGGCGTGACTCTGCTTGAACCCGTTTTTATTTTAAGTTTCAATCGCTTCCAGTTTGTATAAAATCCACTTCAATTTCAGTACCCAAATAATGCATCTGGCCCTTGACTTTTGTGATTAGTGTCATCATGATGTGACAAGCTTGAGAGAGCTGCTCTAGATGAAGCGCTGGCGACTCAAAGGAGTGGCGTCTCTCAGGCAATACTGGACAGGCCGAGTAGGTCGGTGCCAAGGCGTATCCAGGATTGAATTCAGACTGGCGAAGTCCTGCAGCAGCCACCTAACGTGGGTCATCTTGACCTTTGTTTTGACACGGACATGTCATTACATGTCATTTTTGACATCTGGTAGATGACGTGATGACAATCAGTTCCTCAAATGTACACCTAAATTCAAATTTATTAACTGATTTCAAAGATTCTTCAAATTTTTGAAGGGTTACTCTATTAGGTCCTTTCCCCGTGCTACACGTGGCGGCGGAATTGCAGCTATCTACAAATGTTCTCTCTCAAACTGTGTTTCCTTCAGCAACACACTGCCTTTCCCAGACCCGTCGTTCGAGTGTCTTCAGGTGACGCTTGCTGCTTCAAGCAAACTGGTGCATCTGCTTTGTTTATATAGACCACCCCCCAGCAGAAAAAACAGGCTGACGGACATGATGTTTCTTTCGGACTTCAGCGATTTACTAGATTATTGCAACATTACTGGCGGATCTGCCGTAGTATTTGGTGATATGAATACGCACTTTGATGACTCCAATCACCCGCTCACAATCAAGATGTGTGAACTGCTTGATGTTTTTCGTTTCACCCAATCTGTCACCCATCCAACGCATGTAAAAAACCACATTCTCGATTGGGTCATGCACAGACCATAGGACAGCATTGTAGAGTCGACTACAGTCTCCACGACGTTATCATCAGATCATTATTGTGTTCAGTTTAACTTAATCATCCAATGTCCGAAGCCAACTCAGCTGTTTATAACCACACGCCCCATTCGTTTGATGGACCTGGGCACTTTCAAAACAGACCTACAGAACATGTTGTGCGGTCCTCTCACGATTGCTGAGCTTGATAAAGCCCTTCGTAGAGCCCTCGATACACACGCTCCTGCCCGGCGCTGTCGAGTACACCCGCTAAAGGCAGCCCCCTGGTACCCGACCATCCATGACGAATTGCGTCAGGCTAAGCGTGCGCGCCGTCGCGCAGAAAGGCTCTGGCTGAGATCACGCCTCACCATACACAGACAACTATATATCTTGCAGCGAAACGCTCTGTTTCCAAGCTAGTTTATGCAGCTAAGAAATCCTTCTTTCAAGCACAGTTTGTCAACTCTTCCTCGAGCAAAAAGCTGTTTGAAATCTGTAACAAACTGACTGGTCGAAACAAGGAATCGCCACTTCCCACTGACGTTCCTGTCACACAGCTACCCGAGGCTTTCTCTCAGTACTTCCTACGCAAAGTCGCGGATATTCGAGCTGAGCTGGACGAGATGGTGCTACATTGTGGACCTCCAGCCCTTGCTGACAACCTGCCATCTTGTTCATTTCATTCCCTCCAGCCCATATCTCAGTCAGACCTCAAGGCTGTCATATTAAAATCTAAACCTACTACCTGCCCTCTGGACCACATACCAACCCACATTCTCCTTGACTGCCTGGATGTTCTGCTCCCAACTCTCACTCAGATCGTAAACGACAGTCTGTCATCAGGAGTCTTTCCATCGCTGTTCAAGGCTGCATTAGTCAAGCCTCTTCTTAAGAAACCCACCCTTGACGCAAACAGCCTCAAGAACTACCGCCCAGTTTCCAACCTACCCTTCCTCTCAAAAGTGGTTGTAAGGGTCGTTCTAAATCAACTTCTCGCCTACCTCAACTCAAACGACCTTATCTCTCACTCCCAGTCAGCATATCGGCTATTCCACATGTGGATTTTTAACGCGCGAAAACACATTTATGCACACTTCGCGCGGACGAGGGACACAGACACTCTAGTGAAAACAATGAAACACACATACACACATAGAGGGAGGGATGAACGGAACACTGACCAACAGGTTGGGAAACAGATCGTCCTTCAGTCACAGATGGGTGTAAAAGTATCATAAGAGACGATGAACAGCGAAAGTTGTAAGGCAGCCGCGATGCAGTCAAGGTACTTACTGGGAACTCTGGGACAATGGCGCATGTCCGTGCCTACAGTAGGTGTCTGTAGTTTTTTTTAAAATTATTATTACCAAAATGTGCTTTTATAATTAGTCCCTATGAGAGGAAAAGGCTTATTCCTACAAGCATTCCTACAATGACCATGCCAAGTGTTTGCAAGCACTAATAGCACAAAAAACAGACAAAATCAGTCTCACCTTTGCTGTCACTCACTGCCGTCAGCCTCTGATCGCCAGAAACAACCAGAACCAAGGCTACTGCCAGAGGCGATAGCAACAGCCGTAAACAAGTTTGCTTACCTTAATGACTGCAGTGCGGGTAGACAAACACGTTATTAAGACAGGCAGAAAACTGAAGCCAGTCATGACAAATCTAACTTGGTTCCTGTTCACCCCCGAGTATTACTTCGATTTTTAGAACTATGTCGTCTCGCAATGCCTCCCTCCCAGCCTCCAGCTGTTACCTGAAACTTCAGCTGTTACCTGGTGGTTACCTGCTGAGCCATGGTGTGTCCTTGCCACAATAAAGGTACGGGCGCACTCTGTGCAATCAATATCTTACCGGAGGAAGGATATCTTGATGTAATACAAGCGCGGTGCGATCAAGTGAGAAATGATCACTTTAGGATAACAAAACAGTAATTTCAGATGAAACAAAAAATTGAACTAGCTAAAGTTATTGTTCCTGTGTTCTGTTGTCTGAAAGTGTCTGCGGAGTGTAAAAACCAGCATGACAACAAAAGCGCAGTTCTACCTTGGGGTCTGTCGGCTGGGATAGAGATCAACTTTCCTATCGCTGCGGGCTGGTTTCTGAGTGGGCTCCGACCATTAAGCGACTCGCTGACGAGGACAGGGAGACAGACTTTTCTGCCTCCGCTTTCTGCGCGGTGTGTGCATGCGCGCGAGTGTGTGTGTGTGTGTGAAAGAGAGAGAGTGTGTGTGTGTGAGTGCGTGTGATGTGTGTGTGTGTGTGTGTGTGTGTGTGTGTGTGTGAGAGAGAGAGAGAGATGTAGATATCAGGTGACCATCAACAGTTTGCGTCCTGCAAGGCTAAAGATAACAACCATATGTGGTATTAGTTTAGGTATTGTTGTGTACGCTCAACAAAGTATTTTAAAGTCAATTCTGTTGTCTCTGTCACAAAGTAAGTCAACATCGAATTTTTCTTTTACAAAAATCTCATCCCAGAGATAAGTAGTCACTATCCCAAACTAATGAAAGCCTTGGCACAAAATAAATATACATATTTTTAATCGATAGCCTCGGCAGGTCCGTGTCAGGTTCAAACATAAGTAGCATAGAGCTAAAGAAAGATGAGACACGGGTAGAACATACCATCGGCGTGCGGGTGACGTCACTCCACGAGCAACAGGCACCCAACAATAAAATATACATAACACTGCGGGTATGGGACACTACCGAAACTCATTGCTTTTCGACTTTTTCTTACTCATCGTTTTGAATCAGTAAAAACTTTTTGGAAATATACTACATGTAGCACTGTTACAGTGTTAGTAAGAATCCCTACATAACGTTCTTAATTACATAATGTAAAAGACAATCCAAAAATAAAATGATAACATCAGTGATCTTATTGAATTCAGCAAAGAAAAAGTCTCAGAATAAAAATTAATAAGACAGCGTTTATAAATTATCATTCAGTAACACGCAATCAATGTTATTCACTCAACATTTGAACCTCTAACAATAATATAGAAACCGTTAAAGTATTAAAAAAATCAAAATAATGACAATGCTGAAATAAAATATGCAACAATTTAAAGTGAGTAAATGAAAAATGTAAATGAACAACAACAAAATAATAAATAAAATCCATGATTAAGCTTTTTTTGGCTTTCAAGCCTTGGTTTCACGTTAACATCAATAATAAACCATAATATTTTACTTTTGAAAAGATAATAAAATATGTTTTGAAATATATTGCTATTTTTCTAGATAGCTTAGGCCCCAAAGTACGGGTGCACTTAGAGGACAATACCACACAAAAAAAGTCTTTATGCAGAGTGTGCCAGGCAAGGTATATTCAGCGGGGTGGGGAGACACGCAAGGAAGGTACGTAATTGTTTATCACGTCACTACGAGAAGGTTGCAGTGTGTAGGGTCACTACAAGCAGAAGTTACCACAGTTCTGTATTTCGGGCTTTACAGGATGTTTGGCACAGTGAAGAAAAGTTATTGCACACTCGAGGAAGTTTTTCTGGTAACATGACACCTCTAAAACTTAACGTTGTATTTAGAAAATTGTTCACTCATGGACAAATTTGTAGTTAGAACATTTTGTAATTAACCTAATGACATTTTTGGCATTTAGAAAACTGTTCATCCACGGGGATTTCCGTAGTTAGAAAACCGTTCTCCCATTAAAATAGTTGTGTTCTAATATGTTCACAGAACGATCATGACACCTATTACAACCCCCAAAATGTAAGCAAAAAACAAAAAGGTAAACGGTAAACGCACATTGTAATGTTGTGTAAGGTCACTCCAATAAAGGTACTGGCAGCGCTCAAACATAGCCGTATGCAGACGTATGTGCCCAAGGGAGTTTACCGTACCCAAACACGTAGCAAAGAGAGGGCCGAACGAAAGGAACTTAGCAGATCCTCAAAAGCGATCTGCCATCCCTTTCTTTATAACGGCACTATTCTTCACACAGCTAGCCCTCGGTGCACAAAGTGTGCATACAGAGAATCCAATTTAATGTAGTCAGCTCGCTCACTAAGCACATACGTCTGTATACGGCTATACTTGAGCGCTGCCAGTACCTTTGTTGGAGTTATCTTTCGATAATTTAAGCGCTCGGTCCTCATTTGTTCTTTATTAGTTATAATTTGCACCTTGAGGATTTCATGTATTTGTCCTATGTTGTGTTCTTCTTTGAATCCTAGTTGTCAGCAGCCTCTCTGTTCCCAAAGTCATCGTGATATACCACAGGGTAGTGTTTTTACAAAAGAAATCCTTTGGGGGATGTAAAAGAATTCGCCGCGGTGTCACTAATTTCCGTATTTGTGTATCGGTGTGGGGGGAGGAGGGGAGGAGAGTAGTAATGTTTTAATCGATGCGGATGTTTCCACGTGCACGTCCCGGTAAAAAGCCTTGCTTCAAAGAGCTGATTGATCTTGTAACGACAGCCCATTTTTAGCCATCACCCTGGGAACATCTGCTGCCAGACCAACCGAAACACCTTGAGCATTTGACCGGATTTGAAGTTACTGTTCACGGCCCTGGCGATCAGTGGTGATAAATGAAATACTAGACTTATGGCTGTTGTAGCGTGTAATTTTAGCGGGCTCCAGGACTACTAAACAGAGCTACCCTGTTTTATCAGTGGATGCATTAACACACAGAGAGAGAGAGAGAGAAATAAAGAGATGGACCGATTGACTGACTGGCTGGTTCGCCTGGGTCTCTCACTCACTCACTCTCCCACTCTCCCACTCTCACTCACTCACTGATAGATAAATATCCTTTAGGACTCAAACCAGTACTACACTACTTGACGCATTGCCACACCTGTGCATGTGACAGCCCACCTTTGTTTTGTTTTTGCCGTGGTGGCTATGGTTGGTGTGGTTGTGGTTGTAGTTGTTGGTGCTGTTGTGGTTGAAAAACATCAGTACAACACATACAGGTGTCTACAAGAATAAAATGACGTTGGAAGGTAATGAGACCCATATGCTACACTACGTTATACCTCGTCCAGGTGGCACCGCGAATATCAGTGAAGATATCGATGTTACAGTGACATGCGTCGCTGATATCACTTGGCAAGCAGCTGCAGTGCTTATCAACAGCCTTGTGGCTTGTGTGCTAATGAAGTCGTGGAGAATAGTCTAAAAATAAAAGCGAAACTATAGACTAAAAAAATTAGCATGATATTTAAGCACGCTCTATTGAAGCACGCTTCCATTTCTGTAAGCTCTGGGCACAGTTACCTGTATTTTTATCCCCAGGACGCAGGGAAAAACTGAATTAATAATTTTAACAAATAATTTTAGCTGTGCTACTGGCATTGCCTCTTTGTTTAGAGGTGGAGGGATCCGTATCGATAGACCCTTTTATTTTTAAGTCTGTGTCATATTTGAAGACTTCTTTCTATTTTCCTTTGCTAAACAGAGAGAAACGGTTTAATCGCTCAAACAAACAAACAAACAAACAAATAAAGAACCAACCTCGAGGTTTATTTACTGTTTGAAAAGGAGGTTGTAGTAGACCTTTAAGTCTGCCTCTCTGTGCAAAACGTAGTGTGGGTTGAGATTTTCCTGGAAGCTGAGATCACTGGTCACGAGCGTGCTAATGGTGGATTAACCAAACAGTGCAATGAATGCAGCATGACGTGAGGAGATAATTTCTGAAACAACCAAGATCGCTATCTGGTTATCGAAATGAGTTAGTGATATTTGGACGCCTAATACCAGTGACTGAAATAGAACAACCGGAAAACAGTATTAATTATGGGCCACCGTGCGAAGTAGCTGGTATTAACGTCTTATTTGTACACAATGTTCCTCTGTGCGTCTTTACAGGGTTGGCTTCTTACTGTAATAAAGTCTCAGTTTCTGACAATTCCAAACAAGCAATAGGAAATAGAAGGGGAAGTAATTGAAAGCAAGGTAGCAGGATTGTCTTGCGCCAGTTGAAGCTGCATGCGTTTTACTTAACACTTTTCAGTCATGTCAAAATTCAGGCAGCCTACGATTGCTGAGCCCCCAGCTAAGATTTGATAACGTTTCACCGAGTAAGCTCTTCACAAAACTTCTTCGATGAGAATGTCAGCAACACGTGTCAAACTTTAAAACTGCAAGACTATTTTCTAGTACACAAATGTCTTTTGACAAGCAAAAAGCATTTATATGCTTTCTTTTCATTAAGATAAGGCTCAATACAATATAACTTGCGGGGGGGGGAATTTCCCTGGTTTTCTAGCTTGGTGAGACACCCTTTCAATTCTCCATTATCAAAGGCGTTCGGCACACAGACTTATTCTGAAGATCACACCCAGTCACAAAGTACTGAGGACTTTTATTGCTGCAGCAAAGCTTTTCACGTTACAGTCCTTACCCATTCGTCTAAACCACTGCAATGACAAGTTGGCGAACTACCTGCATGGATTTTTTTCCCAAAAAGATAGCGTGGAGTAGCTACTCATGCCATGTTGAGAACTGAGGAAAAAAACATGATATGGCATGTTGGCTTCAGTAAACATGAACACCTGTTTCTGAAATTTCACAAAGTCTTGAGAATTAATTGGTGAGCATTTAAGATAGGGATGGAAATTCTCAGCTTTCTTTTCCTGGGTAATTGTCACGGAAACGTGCCATGAGAGCAATGACGCGTGGTGAGTAGGATAGTCGCTTAGAGTGAGCGGTGACTAAGCGCTATTTTTAGAACACTGAGAGGCGATCAACGGGAGTGGGAAAGGGACGCGCGCAGTTTTTTTGAGTAGAGAGGACGTTTGACGTTGAGAGAGAAGGCTGACGACCTGAGGGGACCGTAACGACGGATTTTCTGCAAGTGCCCAGACACCTGAACAGAACCCTTCTTCGGCACTGGAAACGCTAAAAGAGTGCAGCAGTTTTTTGTGTACAAACCCTCTGCCTAGACAGGAGGTAGGCCAAATACTCCATGGGATTTTTTCCTCTATTTTTGGAAATAGGATCCTATAGTAATGCGTTTTCGTAGGGTTTCTCTGTTTCATGTCATGTACGAGGCTACGTCAGCGCCTTCTGAGAAGAGACGTAACAACCACCCCCCCCCCCCCCCCCCCCCCCCCCCCCCCCCCCCC
>SMGT01000971.1:86246-107602 GCA_004794575.1 Lanistes nyassanus | reverse complement strand
TTACAAAATTATGGAACTAGGTCCAAGATACACGGTAAGAAATGAGTTTTCTTTTATTATTGTAGTTAAATAGCTAGTTTAAATAATGTTTTTATTGTTTTGGGGGATTTTTTATGAATTTTCGAAAAAAGGCTAAAAATGCCCCGTCACCCGAGGACACTACTCTAGGTAGGATTGTACGTCGCGTTTGAGTTAAAAAGGATGCGAATTGTGTGCTGTTACCTCTTCCATCGTCTCCCCCCACCCCACTCCCCCCACCCCCGTTTAATAAGCTAAGGGACAACCAGGCCACAAACCGAACTACGTTTATCTCATTTTTTCACCAAAATGCACACTTCACCTCATTCCTAAAAGTACATGTGCTGAGGTACACAGACGTCTAGCTTATCCGCGGAATGTGTGACTGAGTCAAACAATGAAGACCGAGCCTTTCAGTGCTTTCTTCATATATCACAATACTATGCCTTTATTCATTTACTGTCTTGTCCTGTTGTATAGCTGACTGGAGCTAGGCCAGAAATTATCCCTTTTTATTCTGTTATCCTTTTTTAAAATGCCAAAAACTGCTGATTTGTAAAAAAAAATATTTGGGGATCAAATTTTTAGCTTCCTATCAATGGACTGATGGATAAAATGGATAAATTTGTATACATTATCATGCGTCAATTCTGACAATGACCTAATCCTTTGTGAATAATTGTCCTTATACCGATTGCCTAACATAAGTGTGCGGAACAGAACTTGGTTATTACACACAGAACGCACTGAGTCGAAATGTTGTTCCAGTCCGTGGGTTCATGCATATCTCGCGTAAATGTCGATTGTATTCACTAGGTGAGAATTAAAGGCTTAAGCTCAACGTTCTGGAAAAAATAGTCTAAGCGTGGCCCTACGTGTTCTAAGTAAGAATGAGTAATATTGGGATTTTCCCAAATAACGCAAATGACGGCTCCAGAAGAACACGGATTCCGAGACATTTTTCAGTCCTTGTTGATCATCGAGGATGCAACTGGGAAATTGAAGATGATGCTAGTTATCATGGTGAGTTATCTTATATAAAATGTGATCTCTCTTTACATTCCGATTTTCAAAGAAGACGGCATTCAGAAATAGAAGAATAGTGCAACTGAAAATGTGTGTCGGTGTCAGTTTCTGTATTCCTCTTGAAATTTTCTGTATGCATTTTTCCTTCGGATTAAAATCTTACTCACCACAGATTCGTAAACGAAGCTTGGAGCCCCAAAACTAAACAATTGACAGTGTAGGTGACTATGAGGCTATGTAGGGATGAGGCGGGGTTAGATGGCGTCGCCCCGGGGTCACCCATTAGGTGTCAGCGCTCCCTCTATTAGTCAGGAATCTCTGTGGTTTAAACTGACACTGAGACCGGTTTCCGCCCATAATTCCAAGCGAGTGAAAAATGGCTGTGAAGTGCCTATCCACACGTGCTGTGCCACTTGATAAATAGATTTACTCTTCAAATTACACGCTGATGAGGAAGGACTTTTTGATTACTTTAACTTCAATTGTGTTTCCATCAAAGGATTTATAAATTACGGAACAAGGTCCAAGAAACACATTAAGACATGAGTTTTCTTTTTTTATCGATGTTTGCCAACCAAGATTAAATAACTTTTCTATTGTTTTTGGTTATTTTTTAATGAATGTTTGAACAAAGGCTAAAAAGCCGCTTCAGCAGGGGTGGTACGAGCTAGGACCCACAGCGCTAGGACTGTGTTAATACTTATTATTTATTGGAATACAATAACGTCCTTTGAATTGAAAATGTTTTCCTATATGGAGGTACACGGAGGTAGGGTGGGGCAGTAAACCTGTATCTACTGACAATTTTCGAATGTTTATTTTCACAGGTATAAAGCTGGAGAGTTTAAGCCCAGTCGAAGACACAGTAAATGCCACTGTCAACGACTGGATTCACTTCACATTAAGGTGGAACCCAGAAAACTGTTCAAATCACATGTTTGTTGTCAGTGTAGATAAAATGAGGATAGAGGAAAACAAGAGCGTAGAAATTTTCTGCAGATTTGTGCTGAACGGGACATCGTGTACGTCATCAGACATTATCCCCACAGACAGGTGTCGCTGCGAGACTTGGACTGATCGTGCGAATTTCTCCACGAGGCTGGAGGAAGCTGGACGTGACGTGTACAGGTCGAGGTGGTTTCAGAAGGATTCAAAGAAACATGGAGAACGACAAATAAATGTTTACGTTGCAGGTGAACAAATATTTTATTTGTTTAATCAGGTTCTTGTATTCAGGAGAAAAAATAACAGCAAAAATGCTAAGCACGCTGTTCTTAAAACGCAGTCAGTAGATAGATGACGGGTGAGCATTATAACAATAACAACACAATAAACTATGTCCTATATTAATATGAAGTTGGTAATTTCAAACAAACAACATCAACGACTTATGGCGCCTACTTTAGAACACATAAAACAGAAAACATTTTTTTATAATTTTTAATATTATTTAAAACAGTTTTGTTATTGGTGCTCACTTGTGAGTCTAGTCTTATATGATGTCCACTTCTTGTCATAACACACTGGTCTTACAACTATCAAAGATTCAATCTGCTTGCAACAGTTTTTAACAGAACAGTTCGTTTTGCCTGTTACACAGCTGCAGTTGAGACAAAAATTTACCAGCTGCAGACCCTGACGTACATAATGGAGAGTGTGTATGTGGTTTACTTATTCTGACTATTGTTCTTGTGTTTATTTCCGCCAGGCGTCTATTGTGAATTAGCTGATCTCATTCCAAAATAGATAAGATTTTCTTCTATCCCTTCATTTTATGTATTCCTTTTGTTATTTCCGTACTTTAAATTTTCAATTTTCTGAATACTTAAGCATCGGAGAACAGAGGTCTTTTTCACTTGTCTATCTTCCGTATAAAGTATTGAACTCCACAGTTTTGGATGGTCAGGATTCTTGCCCGGTATATAAATGATTTTTGGTAATAAGTGTTTACATTTGCAATAATATGCAAATACACAGAGGTAGGAATTTAAAAGAGACCCTGTGCTCAAAAATGTATACACATATACATTCACTCTTTCTTTAAGATTCATAAGCCTACTATAATTAATGCAGTCAGCGGCCCAAAAAACCATTTCAAAAACCTCCAACGATTCATTCATCTACTTTGTGTGTATGTTCTTTTTTTCAGAAACAAGATCGAACAGGTGACGTGAACTGCAATACTCAAGATAAATAGTCTTTATATAAAATAAGGTCTCCCATCACAATTGCATTTGAATGAAAATGTATTCTTCTTCAGATATATATATATATAGGTACTATATTGAAAGTCATAGGTCACATTAAATGCATCATATGTCTCTGCCGAGTAAAATCACAAGAAATAATGTGTTAGGAAGATTGGTTATAAAATAATGTTTCATACGGAGGTGGTGAAATTCGACTCTGTGCTATGAAATGATGTGCGCCATAGACTGTCGGAATCTAAAAAATATAAAACTCTGTTTTCTGTTATGAAAGAAAATCTGAACCAGAAACACCGCACGACGTTCAAACAAAAGGACTGAACTCTGACACTCAAGGTCAGTGGCATGAGGCTTCAATATATTTTGAATAAAACGTTGAAAATACAGTCACGAATGATTCCATAAAGTAATAAGGTCACCCTCAAGTACAGCGGAATCCCATAATGAACGCAGACTCCATGAGGCGTGTTTCTGTCAGCAGAACGCCTTTGTTAAAGAAAGATCTGTCAGAGTTTTGAGAGTGTAGCTTGTTATGCGAATTATGCAAAAATGGGAAGTTTTCAACTAACTTCAATGTCTACTGAACTTAAGCAAAGTTGAAGAGAACCTGTGTGATGTATGTTTTGTTTGTTTTGTATTTATTCCTTTAACACAAAGAACCTAAAACTTTTTCCGAGGTTCATGAAATCGATATTTAAATGACGTTTATCAAAGCTTCATCGTGGGTGGATGCTTAACGCTTATGTCCATAGTATTAGGAAAGAAGACTGCTGCTTGGAGAAAAGACATTGTAAGAATCGAAGAAACAAATAAAGCTAAACTATAAAACAGATGAAGCCACAGTTGCAGACTGTTCACTAACCCTTCTTTATTGTTGTTGTGGATTGTCACGTACGCAGTGCGCTTTTGTTCCCAGCATCATCACTTCCAGGGTTGTGTTGCATAAATGTTCCTAGCTGCTCTTGCGTTAGAAAAGTGGTCGTAAAGTCCATTCGTCTTGTGTATTTTATGTGAACCTTTCCGTACGAATAGAAAAAGAGAGATTGTGCAAGTCACCCCTGAACTTCATTGGAGGTGTCGTTCCTGATCTGCTGAGTCTGGACATTCGTGAAGTGTGCTCAGAGTGTGGAAAGTTAATTTAATTTTATTTCATACGTCACAGTCAGGATCCTAGAAAAGAATTTGTTTAAACACAAAGTAACATTATCATGAGCGCAGCACTCAGCCCCTTTACTTGCCATATGCAGTGGGTTATACAAACGTCATGTCGATGGCGTTTATATGCTAAACAACAGTGGCCATAACCACAGTGAAGTCTGCGGCAAGATGAACAGAGGTCGCCACATACTTTATCAACCAAAGTGTCGAGATCTACAAACTATGGCCTATGGCTCTAGCAAAAACAAAGCATTCTACTCTTGATATGGATGCCAGCAAGAAAGCGTCCACATTCTCCAAAACCGTGCATGATGGAGTTGATTTCTTTAGTTTGAATAACATCTTATAGAATCTTACTTGTAGTTTTGTATATAGGTCAGTAACATATGGTGCCCAAACCTCACAACCATAGGTGAGGATGGGTAGTACCATTTTATCGAAAAGATCTATTTGTAAGTTTAGAGGTAAATGTAACTTATTACACCTATTTAATAATGAAAACCTGGCTCTAGAGGCCCTACCATACAGATCCTTTTGTGCAATATTGAATTTCTTATTATAATTTAGCTTCAAACCTAAATAGTGGAAATCGTAGACTAATTGTAGCATTTCACCATTATAGTAGAATACAGGTTTTTCCCAATTTTGCCTCTAGAGAATACAACTATTTTGGTTTTGTCTGGATTCACTGTCAAATTCCATTTGTCGCAGTATGTTTTTATGCTGCAACAGCGTGTGGTGCGACCGTCGACCGGCCAGTCGACTCCGATAACCGGAACTGTCTACAAGAAAGACTGTATAGATGCTTATGATGTTTAACTTAGAGTGTCACCTGTTAAGCGTGTAATCTTGAGAATTGGAACTTGGGAAGTGATGATACCCCAGATTTTTGTGACGATGAGATTAAATGTGGACCGTCTGATCTAGCGTCTTCTTTTTGAGAAAAACTGTAGAGTTGAGGAGATTGGACTGTGAAGTATTGTAGGATCATGATGATGTTTACTGTGTCATAAAGTGAATGATTTCTCGACCTAACTGGATTCTTTGTTAGTATAGTCACCGAAGAGTGTCTAGAGGCATATACGTTTGACATTTAGGAAAACTGAAGATAGAGTTTGTTCTATTAACTCTGTCGGTTTTTTTTTAGTTACACTGCAGATCGCAGAGTAAGGGGAAGAATTTGTTCGAAGAAGGTTTAGTCAGTTAGAGAGTTAAGGCGGAAAAGGAGTTAGATTATTGTGCGCGTGAGTCCGTGAATGTGCAAAAGTACATGTAATAAATCGGCGAGTCCTTTTTATTCCTATACACGGTTGTCACGGAAACGACCCCCCTCTAGCGTTCCCATGACAAGCAGATAGAAACTTTAACTACAAAATGGCGACATCTCCATTCACTGTCTCCCAGTGTTGCCATAATGTAGCAAGTCTAGTAAAACAGCATTGTTAAACACAGATTAGTTCATTCATTCAGAAGTTGTAGTAAATTCCCATGCATTTTACATGCCACACACGAGCTTTTATTAAAGGGCTTTCTTTTAGTCAGTACGTTCTATACTTTCTATACATGAATATCTAGAACAACTTGACCCCAATGCACTTATTTCCCGCGTTTTTCTTTCTAAGATCAACGTGTAGATTTCGCGCCGAATTAGCTCAAGGTCTCGCATCCTAATTTAGTATCAAAGTCTTTAGTGACGCAAACCTGCTTCGTACTTTCGCGCCAAAACCACTCAAGGATATGCAAGCTAACCAGTTTTCTTCTAGAACTTTCTATTTCTAGAAGCTTCTAGAGACGACCAGACACGTACAGCACTTGTTACATCCAATCACAGATAGGCACGTGTCCACGTGATCGCCAAGACGTGTGGGGAGAGAGTGTCCTGTATCGCCAGTCACAAGAGAACCATCGAGGTGAAAAGACGTAGGTAGAGATCTCCAGAAAGGCAAAGTTGTTGGCCTGAAGCACCAGGCAGAGTAGTCTTCGTAGTGTGCTGCTTACCTAGTCAGGATAGTTAGAAGTCCCCTAGGGAAGGGGAAAGTCGTTTAACAGACTAAGAAGAGTCTGAAAGTCGTTTAGCAGACTAAGGAGAGTCTGAGAGTCGTTTAGCAGACTAAGAAGAGTTTGAAAGTGGTATAGCAGACTAAGAAGAGTTTGAAAGTCGTTTTGCAGACTAAGGAAAGTCTGAAAGTTGTTTCGCAGACTAAGGAGAGTCTGAAAAAGTTAACAGACTGAGGAGAGTCTGTGTGTATGCCAGAGGGCATTAGTTCTCCTGCCAATGGTGGCGGAACGTATGTACCAAGGAGGGTACTTTGATATCAAGACCGTCGTCTTGAAAGCTTGCCTTTGTCGTAACCGGTGTTAGGAGACCCGGTAAATCGTCGAATCGTTGCTGTCTTGCCCTAGGAGAGAAACCTACCCTCTGTGACTCCAGGCTAGTCGAAGTTCCATCAGCCTGTAAAACTCTGATATCTTAAGATAACCTCACCCGTCAGACGTTGTCCAGGAACTTGTTCAACGAAATCAGAATCCGCATAGATCCACACCTCCCGCACCTTGGGAAATGAACGTTATCTAGAAGAACTTTACCAGAGACTCGCTAAAGCATTTATCCCAGTGATTTGTTATGAACTTTAGTGAAAGGACTTGAATCATACAGTGGATTTGTGTGCCTGTGTCAACGGATCTCAGTGGTGAGTGAGTTAAAACTTATTCGGTTTAAATGTCCATCTGAGTGAATGATTGAGTGAGACTGTAAGTAGATCTCGTTGACACTTTTCTTCTGATCTATCTGCTAGTGAATACTCGAACCTAGTTTAGTGGAAGAGTCCATTCTGTTCTCACCTGTCATATATTGTGGTTTCCGGTATTGAAGAATCTTTATTTAATAATATTGTATTGAGGAGCTTCATTACTGCGTGGATTTGAGTTTGTTGAATATCAGTCAGAGAGCGAGGTAGTGTGAGTGGCGGAGTGCGCACACCATTCCCCTATCCCCCTGTCTTTCCCTCACAACGGTCTCGTGTTTTCTGTCCTGTGTTGGTCGGTGAGAACGAAATAACACGCCCACACACCCCTGGTCACGTCGTGAGTGATTGACGTGGGGTTGGGAAGGTGGTGGTATGTGACAATCAGGTTGAGGTTTTACGATGATGAAAAAGGAAGTTAAACTTCAAACAAGCAAACCTGTAATTTCTCCTCCAGTTACGGGCCTTTCTAACAGAACGAAGGTGCATTCTAGCGTGTCCATCTGACATATACACGCACGCACGCGCACTCACGCACAGGCACATTCGCGCAACACACACACACACACAAACACACCCGAACACACTGTTGTAGATCAATATAAGTATTAAGCAAAATGAAGGATAAAGATTAGGGCTATTACTGTCTTTATTGCAATATTAATTTACATATAAATTACAAAAGTAATGACAATTGATACAGAAGTACATTTGTAGTCATTGCAGTCAGTACACAGAAACAACAATCAACTACACACGGTGAAAATAGTTTGTTGCAGTGAAATAATCTCCATGTAGGACAGTCGACACACAGTCAGGACACAGTCTGTAACACAGTTTTCTATTGATCACGTGCACACAGTGTACGTCGTGACATTATGACGTAATGAAAGAAGAAGAGAAGCAATAACGAAGGCGGGTGTTGGTGTAAGAGAGACAGACACAAGACTTCAACAGGTGACAGGTGTGTGAGTGAGATTCATGCTCAGGTTGCTAGTGGTCAGGAGGAGACAATCACAAGTTGTGACGTACACCGGGAGATGTGGTGAAGTCGGACTGTGTACTTATCAACATCACGCTTCAGACAGACGACGACTTTTCTCTCCAGACCACGAACACGATTTCCATCCGCCGCCCACACCACGTCACTACGGGCCGTGGCCACGTCCTCAATGTCATCATCCGTCATCATCCGAACTGGGATACCCGCTTCTTTCATCCCCGTCAACATACCCTGGAGATCTTGCCTCCACCACAACACCAACACGTCTCTCCACTGTAGTCGGGGTGGTGTTGTGCTGCTGTTGATGGTGGTGACGGTGGTAGATGATGTGTTCACTGTTAACATTCAAAGTGAATCCTTTTGTTCAGTCACGTGTCACAGACACAACGTTCACAGGCACAATGACGTCATGACGTTATGACGCTGATGTGCAAACAGACAAAAACACGACGTAAACAAAGACGTCATAATCCTATGACATAAAATGTGCGGACACACACACCAACACACTGTCTTCTTTATCTGAAAAATGTTGTCACGTGATTAGTTGCTACATGACTTGTTTTTTACTTGTTTGTTGTTTATCACACAATTTATTGTCACGTGTTCAGTCTCCTGTCACTACACGTCACACTACACAATATATACACACCTGTACCCGGAACACGGAGATAGTGTAGGAAACTGGCCGCCCCACGACCACACGTGACGCAGTCATCTGGCCAGTCACCTGAGTGACCCTGACCTCGGTGATACAGTCCAATGACTGGCGGGCCGTGTGTGTGGTAGGCCACACCACGCTCACTGTACGGCTGGACATCACGTGACTCAGTGATTACCTCGTCCTGCTCGACTTCCCTGACGACGGCCGCCGGAGAGCGGAGGGGTCTGGTTAAATATTCGACGTGCCAGCCGGCGGGTGCGTTTCCATGGTAACAACTTGCCGCCCAAAGATGGAGACCAGGAACTTGTGTCAGCAGCTGGTCACACAAAGTCTGGAAGACTATCTTGAACTTTGACCACCTGTCACATACAGTGTTACAGAGGACAGAGAGATATGTGTCAGCAGCTTGTCACAGAAAGTCTACAGTGTTACACAGTAGATGAAGATACAGTGTTACACTGTGTTCTGTCAATGACGCTCGTGTTTGTGTTCGTCTAAAGTGTATCAACGTGTGACGCTATTAATAAATGACGTCACCACACGTGCTACACACATGACGTCAAATATGTCACACACTTACTCAAAAACTTCATCAACGATGACGTACAGCGACCCTCTCCTCGCCGCCAGTGACAAGTCGTTGATGGCCTTCTCCACGTATTCCTTATAGAAATCATACTGCAGGAGGTGAGGCTGTCCGGTTGATACCACTGACGTCAGCTGCGTCTTGACAATCTGCTGCAACAGGTGGTACAACATGTTGCACGCTGCACGACTAGCCCCCCAAGAACTCACAACTTGGACGTCGTGGCCACATCTCAACCATTCTGTTGCCTTCAGCAGCAACACCACAGTTTTACCTGTGCCGGGCGGGCCCGCTACAAAGACTCTGGGAAGCCCCGTGTTGAGCAGGTCCAGTTGCTCTGGGAACAGAGTTATTTGAGCAGCATAGCACACTCCCGTCCACGACACGGCCTGACCCAGGGTCTTGACACACAGGCGTGGGGGAGATGTACATGGCACAGTCACTGTTGTCGCCGGACCACAGAACCTGCAACAATCACATTTGTTTCTTTTTATATAGTACTTATAGGTAATATTTCAAGTAGTACACGAAAACCAATGGTTTTGAGACTTCATTTCTCCTCTCTAAATGTATACAAGCAGGCTAATAGCAGTGTTGCTTTATAATCGGTATTCGTTATTTATGTATAGACATTTTTATATTTCCTCTAATATATAGGCTTTAAAAAACGAGTTGTTTGAATGCTGATTTCATACTTATTCTTATGGTGTACATTTCATCCCAGGAGAAGATTTTTTTTTAATTCTGTATGATGTCCCCACTCCTTCCACTGACAGTCCCCCCGACCCCAAAACTGTTATTCAACGTTACTTTGGGAGCAGTCGCCATCTTGTCAGACGTCAGCAAGCAACGTGTGTGAGATTTATACAGACTCAGTCTAGTAGCTTACCAACCAGACGCCTGGCACTACAGGGAACTGCACAGTTGTGGTAGGTTGTTCAGCTGGGTGTGTGTGTGGGGGGGGGGGGAACTTTCCACGTTAAATAGGTCAAGGCGAAAGAGGGATGGTCAGTGGGTTTTGAAAGAGTAGGAGGTCGGGGATGGAGGGTGGTAGTGTCCTAAATGTAGGGAGTGATGCAAGGGACAGGATAAACAGAGGGAGACGGGATAGCTCAGTGGGGAAAGCTGCGGACTAGCAGACTGAAGGTTCAAATCCTGGGGGGCCACTGTGCAAACTCCATTCGGCCATCTCCTCGCACTGCCTGTACGCACTGACCATCTTACTGCAGTGTATAGTTTGGTGATAGGACCCCATCCCCCATAGTGGGAAATAACTGGTTTCGTGTTGTGCACACGGCGAGGAGAGAGAACTGCTCAGTAGTTTCGATTCTCTGTTAAATAACTTATTGGGTTGTATTAAAGCCCGTGTTGCCACAGCAATCTCAAGTGTACCAGCACGTTAAGTTATATAACAAAATCAAACAACCAACATTTTGTATACAAACCAGCAGATAAACTAATTTAGAGCAGCAGCCGATTATTGACAAATATACATTAGTAACCGGAGATCCCCGCTATTGTAAATGAGTCAAAATGAATTTAATATATATATATATATTTTAAAAGGCACTTTGTGCATTGCATTTAAACTGTAAAAAAAGGAACTAACTGATTACAATTTAGTAACATACACGCAGTGCGTTTTGCAAAGATTATTTGAAGTGCCTAGCGAGCTATTCCAGCAATAATAATTCAAACTAATTCGCAAGAGATGATGTAAATTAAAGACCGTGTTATAGGTATATGTTCATCGATGGTTTGTAGAACTGACCTGGCTACCAGCGTCTTGTAATTGTCACAGGTCATGTGACTGTCAGGCCCAGACACAGCCACACGTCGCTGCCACCAGTCCCCGAGTTCCCTCAGTACGTCACTACCGACGTCCCATGGCGTCTTGGGGTCAGACAACTGATCAGAGCACACACACAGACCGGGGATGTCAGCGGGATCTGGCGTCCCCAAACACCGACAGAGATCCTGTTTGAAAAACATTACGTCACATATTATGATAGAAGATCCCTGTCACAGCCGAGTTTAGGGGATTGAAAAATAAAACTGTTTGACAATTCTGACTTACGCAACAGATCACTGCCTCATACGCCATTCACCCTTCCACTCGGAAATCGAACACGAACTGCACTTTTTTTAAAGATTGAAAAAGATAAAGATAAAGCACGTGTTCTCTCTCAAACTGTTTCCTTCAGCAACACACTGCCTTTCCCATACCCGTCGTTCGAGTGTTTTGAGGTGATGCTTGCCGCGTCAAGCAAACCGGCGCATCTGTTTTGTTTATATAGACCACCCCCCAAACAAGCTGACGGACACGGTGTTTCTTTCGGACTTCAGCGATTTACTAGATTATTGCAACACTACTGGCGGATCTGCCGTAGTATTTGGTTATATTAACACGCACTTTGATTATTCGAATCACCCGCTCACAATCAAGATGTGTGAACTGCTTGATGTTTTTCGTTTCACCCAGTCTGTCACCCATCCAACGCATGTAAAAAACCACATTCTCGATTGGGTCATGCACAGACCAGAGGACAACATTGTACAGTCGACTACAGTCTCCACGACGTTATCATCAGATCATTATTGTGTTCAGCTTAACTTAATCATCCAGTGTCCGAAGCCAACTCAGCTGTTTATAACCACACGCCCCATTCGTTTGATGGACCTGAGCAGTTTCAAAACAGATCTACAGAACATGTTGTGCAGTCCTCTTACGATTGCTGAGCTTGATAAAGCCCTTCGTATAGCGCTCGATACACACGCTCCTGCCCGCCGCTGTCGAGTTCACCCGCTAAAAGGCAGCCCCCTGGTACCCGACCATCCATGACGAATTGTGTCAGGCTAAGCGTGCGCGCCGTCGCGCAGAAAGGCTCTGGCTGAGATCACGCCTCACCATACACAGACAACTCTATCTTGCAGCGAAACGCTCTGTTTCCAAGCTACTTTATGCAGCTAAGAAATCCTTCTTTTAACCACAGGTGGTCAACTCTTCCTCGAGCAAAAAGCTGTTTGAAATCTGTAACAAGCTAACAGTTCGAAACAAGGAATCGCGACTACCCACTGATGTTCCTGTCACACAGCTACCCGAGGCCTTCTCTCAGTACTTCCTACGCAAAGTCGCGGATATTCGAGCTGAGCTGGATGAGACGGTGCTACACTGTGGACCTCCAACCTTTACTGACAACCTGCCATGCTGTTCATTTCACTCGCTCCAGCCCATACCTCAGTCAGACCTCAAGGCTGTCATATTAAAATCTAAACCTACTACCTGCCCTCTGGACCCCATACCAACCCACATTCTCCTTGACTGCCTGGATGTTCTGCTCCCAACTCTCACTCAGATCGTAAACGACAGTCTGTCACCAGGAGTCTTTCCGTCGCTAATCAAGGCTGCTATAGTCAAGCCTCTCCTCCTTGATACAAACAGCCTCAAGAACTACCGCTCAGTTTCCAACCTACCCTTCCTCTCAACAGTGGTTGAAAGGGTCGTTCTAAATCAACTTCTCGCCTACCTCACTTCCAGTCAGCATATCGGCCATTCCACAGCACGGAAACAGCTCTGACTAAATTTGTCAACGACATTTTGTCTGCTCTGGATGGAGGTGAAGTGTCTTTTCTGACCCTCCTTGATCTTTCCGCAGCGTTTGATACGATCGACCATACCATCCTCCTCAATCGTCTCCATGATGTATACGGCATCTGTGGGTCGGCGCTGGCGTGGTTCCAGTCCTACCTCTCTGGTAGAACTCAGTTGTCACCCCCATCAGCATTGTCCCTCGGAGTCCCTCAAGGATCTGTCCTGGGCCCTATCCTTTTCATCCTATACATCAAACCACCTTCATCACTCATTCACTCTCACATGGTCTCCACCCAGTCCTATGCAGACGACACTCATTTATACAGTTCTTGTCCTCCAGCTGATGTACATGCCAGCATCATGACCATGCAGACTTGCTATCCGGTGTCAAAGCATGGATGGTCCACAACAGACTAAAGTTGAACGACGAAAAAACAGAGGCTCTTCTCTTCAGTAAAAGAAATGCTGGAGTGACAGAATATCCCACAGCAGTTCGAGTCGGTGATGTCGACATCACTTTCGCCGACTCAGCAGGAACGGAAACCTCGCCGTTTGAAGCCCTCACCGGTCGAAAGATGCGATCGGGATTCCCTGATGCCCCTCACTCCCCGCAGCCTAGTGCGCTGCACTCAAAAATGGCGCACAACGATGAATCTAGCAAGCAGAAAATGAAGGCGTATGCTGACAAGAGACGACATACGGCTCCTTGTGACCTTGCCCGGTGATAGCGTGCTCGTGAAACAAACAGAGACTAACAAGCTCACCCCTCTTTTCAATGCCAAGCCATACATTGTACAGAACAGAAAGGGCAGCATGATCAACATTTCGAACATCTGCAGATCCGCTTATTCTGAAGTTACAGAAACTTCAAAACTCGGCCGCTCGCCTTGTCCTGAAAACGCGCAAAACAGACCATGCCACAACTCTCCTCCGCACTCTGCACTGGCTCCCCATTCAGGCTCGCATCGATTACAAGTTGTCTACTCTCTGTTTCAATTTTTTCACCGGTGCATGCCCCAGCTACTTTTCAGAACTGCTTACAATCTACACTCCAGTGAGACAGCTCCGCTCCTCTTCCGACGATCGCATTCTCGCAGTACCCTGCATCAAGACAAAAACATATGGACAGCGCATGTTCACCTTCTCGGCATCCACCCAATGGAACTCACTTGCCCACAACATTCGCCACTCCCCATCACTGCAGACTTTCAAACGAAATTTAAAAACTTTTCTTTTCCGAAAGTACCTTGACTGACGTCCCGATTGCCTGTCTGCATTAACTTACAACTTTCTCTGTTCATCGTCTCTTATGATACTTTTACACCCATCTGTGACTGAAGGACGATCTGTTTCCCAACCTGTTGGTCAGTGGTGCGTTCATCTCTCCCTCTGTGTGTGTTTGTTGTTTTCACTAGCGTGTCTGTGTCCATCGTCCGCGCGAAGTGTGCATGAAATGTGTTCTCGCGCGTTAAAAAATCCACTCCTAGTTTTTCAGGCGCATCCCCAAGCGCGCCACCGATGTTCCTGAGGGAGAGGCAGAGGAAGAAGAAGAGACGGTCACACCCATGACCTCTGAGATGATGACTCCAGCTCCTGCACAGGCAGCGACAGCAGATCCGGTCCAACTGAAAACAACAACTGTGCCCTGCGAACCCAAGTTGCCAGATCTTGCCCGCCCTCAGCGGAAAAGGAAGAACCCGAGATGGCTGGAGGACTTTAAGACTGATTTCTGAGTTCTTATTCCAGCTCTTCATATTCTAAATGTTCTAATTATTTTCACTTTGCAAAAAAAAAGTTGAAGAAACTTTGTGACAGATAAAGTGAACAACTTTAGTTTATTTTGAGCCAGTTTTAAGAAATATGTTTGCAATAAGCAAAATGAATTTAGTTTTCAGAGTTTAATAATTTACAGCATTGTCCATCGAAAATAAAATAGGACTGGAAATGGCGTGAGTTCTTATTTAAAGGTAGGGAGGGATGTAATGTTGTTACTAAAGGGAGAGTCCCCAGAATGGGAGCTCTCGAGAAGAGAGGAGAAGAAAAACAGGGACGGGGTTTGGGCGCGAGGAAAACACCATAATACAGGAGTATAAATCTTATTGTTTTGAACACCTTGAGAATAAAGTTTGGAAACAAAACGAGAAACATTATACCACCTTCAGTGTATTTAGCACTCAGCAAGGGAAGTGATGGTAGAATCAGCTACGGATCATAGTCCAAGACCACCACCTTGTTTATTAAACCTATTATCTGTGATGTATGAGCTGTCAGGTCTTCCCCAGGGAAGGATGGCACCGCGTGGAGATGCATGACTAGTCAGACACTTTGGCAAGTAACCCGAGTAAGCTGAGTTAGCATTACAATGGAGAGTGTGGGAGAGACCATTTATAGTAGTTAGAATATCACAGATGTTTAAAGGGAATAGAACTTCACTTGTTTAAGGAGCTGAGGTTCCAGCTAGAAAACTCCGTCCTTTAGTTGAACAATGACGTTAAACTTCAGATTGAAAAGTTTGGCAGTTGAAGCTCAGTCGCCCTTTTTGGCAGCTACAGTTTCAGCTGTTAAAAAATTCTGATACAGTCGAGAATTGTAACATTGTCAACAAGAGAAAGCCCTTGTAAACACTGAGTGGAAACAGTGTCAGATGGACTTGGTGCACGAAGCATCTCCGCCATCCCCCCCCCCCCCCGACCTACCATCTGTCAAAAACGGACCACCACCAGCGTGTGTATTATGTGTGTATAACCACGACAGAGTGGGCAAATTGTCAGGGACTTCAGCTCACAACCTTTACTTCACTTTGATATTTTGCTTTGTATTCTACAAATATCATCTTTGTTACCCTCGAAAAATAACATTATTTTTATTTATTGGCAACACAGACGCCTTTGTGTCTTATCCAGGTTAATGTTCGATCAGCAAGGTTCCCTTGCCAATGGATATGATTACGCGTGTATGAAGTGAATGTGTCTTTTTAGTAGGTAAATAAGTTTTGTGATACACGTTCCATCGCCCCTGAAGTACTTGTAGGCTAAATGTGCAAAGTGTATACTTTAGACAACAGATATGTGCTTATAACATTTCACAATAAACAACAAACGAGGACCGAGCGCTTAAATTATAAATACAACAAGAAGCACTTCAAACGCTCAAAGTAACCCTATGCAGACGCATGTGACCAAGGGAGCTTACCGTACCCAAACACGTAGCAAAGAGAGGGTCGAAAGAAAGGGACCCGGCTGTCACGTTACGGAAGGTTTTTCTACAGCGCTATGGTTCAGCACTGTGGTGTTTCATTGTATCTTTACATAGTATTGCATCTTTTCATTCATATAATTGTTGACACGTTAATGACGCATAAGATTTACGTAGCAGTAATAAGAAGAAAGACGTCATTTGTTCTTTAACAAAATCGCGTATGACTCAGTCTTCGGAGAACCAATGGGAAAATGCGAATTCGGTCGTGCATAGAAACAGGGGAAACATTGGGGGAGGTTAAACGGATTTTGGCAGTTCTGGTCTGGAGATACGGAAGAGTCAGACGTGTTACTAGTCTGCGAGACTTGTTAACGGTTTTCCAACAGTTCAAGACGCGCTGTTAATGTAGGATCGTTGTTCAGCGGTCACTGGAAGGAGTTAGACCTAACTCATTCAGAAAAATAGCGTTGTGGAAAGAAAGTGTCGAGAAACGAAATAGTTGTCTCGTCGCGAATCCATCATCGACGGTTAGCCGTACGCTATACGTTCTACTATGAAGGCTGCATCCGTGTAGCTACATAGTAGCTATTGTAGTGATTCATTACTAAGCCGGGAGAAGTACTTTATGCTTCTGCAGCAAGTATGTGTCAACATTTCTCTGTCTTATGAAGAATCGTAAGATAATGTTAAATCTTCAGTGGTGTAAGGTTTAACGGACGAGTTACCAGTATTCATCACCGTGAACCTGTCTCTCATAGTAAACAGTCTAATAGTAGGCTGGGAGTGTACAGTCAAACGGACCCCTTCACTTGTGGAAGTGAACTTTCTTCATAGATCTAAAATCTATGGGGCATCAAGTGTTACCTTGTGACAGTTAAGCAAGGACATCTCAAGGTCTAACGGACTATCAGTACGATACATGGTTCGTAACCAGTGTTCCTGACACCTTTGGACAAGCTCCATCTCCTGAGTTCTTCTGGCACGGTACGACCGGACTCACGGATCACCTTTGACCCGGCTACAGACTTTCTCGGATCTACGCTCGTCAGTCAGAACATTTGCATTTCTACGAACTGCATCATCCGTGTCAACTATCCTATCTTGTTCGGACTACTTCTACGGGCCATTACCTGATGAGAACGATTTTTGGATTAACTGTTCTGTTCCGGTTTTGGATTAATTCATTTCCCCGCAAGTAGTCTTTTGCGTTAACACGCTATTTCATATTAATTTAATTGTACGCTAGTTACATCATACCTTGTTCAGACAATTGTTTCGTGTCACAAACTATTGCTATCACGCACATACACACACACGCACTGTTACGTATTTGTTCAACTGCACCATTCTTTCCTCAGCTTTCATTTCTAATGTTCATAGTTCAATAAATGTGTTAAGTTATCTGGACGTGTACCTTTTGATTGAAAAGGTGAGGGTCTGCACTAAGCGTATGCTTTTCGTATTTCTTCCCTAGAATTTCAGCACACCCCACAAAACGTTACACCGGCAGATCCCTAAAATAGATCTGCCAACCCTTTTTTATGACGACTCCGGTTATCACACAGCTAACCCTCGGTACACAACGTATGCATACAGAGGATTCCTAGAATATGTAATCAGCCCGCTCACTAAACTAGTGTTGACAACTAGGATTCGTTGCTAGTTGGGTACGATAGCGATAGCCTCCCTTGCTCACACGCGTCTGCATATGGTTACTTTGAGCGTTTCAAGTACTTCTTGTTGTATTAGCATTTCACAATTTTATACTGTTCAACACCGACAGATAAAATATTCAAATCAGTCTGATTTTGTAGTTCTAACTGGGAGATATTCAAACTATTCACGATAATCATTATTCGAGTCTTATTTTCCAAACATTTTTAGAGCTACCAGTGGGTGAAATAAAATACAAGTGGTAAGATAGCGTTGTCTTTCAGTATTCGAATTTCACTTAGTTGCTGACTTCACGTTTAGGATCAAACAATTTTTTATTTTTGTTTACACTGATAAGATACGTAACTATGTCCTAAAACATCTAAGTAAATAGCAATGAGCCGGAATGCTTACCTTGATGAGCTGAGGGTCACAAGAGATTGCCTGTTGTACCTGACGAGCTGTGAGGTTAGGGACCACGATCGTCTTAGTGATTCGCAGACCGGGAGTGACGTCAGACACCAGATGTGACAACATGGCTTCTGCCTTGTCCAGTTGTGATACGGCGTCTGTCAGTCTCCTTCTGATGTTCTGGTCTATATCTTGCTGTGGCGTATTAAGTTTACCCACGTTATCACCGAAAGCTTTGACCTCGCAGACGACAATGCCGTACTGTCTGTGAATGAGCAACACATCAAAGTCTCCCCGTTTGTGTTTAGACAAAGCAGTAGGTAAACTCTTGGCTACAGGTAGGTGAGCAGTTGCAGCCGCGTAACAAGGTTCACCCAGGTACTGTCCGAACTGAAGCTGGCTCAGTCCAACCAAAACTTCTCTGTTCTCTTCAGACATTTTCTGCAGACAGAAGAGAAACCGCTGCATAGCCGCATCATCTCTGACGTCACTGTCCTGAAAACGTTTATTACTAGAGGATGGATTCACCGCCGGTTGTTTGAACTGACCACCTTGTCCAGGTGTTGACTGACCACATTGTCCACTTGTGGACTGAACAGCTTGTCCAGGTGTTGACTGACCAAGTTGTCCAGGTGTTGAGTGCTTGTCCTGTCCAGGTGTTGACTGTCCAGCCTCACCGGATGCTTTATGAAGGACCGCAACTTCCAGACCAGCAGTCGACTGTCTTGTCATCGGCACGCGGTTGAAGTAGACAGGAGGCAGGAAGTAGGCACGAGAGTCGAGATCAGGAAACGCGGCTTCAGCCCACCGTCGCCAGAATGTCTGGGCTTGTGCTGAGATGGTCTCCTATGGTCACAGGCGCATTACATTAGATAATGATTAGATATTAAAAAGTAAAGCATGACTACAAGGGATGATGAAATACACGGAATTATGTATAATTACAATGACGACGACGATAGGCCAAGAAATTCAGTAGATTCTAGAATCAGGGGCGTTCAGTTCTCTAAAAAATGTTGTGACTTTAAAAGTCCTTCAGGTGCTTGTGAAGAGGACACTATTGAAATGCGTGGCAACCGCTTTGGATTTTTATTTTATTGTTAAAGTATTTTATTACCTGAATACCTGTCTCCTGATTGATGAGCCTGACTGCCGCCTCGATCTTAGGACGAGATCCCCGGATGATGACAATCTTCATGTTTTGTACGTCCGAGGGGTTAGGGTCAAACTCTACATCGGCTCCTGTTTTCTGTTTGATCTCTTGACATTTACTTTCTGTAGATACAAAGTTTAACCAACTGTTAATTTCTGTTATCGAACGCTTACTTGGGCGAATTACACATGCAAATATATATTTATATCAATAAATGCATAAAGGTGTATATACACAAAAGAGTAATAATTCTGGGAAAGATAAGTATTAGACAGATAACGGACGGACAGAGAGTAAGACAGACAGAAAGGCAGGGAGATCACCCATACCTGTGAGTAGAACAGCCTGTACTTCTGTGACAGCATGAAGGCAAACTTCGCTGTTACCTCCACTTGGATTTCCTGCTTGTGATGTAAGTTTGCTGGTCGTGCCCACCTTTACGGTCTACAGAGTAGACATGAATACATAGACATGATTACGTAGACATGAATACATAGACATGACTACAAAGACATGAATACATAGACATGGAATTGTAACATCAGCCTTCAATTAAATCAGTTATACATCCCGAAGATTTGCAACATAGACACAATAACTGACAATCTCTCAATGTACACATCCCACCCGATATGCAAGTCAGCAAATAAGTCCGTAAGCCCAGATAGGAGTTTGATGGTTACAGTGTGTGTGGGGGTGGGGGCGATACTGTGACTGAGCCTTTAACCAGCCGTAGATGCTCAAGGTTACACCGTTTACACCACAATATTTTTTACGACTCATTGTAGACTTTGGGCAAGCGTGATGTAATGACAACAAGCATTTGTTACGACAGCAGGTGTACCTTTCACGTTGGCCCATGGTGACAGTATGCTTGCCTCACCTGTTGTAAAGCAGACGGAGGTTGACCAGACATGACTGACGTTGAATGTTACTCTGACCTCAAGAGGACAATGTCTGTGAGAAACAATATCTGCTGCATGAATATCGAAGTAGTCCGTCTTCCGATGAACGCTTCTCACTGCCTGGAGTGAATGCTACACACATCGTCAGTGTCCGCTGTACAAAGACTGAGAGTTGGCCCTGTGTCTCCAGACTAAACATGATGATAAAATGGATTGTCAGGGATTTAGAGACAATGTCACATCCCTTACTTTATTTGATAGCAAACCTAACTTCCTGTTTCTTTAGAATCAATCATGAGTTTCCATTATTAAACATGATACAACAAATTAATTTTTTTTATTGCGGAAACAGATAATATACAATACACAATACACTCTGTCGCTCTCTCACACAAAAATTTGGTTTTGAACACATCTAGGGTTTCAGGGACAAGAGGTTAGCGATATAGTTACATCTCGCCTCCAGTGAACTGCAACAACCTGACTAGATCAAAACTTTTACTTTTCGCAAAACGTTTAACTACATTCTTTCACATGCATCTAACACCCAAACATACCAGTATTCAATACAAGCATTTAAACTTTGTATTCCTTGCACAGTCAACTCAAAAACATGCAGATGTGACTTGTATCTTGCTTTCCCGCCAACTCTGGGCAGCAACAGTTAGTCCAACAACACTTCCTGGACTTTTTTAGATTTAATTTAGCAATCGTCAGCAAAACCTTTACTGCTTTAGGTCAGTGGTTTCTAAACCAAAGGGTGACGATGCTGTGAAATAATGTGAACAACTAGAGCAATCTTCCGAGGGAAAAGATTATCATACTTCGACACGCTCGCTCAGTCTCTCACAGGCAAAACACTACTAGCTCAAGAGCCCCCACCCTCGTAAAACACTCAACTGCAGCGAACTGTTATTCAGCATATATTTCAAAACACTAACTGGCTCGACAACATCAAATATCTACAAAATATTTACAAAGAATCACCGTGCTCGTGTCTAGGGTAACACGCTGCCTGATGACGTCATACCACGTGCA
>SMGT01000971.1:51768-85880 GCA_004794575.1 Lanistes nyassanus | reverse complement strand
TTTTACAGCAGTACACAGATACGAGAAGCGACCGTTACAGAGCACCAACTCTGGTCACTACCGTACCAACAGCTTTACTGCAACACGCCAATGCGACACGTGACTGATGACCCAGCACCAAATCTTGTCACTACCGACACTACAGCTATTCCGCGACCCACAAAATAACCTACGCCACTGCTTCAGCCACGCTACACTCAGTCCCGTCTACTGGCACACTTGCCCAATCACTAGCTATGACATCTCCTGTCTCCGGCAGGATAAAAACACTTATCTTACATCAACGCGAGTCCCCGACTCTAAGATAAGTTTAAGGTAAGAGCAGACCTTACTTATAAGGCACGTCCAGTGGTCTCTTTCCGTCTCAGTTCGTCGAGGCGGTCAGCAGATTACACTCGTAACTGCAAGAGAGCTGGAGTCTTCCTTTTGGCAAGATGGCGACTGAGGTCCGTAGGCTAGCACGTGGTCGCTTCACTGGGTCTCTTCCCTGTATCGTTAATTGTTGAACTGTAGAGGTTGTGTGCATTAATAAATTAATAAAGCTGACTGTTAAATTGTAAGAGAAAAACAGGACTTACATAGCTACCGTGTATGACGGAACGTTTCCCGATTTCTTTGTGCTAGATCTGCCATGTGATTGGATTCTTTTATTACTCCATAAGCTGGAAACCGGCCGGGGTAAATCGAATTGTTTTTCTGACAAATACACCCAATTTATTTGCAAAGAAACCCAACTTCATAACTCGGGTTCTGTTTGGCTCCATATCTCAAAATGAGAGAAAATGATTTGGAAGGCAGAATTTGTTATTCCGCCCATAGGAATAAAATTTAAAATTAGGTCTGTAGCCATGTTTCACTGCACTGTTGGAAGAGATCAACAATAATTCTCTTGTGAACGTTCTTCTCCTATCTAATTACATAGAGGACCTTAACAACAGCGGAATTCTGTTTTCCCTTGAGTGTCAGAGTGAATGTGACGGGTGTCAGCGAAAGGACGAGACCAGACACCACTTAGAGATTTATAATATCGGCTGAGATAATGTTCTCTCTAGGGCAGTGGGTAGGTCACAGGTGGTCTTTCGATGATAACACACTAGACATTGATCACCAGTGGCATTGGCATGCGGTGAAGACACAGGAGAGATATAGAGTCAGTGTGAATTATGATTTTTCAAAACATATCCGCTAATCGTTTAAGGGAAAGAACTCTTGCAATCGAAAGCTGAATCATTTCTTCACGAGTTGCTTCCCTTTTCTGTGTTTAAACTGTCGAGAACGGTTTCTGGCAATAATTTGAAGCGAGTATCACAGTACATGTGGTCTGTCACTTTAGAAATGATAGATTTACGCTACAAATTACACGCTGAAGAACAAAATGACATTGTTTCGCAAATTTACTGTGATGAAGTGGATGAAGACAAGAGTGTGCCTGAAAGACCCAAGAAAGTGATTACGAAGAGAAAAACGTGCAAGCACATGTTGTAAACAGTATCGAACACACTGTGTATAAGGAATGGCGAGGACTTTTTGATTTCTTCAACTTCAGTTGTGTTTCCATCAAAGGATTTTACAAATTATGGAACAAGGTCCAAGACACACGGTAAGAAATGAGTTTTCTTTATATATTGTAGTTCGATACCATGTTTAAGTAATTTTTGTATTGTTTTGGGGGATTTTTTAATGAAATTTTGAAAAAAGGCTAAAAATGCTGCGGCCACCGGGAAGGTTCGACCTGAGAAGCCTGCGTCACGATTGAGCACATTCCTCATACAGAAGTGCCATCCTTCACATTTACACTACTTTCAGGTGATAGTGTAGTGTTAAACAAGTGGTTACAATCGTGACATATTCTGAACATTCAAACAGAAAATAATATTCATCTTCATAGTCACATCACACAATGGACGTACGTTGCTTGTTATCATCTGTGTACCATCATCTTTTGATTATTTCATTTATTAGCTCAGAGACAGAGAACAACAAGGGTCGCATAAAGTCCGTGAACTATGATAATTCGCTTATCCATCCGCTCTATTTCACCTCATCTCTCTCTCTACTAACCGCTTCAATCTCTCTCCCTCTCCCTTCCATCTCTCGCATATGTAAGAGTGCTTCCTGCCTACGAGCACTGTGCACTCCAGAGTGCAATGTCCCTAGGTAGATATGACTCTAGAGTAGATCCTACCTTAGGCGAATTGCACTTTATTGACTGATTGCCCACACTATGGCCTTTCCCATTACAGCTAAATAATTCATACATTCAGCCGTAATGCAGCTGTAACAGTAGGTACTTGTGAGTAGGCTGTGCTGTCTGCGCTGTCCCAAGAGTTTCCGGGAGCACCCGTAAACCAGTCAACATTCACAATTAGTGACCCAGTGACCAGTCAGGGGCAAAATTGGTAACAGGCAACAAAGTAATTTACAAATAATTAGTCATGACCGCGTCCTCGCTAAGAAAGTCATGTGCTTATACGATTTCACTTCCTTCGTGTTTTTACATGGTGTTTGTGTGTCATTCACTCCCTACCCCGCTGACTCACTCAGACTCAAACATCTTGTTCACAGGCCTTAGTCTTTAACAATGAGGTGATAACACAAAACACGATTAACCTGCACCCCACTGAAAAACAATGTGTTCTTCCTACAATGCTAAGCGTCGCCAAGCTGATAAGGGATTCGATGTTTCATTCCCTCACATTCTCATAAAGAAGTAATTGTGTACGAACAAGTCTGCTCTTCGCACCTTATTTGGAGGTAAGCTAGCAAGTACGTCAGAACAACATATTAATCGAGAGCCGTATTCCCTGATACATACAGTCCGTTTCATTTTCGTTTGTACTCTGCGTTTATGCATCAAACTAGTGAATTTGTTTACTTGTACTGATATCTGGGGTGGGTAGATCTCTATATTTATTGTCGTTTTACTTGATTGTGAAACGTCACAAAGGTTCGATCCATCAAAATAAGACATGAATACAGCATGAGAGCCAGTCTACTTCTAAACGCTTAAATCAGCTTCAACAAGAGATGTGGTTTATTTGCAGCAGGCGAAGTTTAACAGCGCAATAAAAGGCTACATTCTCCTGTTTGCATGTGAACCCGACTTCTTCAAAAAAAACTCCCCCTCCTAGCATCTCGGCGGGATAAGAACCTGCGAGACCTTCTAGTACACTCTAAACTAAAACCGACTACCTCCCTCCCCCCTTTTTGCGGCTCCACCCCGTGCAATGTCCCCCGTTGCCAAACTTGCCCCTACCTTAACACTGCCACAACACTCCACACACGCAATAACACCTTTGTCATCAAACGCAACTTCACCTGCACCAACAGCAACATCGTCTACGCCATCACATGCACCCTCTGTCCCACTTTATTCTACATCGGGGAGACAGAACGCACTCTCAACACTCGCTTCACAGAACATCTAGCTGACACTAAACACCGCAGAAACACACCAGTTGCACGTCACTTCAGAAGACCCCCACACCCAGCCGACAACATGAGGGTCTGTGGTATCTGGAAAATTGACCGTAAGAATATGGAGTCCTACTTCATTACCCATTTCGGTACCATGGCACCTACTGGACTCAACCTAAAACACTGACCCTCCCCCTCCTTTCCCTTAACCCCCTCATCCCTCCGTCTCTCTCTAACTTTTCTCTCACCTCCTTCCCACTGTCTCTCTCTCTCTCTCTCTCTCACCGACGCCCCCTTACCCGCGCTGCTTTTTCTCTCTCTTTCTCTCCCCCGCCCACTCTCCACCCCCACCCTTCCCTACCCGTTCCTACCCACCTTGCGATGGGCTGCCCCTCCTTTTAACCTTTCTTACTCACTGTCCCCTGGTCATTCTCCTGCTATGCAGCCTACGCGCCACTTCTACTGCAGATAAGTCCGTTTCCTTTTCTTCCACAATTTTCCTGGTTGTTCTTCTCGGCTTTCTTAACCGTGGGTCAGTCGGGAGAAAGCTGTAAGTACATTTTCTTTAAGCTTCATCCTAAAAAGCTAAAAATCAAAACGTAATTTTAAAAGTATAACCCTAACCAAAAAGTAGAATATAAGGAAGATGCAACGTCTAGCACTTAGGGATAGGTCAGTAGGAAACAGCCAGCGGGGACAACGACAACAGTAAACCACAGCAGCCAGTACACCAGAACAAAAGCCTCCACCACCACCAGCTTGGCCGCCGAAGTCAGAGCACGCCCCCAGCCCCCAATCACCACCTTCCCCTCACCCCTATAGTGTGCACTTTCCCCAAAACAAACTGCCACTGTTAATCGCCGAGTACATCCGACCTCCTGGGGTAGTTACTGTAGAGGAGTAACGACAGTTATCCGCGCCGTGGACACAGAGAGCCCGCTGCTGCCGCAGGCCTGTTAGAAGGGAACTGTGAAACAACATAGGGGCGGCTCTTGTCAGTCAGAAAGGGACTCGGCAGGCTACCGGACCGTTGCTGAGATTTGGAGCTGAGAGACGTGGCGTCTGCGGCAGTTCTGTCCAGCATTGTGAATAAGTGAGTGTACGCACCATGTAGATTTGCTACAGGGAGAAGCAGGTGACACCAATCGTAACTCGAAGACAGTTGTTAGAGAAATAGCCCTGAACAGGCAGTAGTGAACTCGTTCAGAAACCGCCAAGAAAGTATACACCAAAATTGTTGATCTGTAGGTTCGTGCAGTCGGGACTAGTTGAGTGTAGCGAAAATACTGTCAACCATCGTGATCGTCGGTCGATTGTACTGAATGTAAAGACGTCGGCGAGAAAATATTTTAGAGATCACGTTGTATATAAACAGATGAAGTGTCTTTTGTAAAGGATACGGTTTCCCTATTTTAACCAATGTAAATTGTCGGTATCGTAGTTGAGTTATAATCCGGTAAATAGCGTGTGCGTGTAGATAAGTGTAGCATGTCGCTGTGAGGAGTACATGAGAGTGCGAGTGGTTCGTCGGTATGTGTTATTAGTTGTAGTGGAGCATACTTCGTTGTGTAGTGGAGCATTCTATGTTGTAACAGGTAATAAAATAGAGCAGTATTTTATCGCTGCCCTCTGTCATTGAGTTGTCAATGTGGCAAGTAAGAAGGTGGGGGGTTAGCTGGAACGTTTAGAGATTTACACAAAATCAGGCAGAGATCGCATTGTTTGTTTCCCATTTCTTCACGCGTATTTTTGTTGTCGTAGTTCTGTTTAACCTGCAGACTATTGAAAGTACATAAAAGCAAATCTCATAGACACACGACACAGTAATACCACAACACGGCGTACCCAACAATGTTGAGCGACAGCGTACATAGACTCGGGACTTATAGGCGACTAGGAATCTTTGTCATACCGCAATTCCTGCTTTATACTGCGATCCCACTTCTGACACATTGTTATGTGAGGTTATGTAATGGGCTTGAGTTAATGTTGGTAGTTATTATGCCATCCAGGCTAACAGAGATTTAACACTTTCCGTTGTAGACATGGCGCCAATTCTTTTTCTGTATCAAATACGTCTCACGCCGTATGCCTGTTACAACACGTGGTAATAATAAGACCACTCACCTTGTATTAGAGTAACCGGCTTCCTAACTAGATTTGTAACACAGAATCAAATGTCATGTTAGGATTTGGGATGTTTAAGTGGGCGCGAGGTCGAGTGGCTAGGATTTCTGCACCCGGACAGGGCTATCAGTACGTACTTTAATGTGACGGCGTCAGCTTTCCCTGAACAGCGCGGCACTTAAATGATTGGCTAACTGGTGCAAAGGGAACTTCGAATCTGACTCTCACTGTCAGAGGAAGTATAAACGGTATACACGAAAGAGAACTGGTGCAACCGTACTTCTGTCCAAGGACAGTGATTATTTTCGTCTGTGGATTCTGACAGCAGTCACCAACCGTCAGTTTCGGATTACCCAGCTGGTGAGTAAAAGGCTAGTCAGGCGATCGCAAGTAGAGCGAGGAACGTTGGGTGGTTGTGTTACGTCATATCACCCGGGATCACACTCCCAGACAACCGAGCCAAGGCCGACGAAAAAGTTCTAAGAGTTTATTATTTACTACTTAGCTGGCCGAGGGTCTAAAACATGATTGAGTGGCAACACGTCTAGCTACTTCTTACTATATAGGACCTCTGCTCATTGTTTCTACTCTAGCCCTAACTTCTTCTTCCTCCTCATGACCGTTGGGCTGTATCGGTCGCTAGCTCCAACAAAAGGCATCAAAGGTTTAGCCTTCCCTCCTAGCTTTGCCTCGTTCTAAGGCATTCTCTCTGAGTCTCCTACCTCAGAGGTATCTCCCCGAAGGTACCGTCTGTGTGTGTGTCCTCTCTCTCTCTCTAAAGGCTTCTTCTTCAGTCTCCCAAAGCCTGTGTTTTTAAGTCTCTGTCACGGCCTGCTTAAAATGCCGGCGATCGTGCGCTAGGCATCTTAATTTATGGCACCAGGTGCTGGTCTGCCCGCTGAACGCTGACTGGACAGACCTACGACTCCCTCTGGGGTTATTCGAGCTGAGCGCTTTTGTCATCAGCCTCGAGTTCCCTGGGTTCTCCGCTCATGCAACTAGCCCGACAGCCCACAGGGACCCGCAAAAAAAAAAAAAGAAACCGTTGAGGCCGTATAGATTTACACGTCTTGAAAAAGCTGCCAATTAAAAACTACCACACTCCCAGTAATGTATTTAACATATTAAGAAAGATCTATTCTTCTGCATCACAACGGAAACAATACTTTAAGTTTAAAGTATTAAATACTACTTACTATTTGGTCCCAAATATAGTCACTCTTCGCACACACAAAATGTGAACGACGGAAGTAGACCTACACTTAAACCACGTTTGGCAAGCCGAAACTGTTTCCGAAACTCATTTAGACAGTGCAGGGGAGACAACCGATGATAGAGCTTTACAATGATACCAAGTTTTTACTTCCCTTATACCATTGAACGCGTCGGGGAGATTTTAAAGTTGTCGCAATTTAGCTAGCTGTGCTGACGCAAGGGTCAGCAGGCTCGCCGCAATTTAGCCGGAGCCAATGGGGTCAAAGAGTTAATTTCAGGCGGCTGATTGCCCACCAGTTACTAAAGGAGCTCGTCGTAAGACTAATGTCCAGTGCAGTGTCCGGCCGCCGCATCACCTTCCGGACGTATCACCCAGCACCTGATTGGCTCCAGTTATTCTGCGCGTTTTCATGCTCCCTGGCTGGTCCTGAAAGTCTACCCCCATTATGCAGCTGCTGCCTCTAGTCACTTGAGGGTAGGAGTATGGGGACAATAGCAATATCGTTACAGTTGGAATGTGGCTGCGTAGATGGAAGCTTGAAGTACGACCGTTGTAAAATATTGAAATTTTCTGTCGAACATATTTAATGTCAGTTACTATATATAGTACGTGCATAAATTTTCGAACATTTGTGAGCAGACATTCGAAAATGGCGGCAAGTCATTTTTGCCAACTAACGAGGTAGCACATTGAAAATCTGTCTAGTTCGTGGTCTAAGGGAAGGAACTCTGTAGAGAAATGATTCTAGTATAAGAAACAATAACGAATGGCATCCCTTTCCACTGAACCACTTTCGGTTTTAGTCTGCGTAAAATAGAGAGCACAGCGCCAAAACCCAAGCGCAGCGATAACGCTACCGACATACACCGCACACCACTTTTCAAGCGCAAAGATGCAAGTGGGTTTTAATACGCCATCTCACAAGTGGTACGGTCATATTTATTATTTCATTATTGTGTGGGCCTAGGTACAGGGTCCTAATGTGGTCTATGGCAATCTGCTGGTGAAAAGAAACCGGCTTGCCAAATTTGGTGTGAATAGGTTCAGGCATGTGGATTTGTATAACTTACGAACCCACAAACACACATTCGGCGTTATACTATTATGTAAGTAGCATGCGTGTAAAGTACCGTCACAAAATAATACTTTTGTAATAAAATATGTGAGTAGCACTGTTCCTTCTAAGTTTTTAACTGGTGCGGATGTGGTAATAACGCGAACAATGAAAAATATTCTATGACCCTGAGCAACAAAATCCAGAAGAAATGTTGGCGATAATAAATAAATAAAGCAACATTTTGATTTTCATGTTAAGAAAAAAGAAACTTGGTATTTATATTCTCTCACCTCTGTGAAATATTAAACCCTTCCTGTTACATTTGCTGCTTTGAGTTTGACGCGCCGTGGAAAACACAAGAAGGTGCAGGACAGAGTCTGTTGTCGGGGACCGTCAAGTGACCTACAACTACCACCTCGCTTTTTTATATAGTGTGGCATGGGCTCATCGCGTGACTTAAATCCATCCCAATTTTCCTCGTCAGTAGTGACGCTAGGATCTAAGAACATTGTTCCTCGAGGATGTTTCTCGTCTCTTTCCGCCACCCCTCTCTTCTCCCCCCTCTGTACTCCTTCTCGTTCAGTCTGTGTTTATCACGAGATCTCAGTATCATAATGGGTAGAGTGTACCAGACTTAGTCACCTAAGATCCTCCAGACAAGGTTTCTTTCAAAAGGTAGAAAATCTTTTACTGCACAATTCCCACCCACCACCACCAGTCCCTCCCCTTCTGCCATAGACGAACGTTTGTAGCCACCTACCCAGGGTGAAACATAAAGTTGATTGTGATAAAAATGAAAGGCACAACAAAGGGAAGTCGTGTCCTCGCAGCATGCCGTGTGGAATCATGTTTCGAAACTCCACTGCAGTCGCTTTTGCTCCAGATACGAAGCACAAAGAACAGATTTCGCACTACTTATTAATAATCAGTTGATTCATTCTGTCGCGCATCACCCTCACACACCATGCAAACAGGGAAGCCTGCGTTCGCTGCGCTAACAAACCGACTCCACACAGCACGCCGACGACACGAATGGCACAGTCAGTACAGGACTCCGCGTCCTATTTCATGACAAAACTGTTCACATTGTCTCTCTCACGCTCACTTTCTCACAAATATCACTGGGAAATAGTTCTTTCTGCACAGTCGTCACTCATAACTCACAAGCACTCACCCCATCTGCCTCCCACGTTCTCTGTGTTATATTATAAAGATTTTAATTGACCATTTTTATCACCGAGAAGACTACACACTAAAGTCACTGTAGTGTCGCTATTGTCCTGTGGAATAGCGCGGTCCTTGTAAGTGTCACGTGGTTTGTGCGCTGTACCAAAATGCGCGGTTTCTCTTTCCCTGAGTTCGCACTTTTCGCCCAGTGGTGATACTTCTTGGCGTAACATGAGATCTGGCGTGTGTGGAGCCGGAAGGTTTGATCATTTGAAAGTTGTATTTTGTACTGTTTTCCTTTCTTTTCCAAATGCTTTTTTCAGCGATCTTGCTTCACTACAAAGGGTGGTTAAAAAACCTTTTCATAACAAGGCTTTTCTGCTTGTGACCCAATTCCTCTTGGAGTTAAATCACTTAAGAGAAATAAAACACATTGAAAATAGCTGAGAATATCCTCACCTCTTGCAATAAACGCTTCACGATACTCGCAAGCATTCTTCTAGTTGTAGAGCATCAAAAAAAAAAAGTGTGCGTTACACTCAGATTCTACTTGTATCTTGAAAATATGTTAGCACTTAAAGGCTTGCCGCCATGTCGGAAACTAAGTCAAGATCAACTGAAGTTAACAAAAACGGAACTGAGCCAAGTTATTTGAAACGTTAGACGACAGTTTCTACACCAACCCTGACTTTCCGCTTCTCGTCAGCCAGCTAAGTGCTTGTTTTCTGCCTTCATCTGTTCCTGCCTTTATCTGTATTTGTCTCTACCTGTGTTTGTGTCGTTGTCCTGACGAAGGAGTAATGCTCAGAAACTGTCGACTGTGTCGTCTACCGCTTCATAACTTGGACGTGGCTCACTTCCGTTTTTGTTAACTGAAGTTTATCTCCAACCGGCAGGCACAAAGATTCCAGAGTGAGATACTTGAATGTGGCCATCGACAACAGTAAATAAATCCTGCAGGAGCCGTATTCATGCCTACACCGATCATCGCCACGTGACCAGCCATTGTGATATTAGCGACCTTTACTAGGAATTCGTGGACGTCTACGGGAGTTAACCGATGGCCTTCAACTACCGTTAATTTAACAGCTAATGTATGTCAAGACCAAATGGATCAACATTGGAAACCCATTTCTTGTCACCTTCGTAAATCTGCAGTATGTCAGACTGGCGAAAAACGCACACGGTATCTGTGGGGCAAGGCACCTGCTATGGGCCGTTTGCCCCATAATGCGAGGGGGGGGGGTGACTTTACCCCTCTGCAATATGTGTGGCCGATGCACTTTCAATACATGTAGGCTACATGCTGTGCTGTTAAATGCGCTTCGTCTGGGTATGTCTGTCAACTTTAGTGAACAACTATTTTTCGGATGTGATTTCAAGGTTAAAAGAAACGATTGTTGTTGCAACATAAAACAGAAAATCTCAAAGGAACAAGTGTGGGGCAAACAGTTTGAAAGAAGCACTGAAAGCTGTGAGGGATGGGGTTCATTAGTGCCGCAAAGAATTTGACAGTACTGACCTACACTTCAGCGACACCGTGGGTAATGAGGGGATGAGCGGGGGTAGGGGTGGGGCTGAATTTAGGCAGGACTGCAATGGTCTTGCTCGCGAGACAAAGCCACAATTAAAGGGGGAAAGCGGGAAGGATTATAAGAGGAAGAGTTCCCTTGTGTCTATATATAGATATCTCGACTGAAACTTTCAGGTTTGTTCAGTTTCATCACTTGGTGTAGGCAGGTCTAATTTACCCATTTATTAATATTCTCATAACCATGAATCGGTCTACCCTGATGAACCTTCTCTTAATAATTCGTGCGCAAGATTTTCACGGAGCATAATTTTGTAAATAGTCTCTAGTGTATATGGTGCATATATTGCTGATGACACAGATGTTAAGCTTCATGTGCATGTGTTGTAGCTGCAGCTCACTCCTAGCGTATCAGTGTGAGTACTGTGTAGGGACGCTACAGAACAGAACATCAATAATTCATGGGTTCGTCTTGGTCCATAGCAGATGTTGACCAATAATGGCTTCTTCGTTCTTCCTGTAAAAGTTGATTCTGTATTGTGATAACGAGATCTGACGAGTGTCACGGACTTGTCGGTCATGACATGTAGATCAGGACATGTAGGTCAGGATATGTAGGTCCAGGAACTTGAAAGGAGATTATGGCTTCTTGGTCCTTCCTGTGAAAGTAGATTCTGTATTGTGATAACGAGATCCGACGAGTGTCACGGACTTGTAGGTCAGGACATTAGGTCCAGGAACTTGATAGGACATTATGCCTCTTTCGTCCTTCCTGTCAAAGTTGCTATAGTTGTTATGGCGTAAGACATCAGTGCTGTTAGCTTTCTTTCAAACAACATTTATATTTTGTATTTTATATTTATAAAAAAAATATTTTTGTTGTTTTAAAAATATAAACGGTGAAACAAACAGTGCTGCAAAACTCTGTATCTTAAATAAAAACTCTGGTAAAGTAAGATAATTATAATAGACATGAAATATAAAGTAGCTACCACATATGAAAATTTTTTATGATTTACATTTTTATGTACATATTAATTAAATCCGATGATGACCATTTTAAACAATTTTGAAATAATTGCATCAATTAACAGTAACCCCCCACACACCCACACATCCAAAAGTGCAGTTAATGTTTGTTTTTCCTCGATAATGAGCCACATGGCTGAAGAGAGCTGTAGGGAGGAAGTTAGATCCTCCCTTGAGCGGAGAGATCTAAGGAAGTGGCCGCCGCACGCCGTGAGCCCCAAACACAGGCAACGAGAAGTTAGAAGGAAATTACCGCTAGAAGGGAACAATGGGGGGTAAACCACAGGGTTGCTTCCGTTGTGCGATTCTGATGGAGATGCAGCAGCAAAGTAGCAAGAGTAGCCAGGAAACCGGGAAACCTAACACAGTACAGGTATTGGGTGTATGGATGACAGCGAAATGTTAACCGGGAAACCTAACATAGTACAGGTATTGGGTGTATGGATGGCAGCGAAATGTTATCATAAATCAGGAGAGCGCGTTTGACTGCGCTACCGTCTATAGGCCAACAAGTAAACAGAAACCAGGAGGGTCACATTAGTAACTAGAGGTTTCTTGTAAAAGTAAATAGGAATTAGTCGTATTGTTAAGCCGGCAACAACCCGCAACGGCGAAGAGCAAATAATAATATTAATAAAGAATTGAAACGTGGACACCTTCTCTTCAATCAAATAATAAAGAATAAAGAATTGAAACGTGGACACCTTCTCTTCAATCAAATAATAAAGAATAAAGAATCGAAACGTGGACACCTTCTCTTCAATCAAATAATAAAGAATAAAGAATTGAAACGTGGACACCTTCTCTTCAATCAAATAATAAAGAATAAAGAATTGAAACGTTGACACCTTCTCTTCAATCAAATAATAAATAATAAAGAATTGAAACGTGCACACCTTCTCTTCAATCAAATAATAAATAATAAAGAATTGAAACGTGGACACCTTCTCTTCAATCAAATAATAAAGAATAAAGAATTGAAACGTGGACACCTTCTCTTCAATCAAATAATACAGAATAAAGAATTGAAACGTGGACACCTTCTCTTCAATCAAATAATAAAGAATAAAGAATTGAAACGTGGACACCTTCTCTTCAATCAAATAATAAATAATAAAGAATTGAAACGTGCACACCTTCTCTTCAATCAAATAATAAATAATAAAGAATTGAAACGTGCACACCTTCTCTTCAATCATCAGTGCAGAAGTGGAAGTAAGAGAGAGTGGTGAGAGTACAGTGACACACACACACACACACTCTCTCTCTCTCACACACACACATACACACACACCCTCACACACACACACACACACATTTAACCCCCTCGAGGTTACCAGATTTATTTCCCCTTGCGGCTTTTCTAGCTTGGGGAAATACTAGTTTAGTAGGGAAAAATGAAGTTCCACAGACAAACCCCTGTCTGTGGGCAAGTTCTTTTGTATATTAAAAACCCACTTTAGTTTGTAGTGGGGAGGGGGGTGGGAATGTGTACCTTTGTAGTGTGGCCGAAGGGAGAGGCAGAGTGTTCCCAGTGAATGTATCGGCGCGACCGAGTTACGCTATCCACAAGTTCGCGCTTCCGGTACCGCTTGGCGTGATACCCAAACGGCGCTGGAGGCAAGCTTGTGCCAGTCATGATCGTGAGTTCCGGTTTGCCTTCATCCTCTCAGTTAATCAGCCATGCACAGCCACGAACAGTCACCAAAATTCATGGTTTTAGGTCTAAATAAAAGGTTTTAAGGTACATCAAGCATCAGAATGCACTTTCTGAATTATTTGATGCATAATATGTCAAAACCGACACTTGAGTACGTACGTTTTACAGATATGTGTCGGTACTGTTATCGTCTGCTCGTCCGCCGTGTATACGAAATACCGAAATCCATGGTTTTAGGTCGAAATAAAAGGTTTTAAAGGTATAGCAAGCATCAGAATGCACTTTCTGAATTATTTGAGGTATAATATGCCAACAGCCGGTACTTGTGTATACACGGCAGACGAGCAGACGATGACAGTACTGACATAAATCTGTAAAATGTACGTACACAAGTGTCGATTTTTGACATCAGATAATTAAGAAAGTGCGTTCTGATGTATTTCGTATACACGCGGAAGAGCAGACGATAACTCATTAACTGTACTGACACGAATTTGTAAAATGTACGTACACAAATTATGTCGATTTTTGACATTATGCATCAAATAATTCAGAAAGTGCATTTTAATGCTTGATATACCTTTAAAACCTTTATTTAGATCTAAGACCATGAATTTTGGTGGCTGTTCGTGGCTGTTCGGGGTTTCGTATGACCGGTTCACAGGGGCACTCGCCGTGCAGAAGTGGTTTGTGCACCACACATTGCGTAAGACGCCACCGATGTAAAACTCTTCTGTTGTTTTTACACCCGATAACTGAGCAGGTGTCACCACCACCTTTTTGATATTTGTTTCTTCGATTTCTGGCTGGAATGCGGGCCGTTTGCGAGATGCAGCCATCACTTAACTAGCTAAGCGGAAGTGAGGATCGTGAGCCTCGAGCTGGCTTGAGACATGGCCCCGGCCACAGTATCCTCAAATGGCGTGCGGAAACTTGTGGACTGCGCGATAGCGCCGATGAATCGCGGATCCACGGTGCCGCGGGAACTCTGTCCCTCCTTCAGTTTGGGTTTTGCTGGCCTCTCGGTGTGTCTTCCTTTGTACAAGTTATGTGGTACAATGCATTTATGTACTTTGCATTTGATGTAACGAACCTGTTTAAGAACGATCCCTGTGTATACCGCTCTGTCGTAAATAACGGCAAAGTTGTGTTGACGCGCTTAGGAATCGAGTATGTTTTCCCATGCAGTGTGGTGATGTAGATGCGAAATATAATTGTTATATGAGATTTTATTGTTGAATCTTTGTAGGAAAATGAGATGGATTTCGGGATTGTACCGTACTCATGCTGAGGCGCTAGAGCGCCGCCATCTTGGCCACCACGTGGTCGCTATATGGGGTCTGTTCCCCAGTATGGTGATTGCATATTCTATTGGAGGCATCTACCTGTAAATTGCCTCAGGAATTTTGGAGCACTAGTTTGTATATTTCTTATGGTGGGACCCAAAATTCATTTGTCAGGTCGGTTTCTGTTTCAGGCCACCTTCTCTTTCCTTGCGTTCTCGTCCCATGCCTTGTGTTCCATTTTCTTGGTTCTTCTCTCTTCTTGTTTCTTGGTGCTTCTCTCTCCTTCCTTCCTTCCTTCCTCTTTCTATCATTCCATTTTTACCGGTCATTTCTTTTATCTTTATCTTTATCTTTATCTTTATCTTTATCTTATCTCGGGGTTTTAGATAGAAGAATAAAAGTGTACCTATCTGTTTGTGTATTCTTTAGTCAGTGAGGAGAGAATCTGTGAGCGTGAAGCGCTAGCCTCTAGCCCAAACCAAAAATTACTTTCGTAAGACGACGTACAAATTAGCGTGTTAATTCACCGCTGGTGTGTACCGATTACACACACACACGCACACGTTCACACGCATACATGCCCGTGCATGCACACCACACACACATAGACGCGCACGCGCACCAGTGAAGTCGTCACTTACCATTCTCTACGAGAAGATGACTGAAAATTCTATAAACCCTACAGGCGAAATGGTGGAGATGACAGGGATGTCACGCCTCGAATGTCTTAAAGGAAAAGGAAAGACACTTCCCTCAAAGCCCAGGAAATGTACCGTTTGCTGTCAACCACATAATTCCCCTTTTCATGAGACTTTTCCTCCACCGGTGATTTTCACCGACATGCTGGCTACATTCCCTCACTCACACAGACATGCTGGCTACATTCCCTCACTCACACAGACATGCTGGCTACATTCCCTCACTCACACAGACATGCTCACTTAATTCTTTTACTTACAGAGACATGCTTACTGCATTCTCTCTCTCACACAGAAATGCTCAGTACACTCTCTTACTCACACGGTCATCCTCGCTACATTCTCTCGTTTACAAAGACATGCTGACAAAACTCCCATGACTGTTAATTAACATTGCAATGTGGCTATTATAACGATTTCTCCATACAGTCACGAGTCCACAACAACTAAGCATGGAGTCAGGGCGATGACCTCTCCTGGATCTCAAACTGACGATTTTTACACTGTATACAATGTATTAGCTCGTAATACAACCTGAGGGAAATATGTTTACATATCGTCATGGATGGACACTATAAGCTTTTCATATATGTTTCTTTCTTCACTCCACCTTCCAGTGTGTCTTGCAAGATGGTCTTAGCAAATGTGTTGTGACGTTATGTGTGGCCGACCCATGCCAGCTTCCTTGTTCTGACAGTGGTAGGGAAAAGCTTCCTATGTCTTCACTCCAGTGAAAACTGCGAACAGTTCTCAAAAGTTTTGATTTGTGTTCTCTCTCAACCCAAAGATCTTTTTTAGAGTCGCACGGTTCTAACTCTTTCCAATGATGCGTTCGTGATGCTTAGTAATGCTAGTACTTGTGTTGATATTGTTGCGAAAACCATCTTCTCACGCGTGCCAGATATCTGTGACAGTCTTGAGACGACATGGTTCCGCGTCGACAGCGATGATTGGTTGGTTGTTGGTTGGTAACGTCCCGCAGCAAATCATAGCGTTGGATTTTAGGGGGAAATGGTGTTACTATTATACGCTATGCACTGAAAGAACCATCAGACTGATAACTCCAGTAAGATGGCTAGTGCTGACAAGCAGTTGCACAACGTGCAACTTAAATTTTGCACAATGCATTACTTCAGGAAATAATACTTGGCCACACTAGGATTTGAACCAACAACCTTGCACCTGCTAGTCCGCTGATCTACCAACTGGACTATCCAGGTCCTGTCGACGGCGAAGGGACGAAAGTAATAACTGTATTAGCGTATTTAACTAAGGGAAGTAACCTCTTTATCATTGGAAAGATTTGTCATGGGTTGCATCCCCTGCAATGTTTGATCGGCTCTCCAAAGTTGTTTAGTGAACAGACCATCAGGTCTGTGTACACCATTCAAAATGGCGGGGACTGTAGCGTGGACATTGCCTTTAATTTAATTTTAGAAAGACAGTTACAACTACATAAATATTTCACAGTGAAAGCATTCACCAAAAGATTCAAACTAGAATATACCTTACTACTGGATTTATTTACGCTTGTGAAGTGTACAAACAGTGACATGGAATTCGTTATATTCGTTAAATTTAACTTTTTCGTTGAAACAGTGACGACCTTTAAGACTAAATAGTAATACTTATTAATATTTTCTAAAACAAGGTTATAATATTTTTAGGACCAGGAACTGATCTTTCCAAATATATAAACTGTATTAATGAAAGCAAGGCAGTTTAAAAGAAGTATTTCTTTAACCATGACAAATTCTATCGGTTTTTTGTTGTTGTTGATTTGGGAGGGAAAGTGCTTCCACCTCGCGGTGATTTCGCACTGAAGGGGAGGGGAGATGGGTGAGGGGAAAGGGAAGGGGTCTGCGGTTTTGGTGTCCTGGACTGGTGGTGGCTATGTATGGTCCCGCTGGCTGGCCTTTCTCCTGGCGCACTGATGATGGCTTGAGTAGCTGGAGTGGTGGAGTTTTCGCTGGTCAGACCTACCGCCGCTGCATCACTACAATTTTTTTTATCTCTACCGCTAATGTGCTATGTGTTATATTAGTTTACTTTGATATTGTCTGTTTTTATTTTTTAGTGTTTTACTGGTAACCTCTGTCCTATAGCTTATTTTCTAATTCCATTATGTGTTGTCTTATATTTTTTGGAGGGCTAAGAGAAGATTTTAGGTTTACTACAAGATTGAGATTTTGCATAGCATTTTTTAGCTCATCTCTTTCCTGACTGTTTAGGCTACATTCTAGCAGGACATGTGGTGTACTAAGTCTGTCCCCACAACTACAGGTTACTGGGTCTTTACGGTTAAGGTGGTATTCTCCATTTAGTCTCATTCTGGCTATCCTACTTTGGTTGGATCTGTTGGAATGGAAAAATACTAGTTGCTTACCTGGTAGTTCTTCCAATTCTCTCCTGGTGCCTTTGGCTTCCTTTTTGTACTTTTCTTCCCACTGTATTTTAGTTGCTGGTTTAAGGGCTATTTTTCTCTCCTCTGCTGAAACGGGTGTGTTTATTTGGATGACGTTAATGGTAGGGTTGTCTTTTATTGCCATTTTAGCTACCCGATCTGCTTCCTCGTTTCCTTTTATTCCTACATGTGATGGTACCCAGATAAAGTTGATTTGGATTCCTATATTATGGAGTCTATTTAACAAGATTAGAATTTCATACATTATATCCATTCTTTGGGAAGACTGGTTTTGAAGAGCCTGAAGTGCTGACAGGGAGTCAGAGACAACTAGGAAGGATTGTTCTGCTGTAGCTTTTCTAGTTTGTAGTACTATCAACCTTAGGGCAGTGCGTATTGCTATGATCTCTGCTGTAAATATTGATGTGTGGTTTGGTAGCTCAGCTGCGATATTGGTGATCTTTGGTGCATCGACTCCTATTCCTGTGAAGTGGAATGTTGGGTCGTGTGACCCATCTGTATATATCTGGGAGTGGTCCTTGTAGGTAGTGTTAAGTTTTTGCCTGAATTTAGTTAGTATTTTGATAAGCTGGGTTTCCATGTTGAAAACTGTGAGGTCCGTGTCGATCTGTGGTGGGTGTAGGGTCCAAGGAGGCATTTGTGAGTCTGTGCATGGGTATGGCGCATCTATGTTTTGTCTGCTCCTTGTGTATTTTCTATGTCTTGAGCGTTCCTCTGCATGCTTGGTTGTGGAATGGGTTTACCCTTACGGTGTTTATGTGCTGTTGTGTGGATCTGCTTTAATGGATGTTCTGCAGGTAGACATTGTATCTTGTAGTAGCTAGAAGTTTTTTTCCTGTCTCTGCCAGTACTGCTAGATTTGGGGTGCTCATTGCGAATCCTAGTACTACCTTTAGTGCCCTAGCCTGTACAGATTGAAGTTTAGTTATGTGACTTGCACTAAGGTGGATTAACAGAGGTGCTGCATACAGTAATTTAGACATGACGTGCTTGATAGAGATTCAGTAAGGACAGTAAGGACTTAGGGTTTGTGCCCCAGCTTTTTCCTGTTACAGCCCTCATTAGATTTATCGGTTTTTTAGCTGTGTTTACTATTTTGTTTACATACGGTGACCAGTTGGAAGTTACTGTGAAAATAACACCTAGAAATTGTATATGGCAGCTATATTCTATGACTCTGTGGTTTACTTTTAATTGTGGGAAATGTACTTTTTGCTTTTTGATTGTGTCGTTTAAATATTATTGCTTGGGTTTTTGTTGCTGATAATTTAAAGCCATTGTATTTAATTCTATCGGATTCCAAGTGATTTCCTTATATGTGAGCCCAGTATGTCCAAAGGGAGGGGGTGGGACGACAATAAAAAAATTTTCTGCTATACATATAAACAGTATTGTGAGGTAAACTTCGTAAAGAGTTGCTACCGCTTATTACAGAAATAAATCTCGGGAAACATCTATGTTATTTGTCTGGTTTGTTCGTTGTTTTATTGTTGTCTCCTTAACAGTTTTTATGTTTGTACTTATTAGTTACCATCTTTATAATGTGGGTTTTTTAAAGGTTTCGACTGTATGTTGTTTTTATACTTAGTTGTTATGTTGTTACTCCATATAGTGTTTTATACTTCGTTGTTTTTTACTCCATATAGTGTTTTTATACTTAGTTGTTGTTGTTGTTGTTCTACTCCATATAGAGTAAAATACATTTTGCGCACTTTTTTGCCGGGATATCGCGTTGTATAAGCTTCTGCATTATTAATAGTTACAATTTTCTCACACCGAAAGACTGATGTGCTTTTTGCAATGACTTTATACTCTGAGCATAATTTCTGAAAGCTTAGCGTTCTTTGCCTGTGCATGCACGACAGTCTGTTTCATCGCATATCTTCTAGGAACGGGATGGCGCATGAGTTACAAACGACCTCTCATTTCCTGTTATAAACACAGACCATGAGAAGAAGTAGCTGAGAAGATATACGTCAAAAAGAAAAAGTTAAAACAAGAGTTTAACTTCTTTCCCGATGGATGGGGCAGTGGGTGGGGGGAGATACAAGAAATTTTAAAACCTTTTTTGGTTATTGACTTTGTTTTTTTACTTTTGACTTTATTTCGCTCACTTTTTTTGTCGAGAGTGCTTTCTCTAGTTGTATGGTCAGCATGGAGCTGCTCTGAGCAAACTAAGAGAAAGATTTTTACAAGGACGTTTTAGAACTGTATAGTGTGTTCAGAGAGTTTTAACGAGGACAATAATTTAGGAGAGAGTACTTCCATATCTCATGCATATTTTAAAATACTCTGCTATTTGGAACTTGAGCCGTTTGCGTGCCAATTTGTTTTGAATCTATGTTGCACTACCAGTACTATTTAAATCTTTTCACACTTGCTCAATTACAGAATTAACTTGCAACAATGTAAATAGCCCATACTTGTTCACTGATTTATCGTAAGTTCATTCCCAATTATGATTTAGAAAGTCCGATAAATATTTACTTTATATTCTGTCCACAGCTAAAAGCGATTCACGCGATATGCAATAGTTTCTACTCCTGATTGGTGATTTTCATTCCGCTGATTCTGATCGACAGTTTGTTACGGCATCAGATAGGTAAATCATAAGGAGTATGAACAATAATGACAGTTACTAGTAATCAAAAGAGAACATTTAAACAACAAAAACGAACTATCTGAGCATATCGCTGCGTCGTGTTTTCATTGTTTTCCTTATCGCGATCCATGTCACCGAGCTGCACAGTACCTTTGTTCTCAACATTCCGGGAAGCAATATGTCTCAAACATATATTATAATGGATTTCAATCTTTTCCTCCATCCTGAGTCTCGCTATGATTCTCATGAAGTCATTGCGAAAAACTAAACTCTGGTCTTAACTACATTGCGCCTAGCTTGGCCCTTCTGGAGAAGATGTCACTGCGGCTGCTGTGCTCCCTGCTAAAGTTTCCGGCAATCTCCGGCTGAGGGAGGGGGGGGGGAAGCTATCACCAAGTTACACTTTAACAGACGTTACACAAGCACGCCCACACACACTTAATCCAAAATGAGTTCTGGCAAATGGATAAAAAGATTTATGAGCACATTGTTGTTTCTGTACCATTCATACATTTCCCTGCAAAACCTTCAAACGTGAATTTTAGCAGCAGAACAAGAGTGGAAGCAGAAATTCGTCACAAAAATATAAAATTGTCAAAATAAAAAAAGAACCAGCAGACACGTAAGGTGTAAACATATTATAAGGAACAGTTCAATAGGTCAGACTTTAATTTCAAAACTGTTCCATGATCTGGTTGGAAACATAGTCTGTTTTAAAATGTCAACAAAAAAAATTGTCGACAGCAATTACAATAAAACACGTGTCCCCGCCACCAAAGTTTAATTAACCCTCATAATACTTCGAAACACACGACTGAGAAACTCCAATAGATGAGTTTAACATAATTTCTCTTAAAATAATATGAGGGAAATACAAATATTTATTATAGATGTGTATTTACATTTTCGACGTTAAAATGTTCCAGTATAGTGCTATTCCCTCTTCTTTGGATCTCTACAAGACTTTTGTTGTGAAGAAATTGACCTTTTTTGCAACATGTCCTTGTGGTGCTGAGTTCAAACAACATTTCTCATTGTGACGTTTGTATAGCCTAACAACAATTTAGAGGATGAGGACTTTGCGAGTTTATGTTGTAGGGGAGATCGCAGTACAATCCTTAATGCTTTGAAGGTTTCTATGCTTCTACACTTATAGGGGACTGGCAACTATATGCATTCACGCATCCATCCTCAATGTATCTATGTGTCTTTTTATGTATCTTTCTAGCCATCTAGCCATCCATGGATGCTTTGGGAGGGAGGGTGGATGGATGAATAAATGGAAGGAAAAAAATACATACATACATAGATGCATAAATACATACACACGCACACACGCGCACACACCCGCGCGCCTACAAACCACACACACACACACACAAACAGATACACACACAGATACACATACAGACACACACAGACACGCACAGACACACACAGACACACAGACACACGGAGGTAGTGGTTGTACGGCTGGCCATCCCCCCATCGTGTACGTGCTATTCAGTTCATATCTAGCTAGCCTATCTGCTTCTTCGTTTCCTTTTATTCCTACGTGTGATGGCACCCAGATAAAGTTTATTTGGATTCCTATGTTATGGAGTCTATTTAACAAGGTTAGAATTTCATACATTATATCCATTCTTTTGGAAGACTGGTTTTGAAGAGCCTGAAGTGCTGACAGGGAGTCAGAGACAACTTGGAAGGATTGTTCTGCTGTAGCTTTTCTGGTTTGTAGCTAGTTAAAAAGTGAAAGTTACTGTTTATCTTTGTCGCGTTCTACGTCAACTGCCATCACTCACGAGATTAACATAACCCCGTTGCAGTCTGTCCACTAACCCGTGTTTGCGTCGGGGAATACAATCTTCTTTTATATGTATCATCCAGTCTGACACAGGTGTCCGTACTGTGGTTAGTATCGTTGATTCGGTCGCTGCTGTTGTTTTGTGTAGTCGTCCTTCTGAAAATTATTGTTGTCGTGGATTGTCACGTACACAGTGCGGTTATCTTCCCAGCATCATCACTTCCAGGGTCATGTTGCATAAATGTTCCTAGCTGCTCTTCCGGTTAGAAAAATGGTCGTAAAGTACATTCGTCTTGTGTATTTTACGTGAACCTTTCCGTACGAATAGAAAAAGAGAGATTGTGCAAGTCACCCCTGGACTTCATTGGAGGTGTCTTTCCTGATGTGGTTAGTCTGGGCATTCGTGAAGTGTGCTCAGAGTGAGGATAGGTAATTTAATTTTATTTCATACTTCACAGTCAGGATCCTAGCAAAGAATTTGTTTAAACACAAAGTAACATCATCATGGGAGCAGCACTCAGCCCCTTTACTTGCCATATGCAGTGAGTTATACAAACGTCATGTCGATTGCATTTATATGCCCAACAACAGGGGCCATAACCACAGTCAAGTTTGCGGCAAAATGAACAGAGGTCGCCACATACTTTATCAACCAAAGTGTCGAGATCTACAAACATTGTCCTGTCTATGACTCTAGCAAAAATCAAACAAAAATAAATCCGAAGAGGTATACTAATTGATTTCTACGGGGTGTTGTCTGCACACATGTTAATAATCATCTCCATGAGGTCCTAGCGTACACGACTGTCGGCCGGAGTGTTTGTTATGGGTCCACAACGTTGTGGAGCAAAGAGGTTGTCGGCCTTGGTTTCTTGTCGAAAACCGGAGCAGGCTGGACCTGAAAAAGAAAAAAAAAAAAACAGCGCCAGTAACTGACGGTCACAGCTATAGAAATTCGGTTACGCTTTTTGACAAAGACGCGTTTTGTGTATAAAGTTTGACGGTCGTTTCCTTCAGGCATTTTTTCTTTAGGTATCTAGTGGAGATTGTCGCGAAGGCAAACTGGCGCTATGCGTGCACAGATGGGAACGTGTGATGCGTGTGGGTGACAAGCCTTGAGCAGTGAGGCGAGACGAGAGCACGCAGTAGTCGGGTAAGTGAAGACGAGTGACCGAGGTACAGACGCTGCTAGCGTGGGTCACGCGGATTGCCAGTGACCGAGTTGGAAGACGGGCGTCACGTGACTAGTGAGAGCGCCAGAAGTCAGGTGCCTGGACACTGGACAACGCCATCGGTGATTGGAAGGATGTAGAGGTGTACGGCCTCTTTGTGTAAACCTTTCGAGCAAGAACGAAGGTAGGCCTAATGTATGTGCGTATGGTTTCTTTGTTGGGAACTGATTACGGTGTAACGAAGAACTCTGCTGTATGTGGAGTAACGAAGGAGCGAAAGAGAACAGACTTTTGGATGTCAGGTGCTGGGAGGGACCTGTATCCTCAGCGGATGCTATTGTACGTCAGATCGTGTCCGTCACAGCCGATACACGTTTCAAGAAGTGCGACATGCTTGTGGTGTGACCGGCGACGGGCCAGTCGACTACGATGTTTGAGGTCGGAAACTGCTAAGGGAGCATTGATTATGTAGTTCGAGCATGGACATGAAGCTATTGGTTTGATGTGACGCTGAGTTGGTGTCCACAATTGGACAAAAGCGGGTGATGTTTTATAACTGGAACTGTCTACAAGAAAGACTGTATAGATGCTGATGATGTTCAACCTAGAGTGTCACCTGTTAAGTGTGTAATCTTGAGAATTTGAACGTGGGAAGTTTTGATACACCAGATTGTTGTGATGAGGAGATTAAATGTGGACCGTCTGATCTAGCGTCTTCTTTTGGAGAAAAACTGTAGAGTTGAGGAGATTGGACTGTGAAAACACTTGTGGAAGTACTGTAGGAACATGATGATGTTTACTGTGTCATAAAATAAATGGTTTCTTTGTTAGTATAGTCCCCGGAGAGGGACTAGAGGCATATACGTTTGAAATTTAGGATAACTGAAGATAGAGTTTGTTCTATTAACTCTGCCGGTTTTTGTTTGTTTGTTTGTTTTTTAGTTACACTGCAGATCGCAGGGTAAGTGGAAGAGTTAGTTCGAAGAAGGTTTAGTGAATTAGAGGGTTAAGGTGGAAAAGGAGTTTGTTATGATTTTTCTGTCGTCTCGTTACCTACCCAATCAGGAGGTAGAGCAAATTGGCTCGCCAAAACACCCAGCCGGGAGAACGCGCAGTGGGGCGAGGAAGGTAGCCGGCTGAGAGTGAGGGAAACCCGCACCCCGTCCCCCGGCTGACCCGTCACCCTGAGAGGGGGGTCGGCTGCGAGGTGGGGGCGAATAACCCTCCGGGCTACAGCCTACCACCCCGAACGGGTAGAAAGCCCATTCGCGTTTTTCTTGCAAGTCCGAGCTCAGGGCTATATAGGCACCCCACCGCAAATGTTAAATGCCGAATGCCGGGGAACCGGAAGCCGATTGCCGAATCCAGTTCAGGGATAGTACTTCATGAGATTACGACCATTATCCGCGACGTGGACGCAAGAGAACCAGCAGACTTCTGCAACAGGGGTGACTCTTGTCCGGTGGAAAAAGAACTGGTGCATTTCGGACCGTTGCTGAGATAGTGGAGCTGAGAGACGTGGCGTCTGCGGTATTCCTATCCAGCATCGTGAAAGTGAGTTTACGTACAGTGTAGGAAAGTAAGACACGACCGTAACTCAAAGATAGTTGAACAAACTTAGAAGAAAGTAAATCTAACTTGGTGATTTGTCGGTTTGTAGAAACCTACGGTTATTTCTTGTGATCGTCGATCGATCTTATTGTTTGCTAAGACGTCGGCATGACGTCATTTTCTGACTTGTCTTAGTTCCGGAAAGATACGGTTTTCTTTGTGTTTACCGATGTGAATTATCGGTACGGTAAAATTCAAAACCCGGTAAATAACGGGTGCGTGTAGATACATATAGCGTCACTGGGATGAATATATGAGAGTGCGAGTGATTGTTCTACGTATGTCACGACAGAGTTAGATTATTGTGCGCGTGAGTCCGTGAAGGTGCCTGTCACGTTATGGGAGGTTTTCTTTCAGCGCGACTGTTCTAAGCACTGTATCATTTTTTTTTACATAGTATTGCATCCTTTCATTCATAGAATTGTTGACACGTTAGTGACGCATAAAATTGCGTAGTAATGGAAGGAAAGACGTCATGTGTTCTTTAATAAAATTGCGTAGGACCCAGACTTCTGGAACCAATGGGCAAAGGTGAATTTGGTCGTACATGGAAACGGGAAAAACATTGGGGGAGGTAAAACGGATTTTGACAGTTTTGGTCTGGAGATACGGAGGAGTCAGACGTGTTACTAGTCTGTGAGACTTGTTAACGGTTATCCAACAGTACAAGACGCGCTGTTAATGTAGGAACATTGTTCAGCGGTCACTGGAAGGAATTAGACTTCTCGTATAGACTTAACTCATTCAGAAAAATAGTGTTGTGGAAAGAAGGCGTCGAGAAACGAAATAGTTGTCTCGTCGCGAATCCATCATCAACGGTTAGCCGTACGCTATACGTTCTACTATGAAGGCTGCATCCGTGTAGCTACATAGTAAGCTATTGTAGTGATTCATTACTAGCCGGGAGAAGAACTTTATGCTTCTGCATCAAGTATGTGTCAACACTTCTCTGTCTTATGAAGAATCGTAAGATAATGTTAAATCTTCAGTGGTGTAAGGTTTAACGGACGTGTTACCAGTATTCATCACCGTGAACCTGTCTCTCATAGTAAACAGTCTAATAGTAGGCTGGGAGTGTACAGTCAAACGGACCCCGTCACTTGTGGAAGTGAACTTTCTTCATAGATCTGAAATCTATGAGGCATCAAGTGTTACCTTGTGACAGTTAAGCAAGGACATCTCAAGGTCTAACGGACTATCAGTACGATACATGGTTCGTAACCAGTGTTCCTGACACCTTTGGACAAGCTCCATCTCCTGAGTTCTACTGGCACGGTACAACTGGACTCACGGATCACCTTTGACCCGGCTACAGACTTTCTCGGATCTACGCTCGTCAGTCAGAACATTTGCATTTCTACAAACTGCATCATCCCTGTCAACTATCCTATCTTGTTCGGACTACTTCTGCGGGCCATTACCTAATGAGAACGATTTTGGATTAACTGTTCTGTTCCGGTTTTGGATTAATTCATTTCCCCCGCAAGTAGACTTTTGCGTTATCACGCTATTTCATATGAATTTAATTGTATGCTAGTTGCATCACACATTGTTCAGACAATTGTTTCATGTCACAAAATGTTGCTATCACGCACATACACACACACGCACTGTTACGTATTTGTTCATCTGCACCTTTCTTTCCTCAGCTTTCATTTCTAATGTTCATAGTTCAATAAATGTGTTAAGTTATTTAGACGTGTACCTTTTGATTGAAAAGGTGAGGGTCTGCACTAGGCGTATGCATTTCGTATTTCTTCCCTAGAATTCCAGCACACCCCACAAAACGTTACAGTGCCAAAGTGCATGTAATAAATCGGCGAGTCCTTTTTATTCCTATACACGGTCTCGTGTTTTCTGTCTTGTCTTGGTGAGAACGAAGTAACACGCCTGTTTCGCGTGGTGAGTGATTGACGTGCGGCTGGGAAGGTGGTGGTATGTGACAATTAGGTTGAGGTTTACGATGATGAAACAAGCGAACCTGTAATTTCTCCTCCAGTTACGGGCCTTTCTAACAAGACGAACGTGCATTCTAGCGTGTCGACCTGACACATACACGCACGCACGCGCACTCACGCACACGCACATTCGCGCAACACACACACACACACACACACACACACACACACACACACACACGCACATACTGTTGTAAATCAATATAAAATGAAGGATAAAGATTAGGGCTATTACTGTCTTTATTGCAATATTAATTACATATAAATTACAAAAGTAATGACCATTGATACAGAAGTACATTTGTAGTCATTACCGTCAGTACACAGAAATAACATATTCCAACAATCAACTACACACAGTGAAAATAGTTTGTTTCAGTGAAATAATCTCCATGTAAGACAGTCGACACACAGTCAGGACACAGTCTGTAACACAGTTTTCTATTGGCCACGTGCTCACAGTGTACGTCATGACGTTATGACGTAAAGACGTGTTGATAGACTGAAAGAAAAAGAGAAGCAATAACGAAGGCGGGTGTTGGTGTAAGAGAGACAGACACAGACTACAACAGATGACAGGTGTGTGATTGAGATTCATGTTCAGGTGGCTAGTGGTCAGGGGAGACAATCACAAGTTGTGACGTACACCGGGACATGGAGTGAAGTCGGACTCTGTACACATCAACATCAGGCTCCAGACAGACGACGACTTTTCTCTCCAGACCACGAACACGATTTCCACTCGCCGCCCACACCACGTCACTACGGGCCGTGGCCACGTCCTCAATGTCATCATCCGTCATCACCTGAGCTGGGATACCCGCTTCTATCAGCCCCGTCATCACACCCTGGAGATCATCACTCCACGACAACACCAACATGTCTCTCCACTGTAGTCGGGGTGGTGTTGTACTGCTGTTGATGGTGGTGACGTTGGTAGACGTTGTGTTCACTGTTAACATTTAAAGTGAATTCTTTTGTTCAGTCACGTGTCACAGACACAATGTTCACAGGCACAACGACGTCATGACGTTATGACGCAGATGTGCAAACAGACAAACACATGGACGTAAACAAAGACGTCATAATCCTATGATGTAAAATGTGCGGACACACACACCAACACACTGTCTTCTTTATCTGAAAAAGGTTGTCACGTGACTAGTTACTACATGACTTGTTTGTTTACTTGTTTGTTGTTTATCACACAACTTATTGCCACATGTTCAATCCCCCGTCACTACACGTCACACTACACACTATATACACACCTGTACACGGAACACGGAGACTGTGTAGGAAGATGGCCACCTCAAGACCGCACGTGACGCAGTCAATTGCCCAGTCACCTGGGTGACCCTGTCCTCGGTGATACAGTCGTCTGACTGGCGGGCCGTCTGTGTGGTCGGCCACACCACGCTCACTGTACGGCTTGACATCACGTGACTCAGTGATTACCCTATCCTGCTGGACTTCCCTGACGACGGCCGGCGGAGAGCGGAGGGGTCTGGTTAAATATTCCACGTGCCAGTCGGCGGGTGCGTAGTCTTGGTAACAACTTGCCGCCCAAAGATGGAGATTAGGAACTTGTTTCAGCAGCTTGTCACAGAATCTCTTGAAGGAGTCTGACCTGTCACAGATTTGAGTGATACAGAGGACAGAGAGATACGTGTCAGCAGCTTGTCACAGAAAGTCTACAGTGTTACACAGAAGATGAAACTATACGTGTTACACTGTGTTATGTCAAAAATGTATCAACGTCTGACGTTATTAATGAATGACGTCACCACACGTGCTACACACATGACGTCAAACATGTCACACACTTACTCAAAAACTTCATCAGCGATGACGTACAGCGACCCTCTCCTCGCCGCCAGTGACAAGTCGTACACGGACTTCTCCACGTATTCCTTAAAGAACTCACACTGCAGGAGGTGAGGCTGTCCGGGTGATACCACTGACGTCAGCTGTGTGTTGACAATCTGCAGCAACAGGTGGTACAACATGCTGCACGCTGCACGACTCTCATCACAAGTACTCACAATGCGGACGTCGTGGCCACATCTCAACCATTCTGTTGCCATCAGCAGCAACACCACAGTTTTACCTGTGCCGGGCGGGCCGGCTACAAAGACTCTGGGAAGCGCCGTGTTAAGCAGGTCAAGTTGCTCTGGGAACAGAGTTATTTGAGCAGTAGGACCATAGCACTCTCCCGTCATCGACACGGCCTGACCCAGGGTCTTGACACACAGGCGTGGGGGAGATGTACATGGCACAGTCACTGTTGTCGCCGGACCACACAACCTGCAACAATCACATTTGTTTCTTTTTTATACAGTACTTATAGGTAATATTTCAAGTGGTATACGGAAACCTATGATTTTGAGACATCTCTAAATGTATACAAGCAGACTAATCGCAGTGTTGCTTTATAATATATAGGCTTTAAAAAAACTAAATGTTTGAATGCTGATTTCATACTTATTCTTATTGTGTACAATTCATCCCAGAGGAAGATTTTAAAATTCTTTATGATGTCCCCACTCCATTCCCCTGACAGTCACCCCGACCCCAAAACTGTTATTCGATGTTACTTTGGGAGCAGGCGCCATCTTCTCAGACTTCAGCAAGGAACGTGTGGGATTCACACAGACTCAAAACTCAATCTACTAGCTTACCAACCAGACGTCTGGCACTAAAGGGAACCGTACAATCATGGTAGGTAATGGTAGAGTAAGAGATTGGAGACACGCACACAGACTTACAGACACGCAGACATAAAGACGCGAACACACAGAAGCAGAACGCACACGCAGGCACAATCTCATGGGTGCAGCACACAGGGTCTTTATTCAGGTGGGTGGGGGTGTTGCGTTACGCAAGATTTTCTTTCAGCGCGACTGTTCTAAACACTGTATCATTTCTTTACATAGTATTGCATCTTTTCATTCATAGAATTGTTGACACGTTAATGACGCATAAGATTTACGTAGCAGTAATAAGAAGAAAGACGTCATTTGTTCTTTAACAAAATCGCGTATGACTCAGTCTTCGGAGAACCAATGAAAAAATGCGAATTTGGTCGTCCAGAGGAACAAGGGAAACATTGGGGGAGGTTAAACGGATTTTGGCAGTTCTGGTCTGGAGATACGGAAGAGTCAGACGTGTTACTAATCTGTGAGACTTGTTAACGGTTTTCCAACAGTTCAAGACGCGCTGTTAATGTAGGATCGTTGTTCAGCGGTCACTGGAAGGAGTTAGACTTCGCGTATAGACCTAACTCATTCAGAAAAATAGCGTTGTGGAAAGAAAGTGTCGAGAAACGAAATAGTTGTCTCGTAGCGAATCCATCATCGACGGTTAGCCGTACGCTATACGTTCTACTATGAAGGCTGCATCCGTGTAGCTACATAGCAAGCTATTGTAGTGATTCATTACTAGCCGGGAGAAGAACTTTATGCTTCTGCATCAAGTATGTGTCAACATTTCTCTGTCTTATGAAGAATCGTAAGATAATGTTAAATCTTCAGTGGTGTAAGATTTAACGGACGTGTTACCAGTATTCATCACCGTGAACCTGTCTCTCATGTAATCAGTCTAATAGTAGGCTGGGAGTGTACAGTCAAACGGACCCCGTCACTTGTGGAAGTGAACTTTCTTCATAGATCTAAAATCTATGGGGCATCAAGTGTTACCTTGTGACAGTTAAGCAAGGACATCTCAAGGTCTAACGGACTATCAGTACGATACATGGTTCGTAACCAGTGTTCCTGACACCTTTGGACAAGCTCCATCTCCTGAGTTCTACTGGCACGGTACGACTGGACTCACAGATCACCTTTGACCCTGCTACAGACTTTTCTCGGATCTACGCTCGTCAGTCAGAACATTTGCATTTCTACGAACTGCATCTTACGTGTCAACCATCCCATCTTGTTCGGGCTACTTCTGCGGGCCATTACCTGATGAGAACGATTTATGGATTAACTGTTCTGTTCCGGTTTTGGATTAATTCATTTCCCCGCAAGTAGTCTCTTTGCGTTATCACGCTATTTCATGTGAATTTAATTGTATGCTAGTTACATTATACCTTGTTCAGACAATTGTTTCATGTCACAAACTGTTGCTATCACGCACATACACACACACACACACACACACTGTTACGTATTTGTTCATCTGCACCTTTCTTTCCTCAGCTTTCATTTCTAATGTTCATAGTTCAATAAATGTGTTAAGTTATCTGGTTGTGTACCTTTTGATTGAAAAGGTGAGGGTCTGCACTAGGCGTATGCTTTTCGTATTTCTTCCCTAGAATTTCAGCACACCCCACAAAACGTTACAGGGGGGAGGGAGACTTTCCAGGGTAAATAGGTCAAGGTGATAGAGGGATGGTCAGTGGATTTTGAAAGAGTAGGAGGTCGGGGATGGAGGGTGGTAGGGTCCTAACTTTAGGGAGTGATGCATGGGACAGGATAAATAGAGGGAGACGGGATGAGGGGGCCTTGATAGCTCAGCTGGGACAGCTGAGAACTAGCAGACTGAAGGTTCAAATCCTGGGTGACCACTGTGCAAACTCGGCCATCTCCTCACACTGCCTGTCCGCACTGACCATCTTACTGCAGTGTATAGTTTGGTAATAGAACCCCATCCTCCATAGTGCGAAATAACTGGTTTCGTGTTGTGCACACGACGAGGAGAGAGAACTGCTAAGTAGTTTCGACTCTCTGTTAAATAACTTATTGGGTTGTATTAAAGCCTGTGTTGCCACAGCAATCTCAAGTGTACCAGCACGTTCAGTTATATAACAAAATCAAACAACCAACATTTGTATACAAACTAGCACATAAACTAATTTAGAGCAGCAGCCGATTATTGACAAATATTCATTAGTAGCCGGAAATCCCTGCTATTGTAAATGAGTCAAAATGAATGTAATATATATATATATATCTCTATTTTTAAAGGCACTTTGTGCGTTGCATATAAACTGTAAAAAGCCCCTACGACATTACAATTTAGTAACATACACACATTGCGTTTGGCAAAGACTATTTGAAGTGCCTTGCTAACTATTCCTGTAAGAATAATTCTAAATTAATTCGCAGGAGATGATGTAAATTATAGACTGTTTCTTAGGTATATGTTCATAGATTGTTTGTAGAACTGACCTGGCTACTAGCGTCTTGTAATTGTCACAGGTCATGTGACTGTCAGGCCCAGACACAGCCACACGTCGCTGCCACCAGTTCCCGAGTTCCCTCAGTACGTCACTACTGACGTCCCATGTCGTCTTGGGGTGAGACAACTGATCAGAGCACACACACAGACCGGTGATGTCAGCGGGATCTGTTGTCCCCAAACACCGACAGAGATCCTGTTTGAAAAAAATTACGCCAGATACTATGAGAGAAGATCCCTGTCACAACCGAGTTGATGGGATTGAAAAATAAAACTGTTTGACACTTTGTCACAACCCACTCCCTCTCACCGCAGTCATACTCATCAGTGACAGGAGAGGTTCGTGGGGGCGTGTTCTTTCAACCAACACTCGTACAAAACAACACAAGACCGGCAGTGAAATCAACGAGGACCCAGCCAGGTATAATTTCGTAACTGCCCGGATTTACCGAAATTCTCTGAATTAATAGAATTCACTCCTTTGATTACTATAACTTCAAACAAAATAATTGTCGAGGACCCGATCCAAGAACCAGATCGGCCAACAATCTGTAATCTCACTTCACACAGGTAAATTTTATAAACATTCTTATACTTCCCAGTTAGCTCTAGCAATAATTGCATCTACACTCATTCCTCCAGCAATCTCACCCACCATTCGCACAACAGCAAATAGAGCATGACTCCCTTTCAACCCTTTGACCAATTTAACCGTTGCTAACAACTCCAAGACATTGCACCTCAGACCATAGAAAGATTATCGCACCTTTTCCTTCTTTCAATCTCCAAATTTGTTACTAACAAAGTCCCAAATGTTTATATTTCTGACTTCCTTCAATCTCCAAGTTCGTTAATAATACAGTCCCCAAATGTTTATACTTCTGACTTCCAAGTTCGTTAATAATAAAGTCCCCAAATGTTTATATTTCTGACTTCAATCTCCAAGTTCGTTAATAATAATGTCCCCAGATGTTTATACTTCTGACTTCCAAGTTCGTTAATAACAAAGTCCCCAAATGTTTATACTTCTGACTTCCAAGTTCGTTAATAATACAGTCCCCAAAGGTTTATATTGCTCTCAATTTCACAGTCACTGATAACTTTTTGTCATAACCGTCTGTACCCTGCTTTCACGAAGGTTGGGGTTAGCGACATAAGACCGAAAACTGCGTACGTTACCGCTTTCCGAAAGGTCTCCTACAAAATAGAGGATCTCTGCGCAGCAAGTTATAGCTGCCCAGGCTGCTGACGCATAGCGCCACAGAGACTCGTGGTCGAATCAAGATGGAGCCGATAGACGAAGATGCCAAAAGCTCGTCGTATAAGCTCTAAAGCGCTCCTTCAGCGTGAATACTCACGAAGAAATCAACAATACTCCAAGTGAGGGCGGTACTCCAAAAAAAAAAACAAAAACAACTTTCTCAAAAGTCCCGAAAATATATGCCTGTCAAAGCAAATGTTAGAACGTACTAGACAGTCGAACACGTTCAAACAGATATGTTTCTTTTCGTAATCACACCCACATGTAAAATATTCTTACTCGTCTCTGACTTTTGGCTGAGTGTGACAAGAGACCTTCTAATGGATGGCTGTAAATTGTAATGGATGTGTTTGTTTTGTCCAATGACCCGATGGTGGGTAAGAGATGGGATAAGGATGTGTCTTTGCCACCTTCAGTCTATTTAGTACTCAGCAAGGAAAGGGATGCTAGAATCAGATAGGGTTCATTGTCCAAGACCACCTCCTTGTTTATTAAAACTATTATCTGAAATGTATGAGCTGTCAGGTCTTCCCCAGGAAAGGATGGCACCGCGTGGAGATGCCTGGCTGGTCAGACACTTTGGCAAGTAAGCTGAGTAAGTTCAGTTAGCATTACAATGGAGAGTGAGGGAGAGAGCATTTATAGTAGTTAGAATATCACAGATTTTTAAAGAGAATAGAACTTCACTTGTTTAAGGAGATGAAGTTCAAGCTAGAAAACTCCGTCCTTTAGTTGAACAATGACGTTAAACTTCAGATTGAAAAGTTTGGCAGTTGAAGCTCAGTCGCCCTTTTACGGCAGCTACGGTGTCAGCTGGTAATAAATTCTGATACGGTCGAGAACTGTAACTCTGGCAACAAGAGAAAGCCCTTTTCAACACTGAGTGGAAACAGTGTCAGAAGGACTT
>SMGT01000971.1:26350-47493 GCA_004794575.1 Lanistes nyassanus | reverse complement strand
GGGGGGGGGTTACGTCTCTTCTCAGGAGGCGCTGACGAAGCCTCGTACATGAAATCAAACAGAAAAACCCTACGAAAAAGTATTACTATAATACCCTAATCTCACAAAAACAATCACGATTCAAAAACTAGAGGAAAACTCCCATGGAGTGTTTGGCCTACCTCCTGTCTAGGCAGAGGGTTTGACACAAAAATCGCCTACGCTCTCTCAACGTTTCCAGTGCCGATGAAGGGGCTCTGCTCAGGTGTCTGGCCACTTGCAGAAAATGTCCGTCTGTTACGGTCCCTTCCAGTCGTCGGCCTTCTCTCTCACACAACGTCAATCGTCCTCTCTACTTAAAAAAAAACACACAAAAAAAAAAAAACTGCGCGCCTCTCTTCCTATTCTCGCGCGTTGACCGCCTCTCAGTGTTCTAAAAATAGCGCTTAGTCACCGCTCACTCTGCCTTACTCGTTACGCGTCATTGCTCTCATGGCACGTTTCCGTGACAGGCATACAGAGCAAAGCCATGTTTGAACTGTCTGTAATTCGTGTCGTTACCGCTATCACGATTGGCTAATCCCAGGGCGACCTTGCTGCCAAAGAAAGCTTTGATGTACTTGTTTTGTTGAAAATCCAAGGCCAAGGGTTTTCCTGTCACACTGCGCCCGTCTAGACTCAGGCTCAAGTAGTTTAAGCCAAAATGTTTGAAACTGAATTGAATTTTGTTGTAAGCCCCGTTAAAGGCAGCAGACTCCACCAATCCGATCAGGATGCGTGTCGGCGTCTGACTGAGAAACAGATTGTCCTGGTTGTGTGATAACATGCCTTGGGGGATGGCAAACGACTTGACCACCACACGTTTCATGGGATACTTGGCATTGCCTCTCTCTAGCGCTTTCTCATGAGCCAAAGGCACAGCTGGGTTGAGCTTGGCCTTGCAGAGAGGCGTGAGTGATGATGGTTTTAAAACCAGCTGCTGGGTCGTGGGCTTTCATGTGAAAGGAATCTTTAGAAGGTGTCAGCTTAATTTTACATCAAACCCATTTAAGAGGTATCTCTCTTGGACAAACATATCAGAATGAAGTCTCCCGATCATGTCTTTTTCAGCACTTTGTGTGGCTGTCACGCCTTTCTTTTAGTCCTTGATTATCATCTCCTTGCGTCTCATCTGTGAACTTGGGGGTGTCTTTCGCATAGAGGGCGGCTGACAGAAAACCTTTTTGGGCGTCTGTACCATAACTGAGCGTCGTTTCGATGTAGGCGCGGTAGGCGTAGGTATTTTCATTAGGACTTATCAGTGTGTCGTTCAAGGAGACGTCCACCTGAGAAAACAGGCTGTGCAGAAACAGGTTGGTTGGCGCTACATCAGTATCATTGTCTAAAGCATCACCGTTGGCTTTCGTGACTTTGGCTGTCACATGCAAAAACGTGTTGGTCAGATCTAAGTATTCTTCTGTGTTGCCGCTGATGGCAAACTCCAGAGGGGCATTATGAGCTGAGGCCGCCAAAGGATGAATTTCAACAAACTGTGCTTCTTCGATGGCTGTCTGTGTTGGTGGTACACTAAACAGGTCGAGTCCAGAGTGTATACATTCACACGACTGAGGGTGGATTAGCGCCATTATCCAAAGATGTCAGAAGCCTCTCGCCTCTTTTTGCTGTGTGGCTGTCTCTTTGTAGAGTGTGCTCGAGGTTGGCTGGCGTGGCGTTTTGTTTTTTGCTGACTCACCAGGGGGCGCCGCTAAACCACTTCCTGACATGTTTCCTGCGACATGCCGGATCGCCCCATGCAATAGGCGCTTGCCGGCGTCAGAGGCATGTTCTCTGAAAGCTTCTTTGATATTACGCCCTTGTAGGGCATCTTGGGCTACTTGCATTCCTGTTAAAGCGCCTTCTCTCAGGAGGGCTTTTCCTCCTGTCTTCAGAAAGGGTAAGACCATGCGTCCGATACTACTTAAAAAACTCACAACTAGGGAGATTTCTTTTGGCTCTTGACGGGTCGTCTGCTCTGCTCGCTCTCACGACCACCGTCAAGAGCGTGACATATGCGTAGGTGGAACTATCACTGTATTACTAAAATTAATATGCTTTATTAATCATATGGCCGAGCCCCCACCACCTACAGTCCCCCCATAAAGAACAACACAAGACTGTAATACAGTGAACACAAAAAAAGAGAATGTATTGCTGATATAAACAGCGAGTATTTACAATCAAGACAATATATGTTACAACTCGTTTCAACTCTTGGGCTCCCGCAATTTCCTTCTGTTTGAGCTAGGTCTACAATAACATCTAATACCAACCTACATCACCCGCCTCGCTATTAAACACAATGACAAACCACGTACCTCAATCTCGCCTTTGCATACGAGAAAAGAATGACCACGTGATGCACAACACTCACAGAACACAATACTCGTTCCCGAATGCTTCTTACAGTCCGCACGAAAGTCTGTACGTTGGAGCGCTCCTTCCTGTTCACCAGTGGATACCCTGAAGACCTCTTGAACACTTCCACGTAATAGCAGACTTCGATGCTGACGATCACACATGCCACAGAGGATATGACGCTTTCCAAAGGCTGACACACAGCCCCTTTAATGCTCCCCCAAGAGCTCAGTTACAGTCAGCCTCCTTGTAAGGCTGGACCTTCGCCCCCTGCTTCAGACGGTTGTCTTATCCGCGGTCTTCGGTCTCCCTCCTTTACGTTCTGCAGTCCTCTCCCGCCCGGTCACGTAGAGGTTTCCCACAGCAGAGGAGCAGGTGCTAGAGTCTCCCCCCAGTCTGGAGATATCCAACACCCTTGTGACGTGACGGGCCGTACCTTATCTTATTGGACTTCGACTTTCCAGAATTACTGGTCAACTTTTATGGCGATCTCGTAAATGTAGATTTAATTTAGCAATCGTCACCAAAACCTTTACTACCTCAGGTCAATGGTTTCTAAACCAAAGGATGACGACGCTGTGAAATAATGTGAACAACTAGAGACATCTACCGAGGGAAAAGATTCTCATACTTCGACACGTTCGCTCAGTCTCTCACAGGCAAAACACTACTAGCTCAAGAGCCCCCACCCTCGTAAAACACACAACTGCAGCGAACTGTTATTCAACATATATTTCAAACACTAACTGGCTCGACAATATCAAATATATCTACAAATTATTTACAGAGAATCACCGTGCTCATGTCTAGGGTAAGACGCTGCCTGCTGACGTCATACCACTTGCAACAGACAAAGGAAATAATCACATCAATGTAATAGGGAAATCAAACTGCAAAACGGCCTATGATCCCGCTCTAATCACTGAATCAATAAGTGAACACCAAAAGAGCACCTACTTTTGTCACTCCAGAAACAGCAACTTCTGCGATACACAATAACAAAGCTGTCAAACTGAATCAATAAGTGACCACCAAAGAGCACCTACTCTTGTCACTACTGATACAACTGCTTTACCGCAATACACCGATACACTAAGTGACCGACGACAGAGCACCTACTCTTGTCGCTACTGATACAACAATTTCTGCGATACACAGCTCTAAAGCTATCAATAAGTGACCAACAACAGAGCACCTACTCTTGTCACTGCTGAAACAACTATTCAACGACCGACAAAGAAGTTATGACACTGTACAACCAACACTACCTCTCTGTACCCCCTTGGCGTACTTGCCCGGCAACTAGCTTATGACGTCTCCTTTCTCCGGCAGGATAAAACCATCTATCTTATCAACCCGAGTCCCCGACTCTAAGATAATCTATGGCAAGAGCAGTCCTACAAGGCACTTCCACAGTCACTTACTAGTTTGTCTAGTAGTCGGCAGAATACACCCCGGGTACCTGCGTGAGATGCTGGAGTCCTTTGCTCTTTTCACGTCTCTGGCTAATATGGCAAGGGCAGAGGTCAGTGGGTTTACCCGTGTCCGCTTCTTGTCGTCTTGCTACGTTAACACTCCATCCGAGTGCCTCTCCCTGTGTGTCCTCCGATGTGTCCCTGTGTCACTCTGTGTGTCCATATGTCGATCCCTAGTAAGTGTTTTTCCCCTTGCTGAAGTACTAACGCCTTGACGCCTTAAAACTGGGCTAAACCGGTTCTGGTCAGACTCGGTGGAGCAGGGCGACTTGCCGTGACCAATGGCGAGCATCCAGCTAACCACTAAGTGTGATGAGTAGGGGCGGGGAAAACAAGCCAACCTATGAGTGACAGGTGATACCCTAAGATTGACATGTGACAACCCTCACAGAGTCCTTTGCGCTATGCAACTGGTCTACTCAAGCCACGTGCTGTCGCTGCTAGACTTCCACACGTCTAGCAGAACGAGACACCTCAAAGCCTGCAGCTGAATCCTTCAGCCTTCAGCAGACTTGTACCACAAGACACGTACGTCTCACCACAGCAGCTCTTCTTCACAGGAGTTCAGGCTAACAATGCCCTCACTGTAGATTTTGCTGAAGATGTCCTCTCACAGGATATTTCTGGGCGTAAGACGTTCTCTCACAAGCTGTTTGGGCGTAAGATGTCCTCACAGGATGTTTGGGCAGAAGATGATTTGACGGTCTAAACCAGTCCATTTATTCTCAACATTCGTCCATATTCTTTCATTCACAAACACGTGGTCAACAAGGCGGTTACATGTATCAACCAATCAGGCCAGAGACAGTAGAAGCCACACTCCATGTCAACTAGTAGAACACGCCCCTAAGTGGACACCTAGTGTGGACACAACTACCCCCTCCCCTTCCTGATCGTTTACACCCATCGGCTACATCAAAGCCCTTGATGCTCGATACTACGCGTCACTGGATTCCTCCAGCTATGTAATCCTCCCCTGAACAAACTAAAGCACACCTGGTCAGCCTGACACCTGCACTAGTCGCTCAGCAGCTGTGCGCTAGGGTAAGTAACACCTTGCCCCTTGCTTCTAGAGTCAACAAACCTGGTCAGAAGTGTGAACAGGGACCGAACCTGGGCTGGTGATGACGTGAGCGGCTAGATGGCGGCTTGAACAAGGAATAATAGACCTTAACTAGGGCCGGAGAGTCGAGGATGGATCACACCTGGAATCTATGGTGCAATGTCCTTGACCCACCAGACCCCAACACGTGACAAACTCCCTAGTCCTCGCCCTTTCTGTCTTCGGGTGCCAGTAAACACGGGTAAGCCGTGTCCAGCTTGGTAGCGAAAAAAATCATCATGTGCCTTTTGACTTCGATGTAGGGGTACGTGGCTGACCATTGTTTCTCACGTTTAAAAGAGGAAAGCCTCTGACTTGGCACGACGAAGGTGTAGCGTCACCACCGTGTGACCATGGGGAAATGCCAAATCTTGCCCTGTGTCGAACGTTATAAGTATTTCCACATGTTCAAACTGAAATCGGCTGAGTGGAACATAGTGAGGTTTGTCAAAGATGGCATGCACCAATTCTCGTTTGTGATCCACCATAGGCAAGTGCGCAGGAGTGGTACCATCACATCCCCAACAGGTCTCGGCTGGACCAGGTCACAATAAATAAACATGCTTTTGGCATGACGACTCAAAACGTGGTCACATTGTTCATTTAAGGCTTGGATAAAAGCCTCATTCGATTCGTAAAACCGCCTTAAAGTATTTTTTTTCATAACAATCCGTAAAAACATCACCCCCATGGTGTTCATCTGGGTCGATCAATCTTTCAACGTCTGTGGGTGGTCCAGATCGTCTGTAGATTATCCAGATTTGATCATCGGGTACATTAGCATAGGTATTTGTAAACTGGATTTCAACCAGACCCACTTCCCATTCTCCAGAAAGGTGAATGGGTTGTGGTAAAAAAAGGGCTGGCTCTGTTGTCAGGAAAATATTTGGCTGAGCTGTTGCTAGGCAGGGTCAGGTACAGACTCATGATTGAGGTGGTGGCTCGATTCTTGGATTAGGGAGTAGAGATCCCAAACAGCTGCTGAGCAAGGCGATCCAAAGTTGATTGTCAGCTGAGTCGTTTCCCCGCGTCAGACTGAACAAAGAGACGCCGATGACCACACATATAATGATAATCTGACACACAAAAACAATCTCTGAGCGAGGTACATGCTTGCCAAAAAATCCCACAACATTGGTGGTGGCGGTGGCGGTGGCGGTGGCGGGGGCGGTGGCGGTGGTGGTGGTGGTGGTGGTGGATGAAGATCTGTAAGGGTCGCTGAGGGGTCTTCTTCCATCTTTTTTTTTAGTCTTGATAGCGTGTCACCTGCCCTCTGGAAATCCAAGAATTAAATGAAGGGTCATAACCAAACCACTTCACTAAATACTCTTTTTGACCTCTGTCTCCCTGACGTTCACCTAAAATACTTTCGATGCGACAGACTTGCTTGTCTCCCACTTTTTGAATTTCTTCTTTATAAAATGTACCTTTTAGTTCTTCTCCGTGATCATCTTTGCGGACATAGTTCACCGGGGTTGAGTGTTTTAACCGACTGATCGTAAACAGTTCTTCTGTCCAAGAGGGTAGATAGCCTTTCTGAAAGGTCCGTCGTGCTTTGCTGATCCTCACACGATCTCCTTCTGGAAATATTCTACTGCTGCTGCTGCTGCTCTGTGCTTTTTCTGTTCCTCCACACCTCTTCTTGATTATCATCACTGACCTCCACAGGAGCCCTCTGGGTGCTGTAGTGATACGAATGGTTGTAAATTAGCACCAAGGCTGATAACACCTCCACATAACGTAGCGTATTTTTCTTGGTAAAATAACGCCACATCTTTTCTTTTAGCGTGCGATTAAAACTTTCAACAATGGATGCTTTGATGTCTTCATTTTCACTCTAAAATTTTTTTGGTAAATTCCCTTTGTCTGTTTTTAGTCGCCAGGGTTGGCGTCCTTGTGCAAAAATACTGCTAAAAGCCCCTACCAAAGCTTCGCCTGTCTTCGTCTTGAGGGTAATCACCCAGGCATACTTGCTTAAAACATCGATGCAAGTAAAGAGATAAGAATAACCATCGTTGTATTTCTTGAGATTTTTGACATCGACGAGGTCTGCTTGAAACTGATGGTCTATTCCACCCACAATAATACGCCGTCGCGTGAACCGATGACGAACAGGTTTGTGTAGTGTATAAGTGTCTTGATACCTCAACCATTCTTTCACTACAGACGGTTTTAACTGGGTAGAACGTTGAAGCCCTTTCCATCCTCCACAAGTGCCTGGCCGTGTAGCTGTATAATAATGATGGCTTAACAGTCTGTTTTACCACTCCTCCCAAGTCCCACTGTGTTTTTGAGACTTTCTTTTTTTTAGTAGGATTTCTTTTGTGTTTCTCCTCCACCTCCACTGGGGTAGTCGTTGGATCTGATGGTGTAGATACAGTCTGCATTTGAGAGTGAATATACTTCCAGCCGATCAGATCTTGAGCCACATTAGTCTGACTTAGGGCGGTGGCAAATGTTTCACAGCCAGTCGGTTGTACACCCTGTTTTCGTTGTCGCAAAACGTCATTGACCAAGTCAATCAGATTAGAATTTCTATTAGTCTGTCCTTGAGAAGAAATTTCACCTCATTCATTCCAGCTGAGGTCTGAATTTTGTTTAAGGTGATGTAGTAGTTGTTCAGCCTTTTTCTTCATAGTAGACGGGACACTCTCTAAAACATTTTTTCCACGTCGTGGGGTGTGGGTAGAGTAAGAGGTGACTCTGGAGAAGTAGCGTCTTCCTTCTGGTTTTCTGAGGTTTTATATCCACTGTTCTGAGAGGTTTGCCACTGTACTGATTCACTCGAGTCAAAAAAAGCTGCAACTTCTGGTGATAAAGATGAGCTTTTTCTCGAGGTGAGACATCTTGACGTTCCAAGATGTCTCGCATTTGACTGTCCAAATCTCTTAAACTATGACCCATCGGATCAGGTTAAGGTGATCCCTGTTGCCTTGTGTCTAACCAACGAATATCTACCAAGATCATCTTCTTGGTAAACTCCATGTTACTGACCCAGGCCTTAAACACCCCCTAGCACTGAAAGGACGGGTTTCAATAAGGCACCTAGAAATCCACCTTTTTGTAAACTTTTTTTCGTTGTTTTAGTGACGTTTTTTTCTTAGCCAGGAACCACAACCCCTGTTTATACTTGCACTGATGCCTCTTTTGAGCTAGGGTCAGATGAACGTGTCCTTTTAAAACGTTCAAAGAGCATTCGCTGATGGCTTTCATCAAATCGGGGGATGCCCCTTTCATGATGGCTTTGAAGACGCTGGGGTTGGCGTCACACAAAATTGCAACATAGGCACATGGCGTCTCACACAGGCTGACATTTCCTGTTTTAATTTTTGAACATAGACAACTTGCTGTTTCGTGGATTCCGCAAGTGAAGATGGTCCGGTGTTTCCTGTCGCAAGTCTAGCAGCAAGTAACCATGAGGCGCCGATGTTGCATCTTTAAGACTCTCCTGAATGTACTTGAGTTTTCCTGGGTACATCTGCTTACCCAAATGCGTAATCTGCGAAGCGTCTCTGGGATTTTGAAATAAGACAATTTGGTGACTGTTGAGACTGATGGTGCGCTGTTCTTTGTTTTTCCAAACAGGTTCTGCACGATAAACACCACACTGAGATTTCTGTGATGACTTCCTTTGGTAAACAACTTGGTCACTCGATCATCCGTTTCTGCCATCTAATATGACCAATCGGCGTTTGTCTCCCTGCCATTGTTCCACCTCAGGCAGCCCTTCTACGAATGTCACACCTCTCATCTGCTGATAACCAGACTGCCATTCACCATAGCACCAAATGACCTTTTCTACCATAGGGTCAACCATTTCAGAAAGATGGTCTAAAAATCTCTGAACAAAACAGGTTTTCCCAAGTCCAGTGGAACCTGCAATCAGAGCTGTAAAGGGATGCTTCCATCTAGGATCCATGGCACTCTCTGACCTTTACAATACAGAGACATCTAAAAACATCTAAAAACACCTAACCACTCCCTTGTGTCAGATCATGGGGCGTTTGTGTGTGGGGGGGATGGGGGGTGGCGGAGCTTGCAACCGGCGTCAGTGCCAGGCCCCTTTTTTCTTGCGATCCATAAATTATTGATGTGTGGTGGTGCGCGGGCGAAAATGGTTAAATTATTGTAGGAAGCATAAAGCAGAGAGAATGACCTCTCCGCTGACCCTGTGTTGATCAGTGAAATGACAGAAGATCAGAAGGAACCACCATTACTGTATAGCCAAGTGGAAAAAGGATGGGAAAAGACTTTAGTCTCAACTTGTAATTTTGGCCTTTGGCTTTTAGAGGGTTTCAAGTGAATTTCACGGTCACTTTTGCACGTTTTTCAAATTGGAATCCATCCTACTTCTGAAATCTCACCGGCTCCAGTTTTTTCACAAAAAATGACTGCTAAGTCTGAGAATAATCGTTCCCATCTTCATTCGCTTCNNNCCCCCCCCCCCCCCCCATTTTTAAAATTTATTTTGATTTCATTTTATTTATTTGTGTTTTTAGAGCAAGGATAGCTCCTGCCGAGCATATTATTGAAGCAGTCGACTAAGTTTTTATCTAAATCTATTGTCTCACCAGCCACCGAGTCAAACAGCTAAGACCCTCGTCCGATTCTCGTGTCTGAAAATAACGCCCTGAGCAGTTGAACTGTAGGACTGTTCTTCTCGTAAGCATCACCAGTTAGCAAAACAAGAATGTGTAAACGTGGTCTAGCGATCTCAAGTGTTTCCACGATCACTGCAAAAGTGTGTAGATGGCTACATCCCGTGTCATGTTGGCGGGAGGGGAGGGGAGGGGAGGTTGGTTTTCGCTTGCGCGGGTCGCAAACTGTACAGCGCGATCTTTAGGGCTACGCTTATGCACTCTAGTGAACAGTCGTGTAATCTTATCATCTCCGGCACTCATGAGATAGGCATCGTCAGCTGGCACCCTCTAGACGCAACATGATTCAACTTGTTCAGAGTCGGCCTAGAAGCTTTTCTTGAGATTACCAGATATAACCCCACCACACTACTGACCTATTTTACTAAACGTCTTTTCACAGTCGTTTCCTTTATCCTATGTCCATACTCCCGAGATAAGCATCGTCGGCTGGCACCCTATAAGCGTAACATGATCACAAGGTCAGCCCATCCCCCCAGGTCATGTCAACCCTACGTCATGACGTCACTCGCTCAAGGGGAAGGCTGCTTCTTGCTCCTGCTCCTGAATGGGGTCGTTATTAAATTAACCTGCCTATACTACTGACAGGATTACGCGTGTATGAAGTGAATGTTTCTTTTTAGTAGGTAAATAAGTTCTGTGATACACGTTCCATCGCCCTTGAAGCACTTTGAGGCTAAATGTGCAAAGTGTACTACAGTTTAGACAACAGATATGTGCTTATAAAATTTCACAATAAACATCAAACGAGGACCGAGCGCTGAAATTATAAATACAACAAGAAGTACTTGAAATGCTCAAAGTAACCATGACCAAGGGAGCTTACCGTGACCAAACACGTAGCAAAGAGATGGTCGAAAGAAAGGGACCAAGGAGATCAAAAAAAGATCTGCCAACGCTTTTTTTATGACGACGCTGGTCTTTACACAGCTAACCCTCGGTACACAGCGTGTGCATACAGAGGATCCCTGGTAAATGTAATCAGCCCGCTCACTAAGCGAGTGCTGACAACTAGGATTCGTTATAAAGAAAGGGTTGTCAGATCTGTTTGAGGGATCTGCCTGGTCCCTTTCTTTCGACCATCTCTTTGCTACGTGTTTGGGTACGATAAGCTCCCTTGGTCACATGCGTCTGCATACGGTTACTTTGAGCGTTTGAAGTACTTCTTGTTGTATTAGCAAACGGAAACGCTTCACGACGCTGATGTCATCCATGCTATTTTGAGATTTAGATTTTAGTCTGATTATGTAGTTCTAACTGGGAGATATTCAAAAAATTCACTATAATCATTATTCGAGTCCAATTTTCCAAATACTTTTAGAGCTACCAGTGGTTGAAATAAAATATAACACTTGGTAAGGCAGTGTTGTCTTTCAGTATTCGAATATCAGTTGCTGACTGGACGTTGAGGAACAAACAATTGCTATTTTTGTTTACACTGATAAGATGCGTAACTATGTCCTAAAACATCTAAGCAATCACGCGGAATGCTTACCTGCATGAGCTTAGGGTCACAAGAGATTGCCTGTTGTACCTGACGAGCTGTGAGATTAGGGGCCACGATCGTCTTAGTGATGCGCAGACCAGTAGTGACGTCAGACACCAGATGTGACAACATGGCTTCTGCCTTTTCCAGTTGTGATATGGCGTATTTAAGTTTCCTTCTGATGTTCCTGTCTATATCTTGCTGTGATATATTAAGTTTACCCACGTTATCACCGAAAGCTTTCACCTCGCAGACGACAATGCCGTACTGTCTGTGAATGAGCAACACATCAAAGTCTCCCTGTTTGTGTTTAGACAAAGCAGTAGGTAAACTCTTTGCTACAGGTAGCTGAGCAGCCGCAGCCGCGTAACAAGGTTCACCCAGGTACTGTCCGAACACAAGCTGGCTCAGTCCAACCAAAACTTCTCTGTTCTCTTCAGACATTTTCTGCAGACAGAAGAGAAACCGCTGCATAGCCGCATCGTCTCTGACGTCACTATCCTGAAAACGTGTATTACTAGAGGATGGATTCATCGTCGGTTGTGTGAACTGACCACCTTGTCCAGATGTTGACTGAACAACTTGTCTAGGTGTTGACTGACTGTCGTGTCCAGGTCCTGACTGTCCAGCCTCTCCGGATGGTCTATGAAGGACCACAACTTCCAGACCAGAAGTCGACTGTCTGGTCATCGGCACGCGGTTGAAGTAGACAGGAGGCAGGAAGTAGGCACGAGAGTCGAGATCAGGAAACGCGGCTTCAGCCCACTGTCGCCAGAATGTCTGGGCTTGTGCTGAGATGGTCTCCTATGATTACAGACGCATAACATTAGATAATGAATAGATATTACAAAGTAAAGCATGACTACAAGAGATGATGAAATACATGGAATTATATATAGATTATATATAGATTCTAGAATCTGAGGACTTTCAGTTCTCTAAAAATGCTGTGAATTTCCATGGACCCTTCATACGACTGGACGACTGGCTCAGCTGCGCGCGAGAGAGGGACTACGGCACTGAGTGCCGAAGCTAGTCATTCTCAAAATCGTTTAGATCACTCACTTCCGGTTTGTTCTGTAAACATGGAGTCGACAGTCGATGCGATTCTCTAGGTGAGTGAAGTAATTAAATGTATCCACATCTTATTGGTCGTATGACTCGTTTCTGCTTTTTATATTACAGTAATATGTTTTCTACAAATAACAAACAAAATGATGTGATCTCACTCGACTTACGCAACAGATAAGCAGACTTGCAATAACCTCAGCTACTGGCCTACACATTTGAAACAAGTGTTAGATGACACTAGTTGTTAAACAGTTTTTCATTTCTTTTATTTTGTAAAGGAATAATTTTGTCTTCCCCATATATCACTACATCATAATGCTAAATAAAAGTACAGTTTTGTTCTTTATATTTTATTCAGAATCAAAGGCTGAAATAAAAGTCTCATTTCATTAGGCCTGTTAGTATTAGGTATTATTTATAAGTTGGATATTCACACAAATAATATTCACAGGCTTCTGATGATCTTGATGATCTGGAAAGCATCACTGTACCAAATCATCACAAAACTGCAGAGATGTTAACTGTGGTAAGTGTTGTGTATAACTTGAATTACATGTATTAGAAAACTTTAAAACTGTTTGCATTCATTTTTACTTTTTCACATGATCTGGAAAGAAGTCAGATATTTACAAAATTTATTCAGTCTCGAAATAATTTATTGCAAACTTATAATAAACATACACTGTACAATGGTAAAATTATGAACAAGTTTGTTTTCATTTGATGATTTATAGCGCTCTGTCCTCATTTGTTCCTTGTTCATTTGTTTTATTGTAAGTGGCTCTAATAGTTTGTTTCATACTTTGGTCGAATAAATCTTTCAGGTTTTTTTTTTAATTCTTGGATGTTAGGGTGGTTATTTTGGTATGTTTCTAGGTACTAGAATGCATGTATCTATGCGTTATGTGTATTGTGTCATCTATGAGAACATTGCTCTATAAATACTAGTTATTAGTTTTATTATTGGCAACATCTGCATATATCCCTTTTTTAACTGTTTTGTGATGGCTTTACTTTATGATTAAAGTCCATGTTTACCGACACCATTTTTGATTTTGTTAAAATATGTAAGTGAATTTATGTATACATTACACATTATTATTATATTATTAATAATGGAGAGTGATGGAAATATATGTATATAGGTGCATGTGTGGGCTGAAATCTGTGCCTGAAAGGTTTTTTTAGGCATGCAGTGCAAATATTTGGGTGCTGCTCACTAAAAAATTAGTTGTCCTTTAGTTTGATGGATTTTAGGCTTCCAGCAGCAGACAAGCACCCATGTATGCATACATGCTTTGTTGCTAATGGAAAACACACACGTTTATATCAATAGTAGAATTGTGTCCATTAAGGAAGATGATATATTTGTATCTGTTTTACAGTGTTTTACAGTGTTTTACAGTGTTTTACAGTGTTTTACAGTGTTTTACAGTGCTAATTTGAATAAATATTTAGCATATATGTACTCTTACCACCCCAATTCCTTATACAATTACTGGGGAATAAAGTTATCTGTATCAGTATCTGTGTCACCACTTACAGGAGGAACATGCAGGGATGGGGTGGTGGTGGGTGGGGGGTAGAGGAGATGTGCATGGAGATAATAGCATAGACCACACAAATTTCATCTACTTTAATGTGCATTGATGTGGATATCCTGTGTCACTAAATGTGATGGTTTGACATGTTGTTCTGTGCAAGCATAGACTTTTTAGCATGTTTATACTTTATTTTATCTGCAGGTGAACATGAAAATGGTGGAGGATGTATGCTCATCATTAGCAGACAACTGCATTTCAGTAAAAGACAGACCATTTTTTTCAGAGTGTACCGAGTGAGTAGGCAATTCTTTTATGACCACATACTTAATAAACATTTGTTTTCTTTTGTTTATCCACTTGTGTGTGTGTGTGTGAGAGAGAGAGAGAGAGAAAAAAAAGTGCATTTGCATGCATGTAACGAGGATTGTTATTACATGTAGTAATCAGTGCACAGCAAAGCGGACTGAGCTATCAGTTTTCATTTAACTTTTTATTTTCCTTTGTTATTTAATCACAAATAATTGTAAACACTCTTTTTTTCAGAGTTGAGGGTGCTGGAAGAGGTGCAGTTCTTGACCACGTGTCTAGTCCCTAAAACCAAGTTCATCCACACATGCAGAAAGCAGGCGTGGAGAAGATATTACAATTATTATTTACAGCACATGCACTCACTCGCTCAACTGACTAATTCTGTTCAAGCCACAGCATGGCTCTGTCTGCAATTATTTGAATGACTTCTGCAGAAAACTGTCCGCTTTGTTCCAAAAGCAATGAAGAGGTGTACCAGTGTTATGAAATGCGTGAGGAGACCAAAGACATTCTAAATGACATTGGTGGGATTCGTTTCAGTCACTGCTCTGATGTTGACTACTTTCCGTGTGGACTCCAGTGTTAAACCCACTTGTATGCAGTTGGCAGAGTTTTCTTTTACAATCCAAGGATCTTTCATCTTACACGGATCCTTTATGTCCTGTAAATTCCAATAGCACACAAGCTCTGGTACTGGTGGAGGTTCTCTGAAAGTCTGTAGAAGAAAATGACAATAAAAAAAGATACTGAACATAATGTGTTTATTTTTGCTGGAGATTATGTTTTTCCCCCTATATATATATATCACAACATCATCAAAACTTAACATTCTTATTTTAAACAACTGTTAGCTCTGAATATATTGATTTGGTCCAGTTCCCTTGTTTTAAATTTAAGATAGAATTTACTCCAAGCGGCAGTCACCTGTTTTTCTTGCAAAATCTGATCAGTCAAAATAGTAAAACTTACTGGTGCTGGTCTTGACACTGTTTTGGGTGTTTCTATAGATTTTAGTGGCATCCATCGAGTAGGCATACTCCACGTAACAAGTCCTGAACATTTTCCAGAAAGGACCTGAAAAATAAAAACATTTAATTTAGGTGTCTTATTACTAGAGAAACTAAAATAAAACATCCTAAAGTAATTAACATATAAAATACTGTTTATTTGTGGAAAGTAACGAATTATGTTTAACAGGACAAGTTATTATAATCATATTCTGGTTGTAAAGTGTAAGCATATCCATATACAACTGTGTGCCTTCTATTCATAGAATACTTCCTTAGCGATCAGTTTTATTGTACATTTTCAAACAATATTAACATAGTTATAAAAATGAAAGCAGCCTTTGTTTTAATAATTTTTTAAAAAATCTGTATTGCACCATTGTGCATATCATAATCCCCTCTTTTTTAGGGTTATTGTTTTATTGTTAAATATTGGAACTGATGTGGGAGTGTAAAGTACATTTTAATGTTTGACGGAATTTTTTAAATATTATCACAGAAATGTAGTTCTCTTCAGGACTTTCATCTGTAAACAGGCGTGACTATTTCGGAAGGGGGAGAGGGAACATGGAAACCAAAAAAAAAAAACAACAAACAAATACATGTATACACAGCCTTAAAAATATAATTGTGAACATTAGCTAATAACAAAAATTCGTCCTCGATAAAACATACCATATTTAATGCAGCCGTCTTGAAAGTGCCTCGAACAAATCCTGGCTTTGTCCGGATTAAAACTGCCGTCAACAATCAGAGCAGCCCTGCATTCATTTATCTTGCTCCTCGCTCACACCTGCTCTCGGGATTTTTGGAAAAGACAGGCCTCTGCAGACTGCAATCGTTGTGTGGCAGTCAGCTATGCAACAGTTTGATCCTGCTCTTTTACGTTTCAATTTCGTTGTATTCGTAGACGTGGCATTTGGGTCTGTTTTGAGTAGATCGCGTTCGCTTTCAGCCTTGTCGGCAACTTCGAATCAGAGACCGGAAGTAACTGATCTAAACGGTTTCGGTTGAAGCGTACCGCAGCACTCAAACGACCTTGACCTTAAGCCAGCCATCCAGGATTTAATGGAGATCCATGGTAATACTGACTGGATTCTTCTCTGTGGATCTTCTGCTCCGTGTCTGATTCATTCCATCCCTACAGACCCACATTCAGCCGGACATTCAACAGCCCTTGTCAGGGAACACTGATGCTCCTTTTCTCGCGTATATCTGACAGTAGACACGTGCCCTTGTTTGCAGTTTCCGGGAGCGAACAGAGAGAAAGTGGTGCAGGTGGAGGCCAGCCTACGCATGTTGATCCTCAGGGTAACAATCGTTTTTCTCACCTTCACCTAGTTTTGTACTGGCTATACGTATTCCACCTCATTCTCCAGTTCCTTGACCTCTGACCTCGTCTACAGCTTTCTTACAGTCTTCAGATTCTCCTCATATCGATTACCTAAAACTGGAAATGGGATAAAGGTGAGATTGAGTGAAGATGTTGGTCCTCTAGTCATTTTTTTTGTGCGTGCGTGCGTGCAGTGCAGTGCAGTAGGCGTTATGTTACCTCAAAGCCGCGTGACTGTTCAGCACATTTTTTTTTAATTTGCCAACCAGCACGTTGAACTACTGCACAAAAAATGCCACAGACCCAGTGCAAAATACAACAAAAACTTTTCACAACTGTGTAATGTTTGTCAGGATTTTGTGTCGAAATGCTGTCTGATGTCGTGTACTTAACTTTAGTGAAAGAACTTGCAATGCCGCCTTTATTACCTCATTTATTTCAACTAAGTGCCGACAATTATGTTGCTTCATTGGCTGAAAAAGTTAATCTCAAAAGCAAATTATCTAGAGGGCAACAAATTTCAACCAGTCTACAGTAACTTGATCATCTGGTCAGCCAGGAATATCTCAGTTTTATATGTTTGTAACTACTGAAAGTTGATTCGTTAGAAGTGAGAATTCAACATACTGAATAATGTTTACAACAGAAAAAGAAATAATTCAGCATTCACCTGATGTAAAATTTTGGTGTATTTTGTAAACACATTTCCAAGGAACTAGCTCTATTTTAGATGATACAGACAGTCAAATGTATTAAATGCTACTGCATGCCTATGGCGACGATGAAATGTTCGGACAAGAATTGCTGTCGGTAATATTTCTGATCGTTGCCTCCTTCACAACTCTGTTCCACTACTCTGTGGTCGTAATGTTGTGTTAAAGCTCGGTGATGTGTGTGTGTGTGTGGTGCGTGTGTGTGTGTGTGTGTGTGTGTGGTGCGTGTGTGGTGCGTGTGTGGTGTGTGCTGTGCTGTGCTTATGTGTGTGTGCGTGCGTTTGGTGCGTGTGTGTGCTTATGTGGTGCGTGTGTGGTGGGTGCGTGGTGTGTGCGGTGTGTTCTGTGTGCGTGTGTGTGTGTGTGAGAGCGTGCGTGTTTGTGTGTGTGTGCGTGCGTGCGTGCGTTCGTGCGTGCGTGCGCAGGTGTACGCTATTGGTCCGTACAATACGTGTGTAAAGAATCGTCGCCTCTCTATGCTACTCTTAATTTTGGATGGCTCGCACGCTCGCACCCATGCACGAACGCAGCACGTACACCGCCATTATTTCTTGAGATGTTCGAGACAAAACTATGATGATGAGGGACGGGATGACTTCGCAACTATTTTCCGCTGGACACTGCTTGGATATCATAAGTTTCTCAGAATGCCTCGAAATTTTTGCCTTTAAATTCTACTAACCATAGAGTATAAGTGTGGTGAAAGAGTAAGATCGAAAGTGTGTGATAAGATTCAGTAAAAGAAGGCAGGGTCCTTTCTCAGAAACATCTACACGTCTCTCGTGTCTGGTGTTCACCGTGTTGTGGAAATCGAGTGAAAGCGAACTCGCCCACCCCCTTGATCGCCTGGTGTGAGGGGAGGGTGAGTGAGAGTATGACATGATGTTTACTAACCTTCAGCCAATGTTTTCTTAACATAGACACTGTAGTTACAATAGTGTTAACTCTATTTTATATCACGAGATTTCCTTGTTTGTATTATATTAATCAGGAGTGTAGGGGATCCCGCAGCATAGCACTGGCGAGGGCTTGTCTCCGATATTAAGGATCGTAGGTTCGGATCTTGTGTCCGATCCGACACACATATTTTATTTGCATGTAGCACCTGTAACTGTTTACAGGGCTAGCTATCAGAGCTTTGATATGTTTTCTTCAATTTTTCCCCCAGCACCATTTCTATTTCTAACTCTCTCCTCCTCCGTCATTAGATGTCCGTTGGTGAATTGGCACGAAACAGTAGACAGCTAAACTAATCTCAAGAATGTTTAAAGAACGTTTATGTTCGCTTCAGTTTTTTTTAAAAAAATATTGCAGTAAGTGTACGGCAAATCATGTCCCATGACCCTTTTTGTTTTTTGAGTCGTAGGGAAGTAGGGTTGCTTAAGCCCCCGCTTTTTGTGGACCAGCATCGTGACGCCGGTGCCAATATCCTCCCTCTCGTTGGCTTATCTTCCCTAACCCAAGGGTCGGGTAACCCAGCTGTGTTGACGTGGGAAAGTGTGTTCCGGCCCACTGGTATCGAACCAGTACCTTGGGGATTGGAGGACACCGTTCTAACCATTCGGCCATCAGGTCTCTCTCTCTCTCTCTCTCTGACTGTTTTTCCCCGTAACTGAGACAGCTCCATGACTATAACTGTTGACTACTACTGACGAGAACCTGTGGCGATTGTTGCAGCTTGGGGACCATGGGGCGGCTGGTCACAGTGCAGCGCCACCTGTGGATTTGGAACACAGTCACGGACACGCACGTGCATTCCGTCACAAGCTGCTTGTGAAGGTCCCAGCTCGGACACACAAGAGTGTACCGCTTTAGGTGCCGTGGTAACATTCATTGTTTTATGGGGGCGGGAAAGGGGTGTCCTATAAACTGCCTTTTGGGGGGTGCAACGCCTTTATCATAACGAAATGTTGTTGCTATTAATGTCAGAAAAATATTTTTATGTTAAAAATTGGGACGTCGTTGAGCAATTTTTTAAAGATATATATAATAATATATTCTTCTGCCTTTGCTTATATTTGATAATAGTTCTAAGAAATCACACAAGTGGCTGATGACTTGGGTTAAAACGTGGCGACAACAATAATAATACTATATTAGGAAACATCATATCTAGAAGCTGTTTTAAGTCCTCGTGATTTAGGCTTACTTTACACGATGTCAAACACTTCATAAACACAAAGAAATCCAAATGCGGTATTATCCCGAAATAATCCGAATACGTTTATTACGCCAGAAAGTTTTTTTTCTAAACGAACGCTTTGTTTTATCAAAAGCTGTCCGTACATGACGAATCTGGACAAGTTCTTGAGAGGGGCTGAGAGAATGATCAATCTCTGCTAAGTGTTTACTTCGACATTGAATGATTGATGTCCTGTTTGTTAACTGTTTTTAAAAACTTTCAAAGACCTAAAGGTTTTCAGTTTTGATAACAGATGAAGTGTTTAGATAACGTTTCTTTGATTTAGAGTGTTGGATATATTTGATGCTGTGCAAAAAGTTCGCCACTGATCTGGGGGCAAAATGGGTCACACCTCAATTCTGTTAAATTACATCAACTTTTGTTTGTGGATAGAAATTAACTTGGTTAGACATAGGGCTGATGTACACACAACCTTTGCTGATTGGCTTTTGTTTTCATGTCACGTGAGAACTAGCTTTCTCTTTTAACGCGTCTTTTCTTATGCTTGCCCCACACGTTGGGAGTAAGACATGTGGGTAGCTGCAGACATTATCTCTGTATTATGATTTTATAATATCCTACGTCACACTATGGCCAGACCCCCATCCAATCACCATCTTCCTACAAACATTGAACAACAGGCTCCTACTACAGTGAACGAAAAAGACAATATTGTTTACAGATAGCGAGTATTTACAGAATGAAATATTTAGGCAAGACAAGAGGGCTTTCTTTCTGGTTCAGTTAACAACATACGATTCCTTCTAAACACTTCGAAAGTAGACGATTGTCTGTGTCGTCTAAGGTTAATCCAGCTTGGCTCAGTTCCGTTTTTGTTCACTTAGATTTCCTTCCAAGCCGCAGTCACTTTAATTGTTCCTTTAAAAATATTAACTTCAAGTCCATGGAGAAGTCGATCAAACAACATTTTCGTGATCTGATAACACGCAACACCACCACAGAGATAAACGAGTTGAATCTAAGCGTTTAAGGAACTGGATATAGATGTCTGCCGGACAAATAGCTGTAAATGTATGTAGAAAGTTAGAGTTAAATGTCGTTAAAACGACACTGTCCTGTTTTATCTGATGATATGCGTGAAACGGACTGATTCCAGAAAATCACCACAGAGACAATAGACTAGCGTTTATGTGTTTGAGGAACTGGATATAGATGTCTGCGGAAAAAAATAGATGTAAATGTATTTAGAACGTTAGAGTTCAATGTCGTTAACTCGTAACGACACTGTCCTGTTTTATCTGATTATTTTGTGTGAAATGGACTGTTTGCACCAAATTACCTGCACATTCTGACAACAACCATGTAGTCCTGCGTTTAACTCATTGACAGCCAACTGACCACGTGACATCTCCGCCACTTCTTGATGCTCATCTCCACAACGCATTGATTTTTAAACCATTCCCATCAATCATTTCTTTAAAGCATCCCTTTGTCCCAGTTTGTTTGATGCCGGAGAGAGCACATACAGATTTGGAATACACAAGCGACTGTTTTAAAGTCGAGAACTTTGAAGAAACTCAGTAGGCCTACATGTTTTCCCTCCTGCTGCCTGAGTTTAGAAACAGTGTACAAAACCGCCAGCAACAATTCCATACGAGCAAACAACACTACACAGATGCTAAATGTCACCAACCTTGAATGTTTTGACAGGTTTAGACGTATAAAGATCAACAATTTTACTGCAAAATGTACGAACTCAACCACAAGATCAACCTATAGGCAGACAGAACTGCTTCACGCATTTCTCTCCGTCGACATTCACCAGAACTAAACATTTCCCGAAAGCTGTTAGTAAAATTAGTCACGGAACTTCGTACACGGCAGTTTCCTGTAGAATTTCTTCTCTACGTCAGCGGCATAACCAAAGCT
>SMGT01000970.1:86137-106452 GCA_004794575.1 Lanistes nyassanus | reverse complement strand
AGTTGTGATGTCAAAAGGCAGTAGGTATTTGTTACAGGATTAACGTATTTGTGATTGTGTTTCTGAAGCGTTTGTCTCGTGACTTCCGTTTGTTGTGCAGCGACTCTCGTGTTATCGCTAACGCCAATTTCTTTTAAACATTAAGCAAACCCCGTAGAAAGGAGATCGTCACACGAGAGCTTTGTTTAAAATTTTACGAGTGGTTTACAGAACCAGGGACAGGTGGGGGGAGGGGGGAGACACGCGGTGCTCTCTTAGAATAAAGACGGGAGCGAGGGAGAAGGCGAGCGGTGCAGTGTTTGGATTAGACGAATGAAGAAGTGATAGCGAGACTTTCTCGTGCCGTGTAAAGTGCCGTGAATGTTTACCATTATCCTTTCACTGGAACAACAATGAAGCCCGTTCTCGAGAACAGAAATCTAAACCTCAGATAAGCTGTATGCGGCGTCCTGCCGTCTTGCAGCCATTTGAAGCGTGCCTCCCTATTCCCGCCCTTTGTTGCTGGCGTGGACTTTGTGTATTCTTCCGCTAAACTCTAAACAAGGCTGGGTATCTTCAGCCTATGCACCTGCACCAAATTACCTCCCTTTCTGAGAGTTTTGCTTTATGAGAGCCGTTGATCATATTTCGATTTTTAAAAAATCTTGACGTTACTCACAGCTGAACTGTCTGATCGTACTTTTAAAAGATTTTTTTTTCAAATCGTGATTGTTCCTACAAATCCCCCACGTGAAAAAAAAACTGTTTCAGTTATATTTAAGGACAACATTACTGCGCTTGAGTATATAATGAACTTCGTATAACCAAGATCTGTATATACCATATCCGACTATAAGCAGATCAAAGGTTCTAAAATTGTGCGTGTACGCGGAATGCATTGTCCTGCTGTCTGAGATCAGCTTGTTAAATTCATTCAGAGATTTTGTTTTTTGAAAAAGCTTACTTTTGAAAGATATTTGTTTGTGATAGTCCTGCAACCACTTAACGTGTTGTCCTGCGTGTTAGCGTGTCCTCCTACAACTTTTAGCGTGTCCTTTTTCAACCAGTTAGCTTGTCGTCCTGCAACCAGTTAGCGTGTCTTCCTGCAGCCAGTTAGCGTGGCGCAGTGCAGCTGCTGGGCGAAACTGTAGCTAGTGTGCAGTAATGTTCGTGCGGCAGGTATTTCGTGTGCGACACCTCAAAAGGTTTGCGTGCATAATTACAGAGTAGCACCAGGGAGTACAGAGGATGCCATGTGGGAGTGCAGTACGTAGGAGAGCGACACTCAGAGAGGATAGAGTTAACTACCGTTATTGACTGGCAACGTAGTTCGCAAGGGTGTCTGCTTGAGAGTAAAGAAGTAATGTGATGATTTCTGTTTGAACAGCTCCCCTCCCTCCCCTCCCAAAAAGACCGTTGAGTGAGCGAGAGAGAGATAACGGCATGGCCAGGCTAAATCAGTGCAAATGAGAGGGTCGTGGAAGCGAAAATGGAAGACGCTTGAAAAGAGAAAAAACCTCGGGTCTTCCATTAAGTGTTGCCCAGTGCTGATGTTTATTCCCATAATGCCCGATTGATCTTTGCATAATTTACATGAAAAAGCGAGCCAGGAGAACAAACATTGTGATCTCGCAAATCAAAAGAAAAGCCATTTCCACCCATTTCCTGCACAACCCTGCAAGTTTTTTTGGGCACACGTGTTTGACCCGCTCCCTGCTGGCGCGCGGCGAGGGAAAGCGAGGACGTGTATAATATTTACCGGCTGCCATTAAGATTTGATCTCAGGGTTAGTAAAGCGAGTTGCGGGCCGACCTGATCGGATGGCAGGCTGGAGACAGAGTGTTTGTTTTTCGACAAGATGAGCCGAGCATCAGACTCAAAAATGGAGGATTAGCAACGCCATTTAATCCTGTAGGAGGGCAGGCAGTCTCTCTCCCTCTCTCCCTCTCTCCCTCTCAGTTTTGTTCTCCCCATTCCTCCCATCCTTGCGTGTACTTCGTCTTGATCGTGATCTCGACAACCCTGCTGTACGTGTCTTCAAAGTTTTGCTGACAGCGCGTTTTAAAAGCGTTTATTGGTTCAGTGGCAAAACGTTTTCAGAACGACCGAGAAGGCTCTCGCACGACCATGGTGGTTGCACTGAGGCAAGCGAACCAGTTTCATCCAGATTGCAAAGTGTCTTACAGGTTGCGCTAGAGTATCGACTGCGGACTTTGCCAAGCTTTTCTCAGACAAACGTTTTGATTTTCTTAAATTTTGTCTTTCTTTGCCTGTTTTCTGTTTTCCCTGCTCGATCAAACCGGCGAAAACGGTTTAAAACGGAGCTGGTCACGATACACGAATTCCCAGTACGCGACGCTTCGTGACACAGCTAATGGTTACGCAGTCGTGTTTGCTGCCAGAAAAGGCTGGTGTGACAAGTTCCGAATGTGTGCGTGTCTTTGCTGCTACCAGCAAGTTTCTACCAGCACATGTCATGTCTTTTTATCTCGGAGGAGGGAGATCCTGTTTCATACAGGACTGTGCTGTTTTTAAGACCGATAATATCGTTGCCGCCACTGCTACTGTCACACTTGTGCTAATAAACTGAATAAGGGGTGTCAGGTATATACGGTAATAAACGAACAGGTAGCCATCACGAGCACTTTGGCTGTAGAGGCAAGAACTGTTATGTATCTTGCCTAGCGTCATAGAAACGCAAAATGTTGACTATCTGGTCAAGCGTTATACAAACGCCAGCATTTGGCTATCCTATCAAGCGTTATACAAACGCCAGCTGTTGACTACCGCCATTGGTCGAACGATCGCGGTATACAGTGAGGAGGGTACGTATGCCAAACAGCGGGGCAAGCATTATTGATTTCATAGGAACGTCACAATGGGGGGAAGAAACCTCTCTCAGGAAATGTTTACACAGAAAACCAATTGATTTGCCCCAAAATCTGGCGCTTCAGCCGTTCTTTAAGAGCAGCGGAACTGCAGGATATGTGCACATGGGCGCGCGCATGAATGTGTACGCGCATGCATGGGTGTCTGTGCGTGTGCGCGTGCATGTGCATAGGTTGGGGAGGGAAACGAAATAGATTAATCGTACCCCGGCCCCCTTTTTTAAGTTTTGGGGGTTGTTTCCTCGAAGACATCCTCTTTGAAATCGTTCAGATCCCCATCTCACTGTCCTGTGGCCTCTCATTCTTCTTTTGGCCTGAAAGGGGTTAAATGCAATCCGCACAAACAGAACACGTTTAAGCAGGAGTCATTTGCACATCGCATGCAATCCAATCATTTCTGCCAGGAGCCCTTTAGCCCGTATACCTCCACTCCTACCCCCCAGCTAGCCTGGCAAGAAATAGTGTTGGCACCGTGCAGCGGGTCTCGAGTCCGGCAGTAAAGAGCCGGCTGCGTTCAGTTCCCAAGAGGCCAGTTTTATAGACACGAAACATGTGAGCGACGCATGGTGGTGACGTCAGAGCTCCTGCGGTCGACCGCTGGATTCTTGATGTTGGTGATGCTACCACCTTGCGTTCCTTGCGTCTGTAAACGGTTGCGGTTGTTGGCTGGATGCAGCAGACGCTACTTATGTTTACACTGATCCCAGTCTTGACCGCACGACCTCTGACATCGCCCCCCCTCCTCCTCGCATCGCTTGCATCCCTCGCGTCTATGAATCTCGCCCGTGGTGGTTGTTGTCTGGCAAAGAAGACCCTGTTGGTGTTTATATTGATGTTAGCCTTTTACTGGGGTCTGGGGAAGAGGGAAATGTCCGGAAAATGTTGGCGCCATTGAGTGTCGTCTGTCTTCTGGCACGGAGCAGTGAGTCACTCTTGGACCCATCCATTAAGATGGCATGAGGACACTGCGTGACAGACATTTGAGAGCCTAAGAGGAGAAAGAAGAATTATTTGACTGGCATACAACTTTCGAATGCAAATTGTCTTGTTGTCAATTGTCGCATCCTTCTCTTCGTCTTGTCTCCTTCCCTCCCATTTTTCCCAATTTCTCCATCCCTTCTCTCTGCTCGTAAGTGTTAATAAAAGATTTTAAATACAGACACCATCAGTCTTTTGTGACTTTTAATGTGTTTTAAATTTCAGATGGGAGGTGATTTTTTTTTGAAAAGATAAGATTCTCACTGTATCTCTGATGTTTTTATATGGTGTATTCTCAACAATGGGCTAGACCGATTCCTTTAGTTTTGGAAACCCTCTCTTACCAGCGGGTTACTGTACTTAAGTTTTCATTTCTGTCCTTTTTCCACTGGAGCTAACAAACTGACCCGTTTACCCTTTGTTTTTGACAGGGGCCATCAAGTGTGACTGCAGTACAGAGGAATGTCGAGCCGAGGACCGGGAGTTCTGCCAGGGAGCCCACGCCTGCTACTCGCAGTTCTACATGGGCAAGCTGGAGCGTGGCTGCATAGACGAGAGTTCGTCGCTGCTCTGCGAGAACCGGAAGCCCTCCAAAGGTCACATCTACGACTGGCCGTCGCTCTTCTGCTGCAGCGATCGCGATTTCTGCAACCGCGACGTGGTGCCCACCTTTCCCACTGTGCAGGACGCAGGTACGTCGTCATCTGACCTGAGGCCCACCTTCGCTACCTTGCACGACGCAGGTGTGGCGGCTTGTGACGTGACCTGACGTCGTGCCCACTTTTTCTAATCTTATACCCGCAGGTGCGGTTACGTTTGACTTCACGTGACGTCCATCTTCCTCGCGCACTTACGCCACGTCTGACGTGACGTCGTGAGGTGGCGTCACCTTCAGAAGGCTGGTTGGGCTCTATAGGTTACCAGCGGCTTGTACGACGTTTTCTGATTTTTTTTCCCCCCTGGAATAAAAGTAGGGGATGGTGGTGGTGGAGTGAACGGGAATTTACATTCCTGTCTTCCTGCTGCCCACAGAATGCCAGCACATTCCACATTTGTATTTTTGAAGAGACGTTATGGGATGATAAATGCGTAGGTTTTTTTCTCCCTTTTTTTTCTCTCTCCCAGCACGTAACTTTGTGTGCGCATATGCATGGGGGGAGGAGAGGCTGGGAGGGTTGGAGAACGAAAGGTGGGGAAAGGTGGAAATACAAGTAGAGATGCTGTGGGGCGTGTCGGACAGTGAAAAATCGCGTTCAGGATCAAAAAGGCAGCTCAACCTCATCTTCTGGAGCCAGCCCACCTTTGATGCTGGCGCCACGCTCGTTTCCTGGCTACCGACAGCAGGGTCTTAACGACTCCATGTCACAGTTTATTGTCACAATATGCGAATAATTTTAACCGCCATCGGCGGGGAAGCGCCAGTCGGCGGAGTGCAGTGTGGAACGAAACGCGTTGCTGTGCGACGACTGAAGCGAGTTTTATGGACGGCGAGGAACAGCGAGCGACAGCTGTAGGTTCTGACGTCACCACCTCGCGTCCCTCGCCGTTCATAAAAGAAGCTCAGTATAGCTGGGACCTAAAGACGGCAGGCATAAACAGAGACAGGGGGTGGAAGGGGGAGGAGAGATGGTGCAATGACCCAATACTGCAATGAGCGAGGCTTCAGAATGCTACAGCCTTTTGATGTGACAGAAAACTGTTTCTGTCTTCGTCCGCACTCGCTTCCCACGCTCCTTAATTTGGTAGTGCCGAAGAAGTATTGCTGGTGATGTTCCACTGTCCTTTGATTTTCTTAAATATTTCGGGTGCTTGCGGGTTATTATGGCATGCATACGTTCTCTCAGCACTCCGCGCCGAGTATTCCGCTCAGCGTCTGAATTATATTACGTATGGGACTTCTGCAGAATCTTAAGGGTCCTCTTACCCCCACCCCAAAGCCCACTTTTATCCTTTCTGCTTAGATACCTGTGGGGTTGTTTCGGCATGCTTTGGAAATGGTGAGATGATTGGAAAGAACGTATAATCAGTGCTTTTTTCCTTTTTTGGAGGGTGGGGGTGGGGGGAGAAATGGTCTCTAGGACCTGGGCTACAAAAAACAACGGACAGTCAGAGGCTTTCAGTGGACAGACAGAAGCGAATGTTTACATCTGCAATTAAAAAGACCACAACAACAATAACAACAAGAAAACCAAGACTACAAATGCGTTGCTTGGTCCGCGTGTTCAGGAAACAATGGCGGTTGGGGCGGCCCAAAGCCTACCGAGTAATAGGAAAAATGCAAAATTCACAGTATTTTACGCCGCAGTCCGATTTGTCTGAAAGCCGCAGGGACACAGACGTCGTCTGACCAGAGTCCGAGAGTTGGACAAAACATCGCAGAGACGCATAAGCTTGAGTCGTCTTATTTCTGCCGTGTATGTGGTCTTATTGCTGTCTTTCTTCTCCTCCAACCAGTCTTTCTGCTTTGTGTGTGTTCAAGTGGACAGACGACAGATGAACAAGCGTATTTATTTATTTATTTATTTATTTCAGAGGAGGAGTCCGACACAGCCAATCCGGACCCCGCCATCGTGGCTGGTAACCAACCTCCGCCGCCAGTGAACTGTCAGGGGGGACAGGACGGGCCGGACTCGGGGGCCCAACGGACGAGCCCCAAGGGCAGCGGCGTCATTAACCCCATCTACATCGCCGTGCCGGTGGCCGGCGTGTGCGTGCTGCTGGCCCTCATCATCTTCGCCATGTACCTCCTGCGGCGTCGGGGTGGTCACTACAACAGCTACCACCACTACCACGAGCACGTGCCGGCACTGGGCCACGGCCTGAAGCAGGTGGGGGGAGGCCCGGGGGGTGGTGTCGGCGTCAGCGGGGTGGTCGGGGATGGCGGTGGCGGAGGAACTGGTGGAGGAGGAAGCGGTGTGGTGACTTGTGGAGGCAGCACCAGCGGGGGACTGCCGTACTTCCATCACCACCATCACCATTGTGACTGCGTGTGCAAAAAGACAGTGGCGCCGTGCAGCGGCAAGGTAAACAGGTGTACGGATAGCGAACGCTCTTCGTCTGGCAGCGAGACGAAATTCTTCCTGCAAGCGTAAACTTTTCCCCCTTCACGGAGAGCTTTAGCGCGCTTGTTTGATCGAACGATATCCCAATCATTGCGGCCTCAGCCTGTTGTGTTGATCCGGCGAAGCTCGTCATCTCGAACAATGCGTGCGTTTCGCACGTCAAGAGGATAAAGCTAATGAGTGCGAAAAGGAAACGCAGAGGTCGTTTATCACCCTGTGACTATGCTCAAAACATTGACAGCCAAATTGTGTGCCTGCCATGAGATAGCGACTTTAATGTCTGGGCTCTGGTGCTGAGACAGTCGACAGTGAATTCTGACCCCGTAAAGCGGAGAGCTTGTGGCGGAATTAAAGAGCAGACTCCATCTTCAGCACTGCGACAGCCAGCTCTGCGGAATAAGGACAGCACGGCAATGGCCAGGCAGGGACTGGGTGGGAAGTGGGTGGGGGTTGGTGGGTATCCGTCTAGTTTTCCTCATGCGAGGAACACGCTCACAGCCGTTTTTCACTTGTTCACTAGTGTGTACCATTTGTATCTCGACGAACAAAGTCGCAACCAAATTTAGAGAAAGTGGCGTTAGGGTGGGGGTGCAGCTGCTGACCAAGGGACAGCACTAGTCGGAGCAAAGATGCGGTTGAAAGTTAGTGTTCTGATCTCATATTTTGAAAATGTGTTCAGATAACTATTTTGCGCAAGATCCAAATTATACTGCTCTTATAACTCGCAGCTTGGTGTCCGTGACCGTCTACCGAAAAACTTGCATGGACTTGACAAATTAGATTTTTTAAATTACTCTTTCAAAATCTGTTACATAACTACATCGCAACATGTCTGGCAAGGGGCTATCAAAAGGTTTCGCGTCTCGACACCTTCTGTTTCTCCGTTGTAGCCCTGTGGACAGGGCCAACTATAGGGGCAAGTGGGGCTGGCTAATTGATTGGCAGGTGATTCGACTTGTGTGTCGAAAGTTAGGGGTTCGAATCCAGTAGTGACCAAGGATTATGTTTAAGATTGTGCAAACTCTATCGGTGGCCATTACCCGAACGTGATAGCTCCTCTACCCACTGACCATCTTACTCCAGCCATATTTTGGGGGTAGGATCTCGTCCCCCGTAGTTCAAAATCACGGCCAGTTTGAAGCGTTTTCTCTCTAAATTAACCAAGCTTAAATGAGTCGGGGTAGGGTGCTTTTTGGATTTCGCCTATGGTTAGGAACAATGAATTCAGATAAAAGAGAGGAATTGTTGTCGGTGCACAGTGTTTCTTGCAACGGACGATCCGTTGTCTTGAATTTTTATTTATTTTGTTACGTTTGCGAAACCCAGTGGCGATGGGAGAATGACAGAGGACAGTGGAACCTGTCTCGAGTTCTTCTAGGTCGATGTAGCTCATACCCTGTGCACGGCTGTCTCCATCCCCCACAGGCCTCACCCCTCCTCTCCCTCACCCCAGAGATGCGAAATAAACTCGATGCGGCAGGCTGCTGGCGGGGTCTGGGTTCAGGACACGCGAGTGTCGGAGCTCGTCTGGCGGCAGATGAGCCTCGCAATACCTCCTGTGATTGATCACGCAGTCCACAAAATTGCGTGAAAAGTATGTGTGGGTGGGTGGGAGGTTAGATGTTGATGTGTGGGTGCACTTGTGTGCGTGTGCGTGCATGAACATGTAAGATTAAGTGAAAAATTGAAAACGTGAGGATGATTGTAAAGCCTTCTGTTTAACAGAAGCGCAGCTGATCCCTGACCCTTTATCCGTTCACCCCATGGCCCACATAAAATGTTATGTAAAATATTTTGTGAGAACGGGTGGAATCGGAAAGACTGAGAGTTGGTGGGGGTAGGGGATGGGCGGGAAGAGAGAGAGAGAGAGAGCTAGAAATGCATCTTTATAGTATTTAATGCAAACTTTGTTAATGTGTATCGATATTCCAGAGAGAGAGAATATATTGGGGGCTGTTTCTGACTACGTGCGTGCGTGCATGCGAGCGAACGCCTGGGTGGGGTGGCTGTCGTGTGGTTGTATGGCAGACAGAGCTGCACATGAGCAATAAAAACTGTGCTGTAACAAACTTGTACCGACTAAAAAAAAAGCCGTTGAATGAGTGAATTCTTTTCGTGTGATCAAATGGCAGTATGTGTAAATATTAAGTTTTTGGATGTAAAGAAACCGCTATGGATTCCATCTGTTATTTGCCGAATTATCATTTTCGAGTCATTTGCAGATTTCAGGGGTAACTCTTTGAAATCTTCACCTCCCTGCTCCAAAACCCATCTATATATATATATATGCACACATACGCAGTCAGCAACTTCTTGGCAGAATTAATACACTTTTTTTAATAGTGTTGCACTCTCGCGTTCCTTGTCATCTTCTGATCCTCAAAGTCGATTCAAAGACCGGGCGGCTGATTGTTTTCCTGCAAAGTACTTTATAGAAGAACTGAACTTCGGGCAGCCTCGGCCGTCTTCGGCCAACCTCGTCACCTTTTTTGTGTCCCTTGGATTTTTAATGAAGAGATGACGTCACAGCGCATCTTCTACTAGCTTCAGCGAACCAGAGAAGCCGTGGTTCTCAGTACCCCAGTGGTGAAGACAGTGGACTCGGAAAGGTAGCTGGTTCGAACCTCATGGTAGCTTTCGATATTTTTCTAGGTGGGCTTAGGGGGAATGTTAGGGTTTGCTATTAGGGTTTCTGTTTGTATGTATACTTTGAAGTCACTTTCAACAGGATGATCGCTTTGTCACGGCCCGAAACGCGCGCTATGGTTGGTTAAGTCAAGCTACTGGAAAAGACGAAATCGGCCGAGGCTGCCCGAAGTTCACTCCTTCTCTAAGGTACTTCGCCGGGGGTGGGGGGAATCAGCCACCGGGCGTGAGAACACACGGCAGATGCCAGACACAAAAAAGACTCCCGTTTCACAGTGCTCCCTGTTGACCCCATTGATGTGCCGATTTCAAACCGATCTCTGCTTCGTCTAACGTGGATGCTAGGCGCATTCACCGCACACAGCGTTAAGAACAACACCTGCAGCTGCGGCCCGCACGGAATTACCAACGAGTTGTGCTGCCTGGTTTGTCTAGCAGATGCGATTAAAGGGATGTAAAACCGCTGTTGTTTATTCGTTTAATGCGCTCAGGAAATTGAAACGGGGCATAAATTGCAGAATGCCCAACTGCTGCTTTTAAAAGCAGGTGTTGGTTCAAGATTTACTTGTCCGTTATGGACGTGCTAAAAGAAACACGGAGTGGTCTGCTCAGGAAGTTGACTTGAGACTGTTCTCACTTCTCAGTTTTCGCCGCCAACATCTATGAAGTCGTGTCGGGCTCAGTGATTGGCGAAAGTAGGAAAAGTAAGACAAGGCAGCGTTTGATTCTAATTTCTTAACGACCAGAAGTGACGTGAGAAATTTCTATTTGTCGCAAAACACCAACACCTCTGTCTTCTATTATAACATCTATCTTTAATGCAAATTTTCTGTCTCGACGCCCAAGATTGTACGATTCTTTTGAATTCATTCATTCATATCGTCTGTTGACTCACACTCGAGTTGTGCTTGCCCTGGTCTGTACAAAAAGAATGGCGGGATGATGACCAAGGTTTATTGACGCTTCAGTGTTGGTTGTTCGCCTTCGTAAATAAATCAGTAAGCCATACCTGCTAGTACATGAAATGTAATAATGATGTTTGGATTGGACGTTCAAAAAAAGTACATACATTAAACATTTTCAGGAAAAAGTTTGATTTCTTGAACGGCTAATTTGTTGTTGGTGCATCCATTGTTGCAAGTTTTTGTGGTGTGGTGCGTTGTAAAGTTGAAGTCAAGTTGAAAGTCGTGTGTGTAAGTACGCATATACATCTGCACTGTCGCAGTTTAACCCTTCCCCTGCTGTCTTTGCTGTCTCGACCTCTGTGCCTTTATCACTTCTCATAGCTCCCCCCTTTTACGCTCTCTCTGTCACGGTGATAGATATATCCACAGCAAGCAAGGGAGAAGCCAAAAATAACCCACTAACACGCCAACCAATGAAAAAAAAGCTTGCAGGTTATATGCATCCCTGTGGCAAGTCGCGAAGGGAGGTGGTTCAATGACGCATTCGCCTGAAAGGACTGTCGTCATGACTCGATCGTCTGGGTAGACCTGCTGGGCTTTGAATCATATCAGTGAAGATCTTATCGCACTTCCCGGACGTCTACTCATGAACCCTACATTCTTGCCTCAGATGTTCGTGAAATCTCTCTATCTCTTCTAATACATTTTCTGACAACTCTGCTTGCAGTACCGGATGTTACTGAAGTGTTTGTGATATCAAAATCAGGGCGCTACCGTCGTCTTCTTACGAAATACCTTGCAGGAACGAGAATGTGTGTGGGTGTGCACGCGCCCTCTTGGAGTGGGGGCCAAAGGACTATTCATTGCAGAATGAGCCTGGTCTCTGATGGAGGCAGCTTGGGAAAAAAACCTTAACGCTCAGAATCCTTGTTTTTACGTCAGTATGACACAAGCGCTTTTAGACATTGAGCTTGAGGCTTTACAGGGTTTCTCTTCTCCCATCAACCCACACTTGTGCATGTGCGTGTATGTGCATGCACACATTGTATTCATGTTGGCGCATGTATGAGCGCCAAAAGCTATTGTCGGGACAGCGTCACACCTCGCCACACGATAGCCCTATGCCAACAGACCGCTCGGCGGGGACCACGCGGATCAGGTATAGCGCGTTGCCAGGACCAGTGTGTTTGTGGACGGGTCCAGTGTCTTGATTGCGTGCTAAACGGCCACCGATTCAGGCCGGGCTGGCTGGGCCGAGGCTCAGCCTAAAGCCAAACACATTCCGCGGGCCTTTTTGTTGGCCGACTGGGGCCAGGTGCACGACATCAAAATGCTTGATTTAGCTGACTGCTTCCTGTTAGCCATCAGCCACGGAACTGGGGGCCATCCTGTGCCCCTTCGCGTCGCAAGAACGCTGGGGACGGCTCACTTTACTGTTTGTTCACACGCGCGTCTTGGATCTGAAAGGCCACGACGTCTGGCAACCGATCCCAGAAGGAGAAACGTTACGTACGTCGGGTTAACGTGCAAACACCGCAAACGACAACGAACGAACCGCGTAAATATCGCGCAAGCTCCCCGGGCGACCGTAGCTTAGGGCAGACGTTTCCTAAAAGAAAAGACCCAGCGCTTATACATTCTTTCCCAATATGTTTTTGTATTCTGGAGCGAAAGGCCTGGGAAATTAGCACACAGGTCTGGCATAACGTGATGTGGGCTGACGTAAGAAATGGTTGACACGCACGCTGTCTCTAATCAATTATATAGTTTGAACTGTTTGGAGGATTCATATTAGTGGTAATTCCAAGTCATCCAGTACAGTCCTGCAGTCACCACGCTCTTTCCAGCTAGATTCTCGTGTTTGGTAGGCACCTTAGCTGTAAAAGATCAGGGTTACAGGGCTGACTTAACTATTCTCGGTAACAACAAAGTCTCGTCTCCTCTCTGCAGATTTAGATCTCTTTCCTCTGGAGAAAGAACCCAGTGACATGCAGTGAAAGGGTGCGAAACGCTGCGACAATTCTGTGGTTTGCCAGTGACTCAGTGTATTAATTCAGGGCCCTCCCTTACGATAACGTGATAGCTAAACAAGATAACTTTATGTTGGCTGACTTTTCTATCTCAGACGCAGATGCAAGGACTAAACACTAGTCTGGTCAACCAAAGCTTAAATCAGTTAGATTTTGCCAGAGGTGAAAAGATAATTCACCTTTGAAACGTAGAATCAGTGATCCTTATAAATATAGTCCAAAGAACGTACAGAACTTTGTGTTATCCTATTGTGTATTATTATTGTTTTTACGTGGTGACCAGTTTATAAGCTTTTAGCTTTTATGGCACCCGATATTTGTAGGAATGTACTCGAAAAGTGAAATTAATAATAAAAAAGTACAGCTTGCGAGTTTGACGCGAGCTTGTAATGATTGTAATGAAGTCAAGAACTGATCGAGGTGGTGCTGATGACATTTTCGCTCCTGGGACCTTCCTTAGCCACCGTGTCACTGATTCCCAGGGAGAACATTCAACTAGCGACCCGTGAAATCAACGCGCACCTGACCTTTGAAACAGGCCGTTGATCGATTAGCCTGCGTTACAAAGTCTGGAAGCCAGGGCAGCTTATTTGAAGCCATGTAGAACGGCATGACACTGGATGCAAAAAACAGAGGTGGGCGGGAGGAGGGAACGACAGAAGGTAGGGTTGGATGCGTGGTAAGGGTGGGGGAGCTACCGGTTTGTCTGTCGGCAGGAAGATAAAATGATCCATCACTCCAAAGCTTTCTTTATTTCATTCTTTCTTTCTTCCTACTTTCCTTCCTTCTTTTCTGTAACCTTCCTTTACCTTACTATTATTTACATAAACAAAGAAATAAAACATCAACGGCACACACACACGCACACACAATTATTCGATTACTGCCATTCAAGTGCAGCTTTCACAGAGTTTCGGGTTTACTCGGGCGTGTGGTAACTACAATCCATCCCATGTCACGATTTTGGCGATATTATCCAAAGTACTTGATCTGATATTTGAAAGTTGTCTCCTGAAAATTATTACATTACAGCCTATTGGTACCTGATACAAGAACTTAGATAAGCCTGCTCTGCCGCAGAGGCGGATTAAATGCAAAAGACATATGACGAGAACGAAGGAACGAGCAAACGAACCAAAGGAAGAATAAATAAATAATCCCAGCGCAATGCGGTCTGTTGAAAAAAATCATGACAGTCTAAGAGGTGCTGGTAGAGGTGACAACAGTGGCGCCAGCTCCGACTTCACGGAAACCCAGCTGTGCAGCCAGACGAGGGTTAAGCGCAGGGTGATTCTCATTTGGCTCAGATCCTGACTTAGCGCGTGCTGGTGCCGGGACGTCAGGGCTAGATTGAGTTTTGGCCGGCGTCGGACTTCGCGCCCAGGCATGAATGATTGCAGCACGGGCCGGCAAGCAATAGCTTACTCCAGAGCGGCGGGCGCCTCTTGGGACAGCAGGACCACTTCCAGCAATCCCTAGTCTGATAAAGTTTCCTAAACATCTTCCTTCCGCGGCACCTCTTTGGTCTGTATTACAAGCGTCGGACTTCACGCTAGGCCGTGTTCAAATCGGTGGAAAACCTGCAGCAGTGTGGAGTCTGATGGCTTTGTGTCCCTACCTAACGTAATGAAATATTTATACACACATATATATATATATACTTACATACACACTGACATAGACGCACAAACCGAGAGCGAGTCATGCAAACAGGTAGATAGACTCACAGATAAAGACACTTGGGTGAACGAAGAACCCAGGATGCGCGTTTGTGTGCATGCGTGTTTCGAAAGCTGTTGGAAGCAAACGAAAAACGACAATGAGACCACAGCTATTGTTTGGAGGGCACGTCTCCACCTAGAGATCAGATGCATTCCATCCTGTCTATTTTAATGCTGCTGCAACGTGTCTCGGTCAACACAGTAACACTAGCTGAAAGATGGAGTCGGCCTGTCCATTTCTCCTTATCATCACGACGCCCAGCTCTCCACACCCCAGCCTCCCACCAGGTCCATTGCAGCAGAAGACATTTTCCATCTATTTGGCAGCATATAGCTTTTTGTTAAAATGACACGCACTCGCTTGTGGCATTAATAAATGGAATCCTGTAGTTAAAGATGGCGCGTAAATCGCTGACGTCATAAGTATTCAAAGCGTCCAGCATTAAAAATAAGTATTCCAAACCAAAAGGGACAACACTCAGACCAGTTTAACACGAGAATGTTTTGCTAGCTTCTGCTTTCGACGCATTATGTGTTGAGGAAGAAGTTGCTGAAACCAGTCGAACATACCAACAAAAACCCCTCCCCAAACAAACAGAAAAGACTACATTAGTATTTAAATATGAAAGATGAGGACACGTTTCTGTGAGAAAACATTTTAAAAAATGAAGAAATTACTGGGTGAATTATATAGACTACGTTAAAGTGTAAATACTTGGAACAGACAGTTTTGTTGTTGAGAAATGTTTCCTTCATACAGATTTCCCCTCTGTGCGTGCGTGCGTGCGTGCGTGCGTGCGTGCGTGCGTGCGTGCGTGTTTGCGTGCAATAACCAGTGACTGATATTAACTACCTCAAGCCCTGACTGACGTTGAGGACATGAATACTTCATACCCAGGTGAAAAACCTCCACAATTTGTAGATTAAATACGGTTGGACTGCTATGCTAATTGCTTATTGCGCGATGTGTATTGTTGTTCCAGAATTATCATTTAGAAATCTATGTGATGTCACTGAATGAGGAAGAACTGAGAACACACACACACACACATACATAGAGGAAAACTTTTGTTCTAATCACGAGCCATAACCCTGGACAAGAATTTTTTTTAAATGAACACTGTCGAAGCTGTTCACATCTTTCAGTCTACTCGCGTCTATACAGTCGGTCACTTGTGCCACTGATACAGTCGCCGGATATTTAATGGAGAAAGCGAAGGAAGGGTTATCAGAGGTCGAGGAATTTCTAGTTGGTTGTCTGAACCAAGAACTAACGGTACAGCGTTCTGGATGGCAACAAAACCATAATTTATTGATGGACTTTTTTTCTATAAGCAGTCCAAAGCTGCTAGCGCGAGACTAAATGTCTGCCCGATTCCTGTGCCAGGACTGGGCTAGAAGTTCTGTCGCCAGAGTTGTCGTTCTTCCCAGCACTGGAGCCCCTGCCAGATTAATCGCCTTATCTCAGGCTCTAGGGATCCCCGCTAGCCCCATGGGTAAGATGAAGGTGGTGCAATAAGAACGCTGATTTTGTTTTCCCTTCGCTGTGACTTATTTGACACGGCATTACATTCCGCAATCACCTTAGTACAGCAGAATCCTTGTCTCTATCTGCTGGGATGTTTCACCAGGGCCGAGCAAAGTGACTGGCCGGTCGATAAAGGCAGTAACTTATCTCCATCAGAGGCATATAGCGAGACAGAGACTGTAGTTTGTGTGCAATAACAAAAATACACTGAAAAAATATTTTAAGAATATTTATATCAGATTTGTACAGGAGCTATGTATTATAGCCGGAATTGAACGTGAGTATGGGTGAGTGCGTGCGTGCGTGCGTGCGTGTGTGTGTGTGTGTGCTTGCAGGCTGTCTACAGGCCTTTTTTCCTTCTATCTCCTTTTTCCTGAGCGTGTGCACATGCACATTAAAGAGTGTACACTCACTATCGAACCAGAGTCCTATCTCCTAGACAAAATATCTAAGATTTCAAACAGAATGTAGAAAATGTATTCTTTAACATTGCGTGACTCTTTACGTAATATAATCTTCATTTCGCACTTGTAACATAGACACACACACACACACCTCTATCTCAGAGGAAAGAAAGAGCAGGGGGAAAGGGAGAGGGGGAGGGGACAGAAAAGTGGAGGGGGAGAAGGAGTTGCTGGAAAAGAATGAAGAAGGAAAACAATGAAAAAGAAAGGCAGTGACCGAGACAGAGACAGAGACAGTGACAGAGACAGAGACAGTGACAGAGACAGCACGAGCCTGCAAGAAATCGTGCGAGCGAGCTAGCAAGCGAGGATCGATCAATGCACATGGTAGTCAGCTAATCATTGTTTCCCTTGAAGATCTGTGCCTTTGCACCTCCAAGGAGACACCCCATGGTTTGTTTGCCGGAATCAATTCCCCCTTACGGACTTCTCTGGCCCTCTGGCTGACCATGGGGTTAACCAATATCATGAACACTGGATGTGGGGCGGCTATGCTGTTATGTGTGGCTGTGAGTCCAGCCCGAGGCAAAGACTAATGCTTTTCGTAGAACTACTTTCGCCATTGCCCCTCCCTTCCTACCCGCCTCTTCCAGTCATTCCCAGGGCAAACCCAGGGTCAGGCCATCTTGGAATATCAGAGCACAATGGTCGCAAGAAAAAAATAGCTGAAAATGTCTGTGGAGAAATTTCCTGCAGATGGCCATAAGGTGCCGCTGCTAAAATGGCGGTGCGTCGTCCTCCTGCCCAAGCTCTGTAGTGCCGCGTGCTTAAATGAAGCTTTACCTTTTATTTTTAATACGGCACTTGGGGCTGAGGTTTACAGCGAGAGTATACACACGCAAGCATAACACACATACCGTTTACATGTCCACAAGCGCGAACACACATACATACATACATTTCCATCCACGCATCATATCTCTATCTCTCTATCAGTGTGTGTGTGTGTGTGTGCGTATGTGTGTGTCAAAGATGTGCATTTAGGCATTTATGTATATAAGCAGTGTGCAGTCGATCGTACGACTGTGTAGCTGAGTGCGTGCAGTGTGTGTACCTGTATGCTTGGCATGACCGTATCTGCATCTCTTTTGATCTTTCTTTTATCTTGCCTTTCTGTACACGAAGCAGCGACAGCCGTGTCGGGGGTTGACGGCTGTCAGCGCCATCCGGCCCTTCGCCGTCAACATGTCGTGACTTTGTGGAAAGCACCTCACCCTCTCTTCACCTGTCTTGACAACTGCCGCCTATTGAGGCACCTCAGTTTTACAGGCCCTGTATGCATGTAAACGTTACAACATTTATTCCCGAATAGCGGATTTTTTTTCTATCTCTGAAAACGCTTTTTTTAGGAGAACTTGGAATAAGCTATTCGCTTGTTATACGAGCGAATTATTCAATTATTTCTGTCTAACGAGAGAAAAATAAGCTATTCGGTTTTCTTGCATAAGAAATTCAAGGAACTTATTCCTGTCAAGGCGGCTATTCTGAATAAATAAGCTATTCGGGTTTCTTCCATACGGGGCTTGGTGTTTTGCATTAGACTGGATATCTGTACAAGGCTTGTAAGGAGTGGCTATAGAAAGATTAGTTTATTGGACAGACAGACATGGGGTTAATTGTACCAGCTAACTGGACGGACGGGCGGGCGAACGGACAGTCAGACCCGATTAAATTACATAAAAAGATTAGACAGACGGAAAAACAGATTTAAAAGAGAATGAGTGGGCAAGCGAAGCTGGCAATAATTTTGGTAATGTATACTGAATGCAGCTGAGCGAAAACACATGATCACACGCGCTCTCGCACACGATGTGAGAACAATAAAATAAAATACGAACCGATCACAATCTGTTCTTCCCAGTGCCGACAACGTAGCTTTAAAAAAAAAACCTAGGCTAGAGTGATGTGCACTCCTGCAGCTTCCACTCCATCAGGCAAAGTCGAAAGCTGGGCGACAAATTACGCTCATCGGCCGATTCTGCCTCGACAGGATCATTTCTTACGTATGTTTCTATAGTTAAAGAATTAATTCTATAGTTACAAAATGCAGTTCTTTAGTTATAGAAGGCAGTTCTTTATATACCATGACCATTATACCTCTTCCCGTTTTGGCGCCCCATACAGCTCATTTAAGATCTTCCTGCTTTTTTAGCTGTAGCTCAAAGTTACGTTAGTCTTCAAGACGTATTGATCAGGTCTTGTACAACAGCAGGCCAACTACAGAGTAAAATCGCGCTCCATAGTGTGTGACCTCGGGTTGGGCACGCACCTTAATTATCACACACTTCCTCGCCCGCTTTTAATGCGCTTTTACCGAGGCCCCCGCTGAAAGCAGATTTCAGAATTTCAAAAAGAACAAGCAAATCTGACCCAGACAAAAACTGGATATTGTGTGGTGGTGGTGGTGGTGGTGGTGGTGGTGGTGGTGGTGGTGGTGGTGGTGGTGGTGGTGGTGCTGGTGGTGCTGGTGGTGGTGTCACCATCTGGCAAAAAGGGCATCAATTTTGGCATTTCTCAGCTTGGTAACGAAAAATTGCCGACAGACTGAAAAGAATGCAAACGAACGTGACATCACATGCTAGAATGTTCGCAGGGAAGAGGCCGAGGAACAGGTACATAGTGAGTCGTTATGGTGACGACGAAATGGAGTTCCTCTTCATGCTCATCGCTACGAGTACTAGAAGGATGTGCAGGAACAATTATGGAGGGATATATGCTTATCTTTTCTTCGAAACAACAACTCCGTACTCTTATATTTTTGCCATTTAAGGAATGATGAAAGGACAAGAATAAAAACAAAAGAAATTTTAGAAATTGAACATTTAAAAAAATTCAAATTGAAATGTGAAAAATTGAATGAAAATAAGAAAGGATGTAAGGAGAAGAGGAAGGAAGGAATAAAATGAAAAGTTAGTTTTTAAAAAATAAAGGAAGAAAATTAAGGGAGGAAAGAAGGAAAAGACAGAAAGAGCATAAATCAAATGAAGGAAAGAAAGGTTTAAAGGTGAATGAAAGAAACAAACAAACAAACAAACGCACGAACAAACAAAGAAAAAGAAAAAAACATTGATTTTTATTTAGACAGAGATGCCTTTCATCATGACAAGGAGGATGGAGATATTTAGTCTGCGGTGCGCGAACAAGGACTGTTTATGCAAAGCCCTGTCTGGCCGGCGACGTGAGTGACAGTTCTCTTTACCTGTAATGCTTGATACCACGAAAATCTGTTTGTTTACACAAACTTCCTATCCCTGACAGGATTGTGTCGCAAAAAATAAACCACATTGCATGTTCTTCACAGCAAAACTGGTGGTGTATGGAATTAATAAGGTTTGAGATCAGAATGTGCGACGCATTGTCCGAATGTCAGGCATTCAATAAAATGTCAGAGGACGGAAGTTTCTATCGACATTGTCCTGTCGCTAGCACGATGGCTGGCACAACAAATCCCACGTGAGTAGGACCGTAGCGGTAAAATGTTCCTCACAAATCTCGTGCCTCGTAAAAGTTGCCAACCTGCTTATCCTTATCAAACATACGGCAAGTTTGCAGTCGAGCAGACATGTGAGTGTATTGGTCTAAGGGAAGCAATTGACGTAACATTGAAGCGCAGCATCCGAAGGTTACCTCCCTTTATTGCTAATCGATATCCCAGCGAGACACTAAATTCTGTAACTACATTAACTGTTCTAGTGACAGCGGATCACTTTATGTACACAGCAAGCAAGGAACAAGTCGTCCGAAGAACCGGAACCAAGCATAATTTTCTAACATTAGCCATTTTTTTTGCAGGGTATAGCGCGAACACAGTCTTCATGCTTGACGTTACGCCTGTCGTACCGCTTCAGCAAGTCCAAAAAAAAAAAAAAACTTCGGTAAAGAAAGGGAAACTAGTCCTAGGAGCATAGATCATTCTTAGGTACACAGTTATTCCCCTTTGATAACCGGCTGGCCTTCAATTCCCCGTCAATGAATGCACGTCATTCCCTCTTTCTCTCTCCTTTTTTTTTCCTTACGAGGAAGAAACCAAAACGGACAAACATTTTTTTTTTGGCTCACAAGGAAGAATTTATAGATAAACAATTTTTTTGGCTCACGTAGAAGAAATCATATA
>SMGT01000970.1:24506-69335 GCA_004794575.1 Lanistes nyassanus | reverse complement strand
TGGGAAATTATTTTGTGAACATTAACCCCTCAGATTTTTTTTTTCCATATATACGATCCAAAGTTAGGCTACAGCAGACTTTAAACTGGATTTCTCAAAGAATGTAATACAGCAAAGAAACAAGCGATGCGATTTTCGAAGCTACGGAGCGAACGCAAACGATACTGTAGCACGACTTTCCCGTCCTGCCGTGGATCCCAACGGCACACCGTCAGAATATCTCCCGAAGCTTACCTTTTGTCTACGACTCTTTGGATAGAGAAACAAAAAATGGGGGCCTGGTTAGCTCAGTTGGTAGAGCCGCGGACTAGCGGATGGATGTTGCTGGTTCGAACCCTGGTGTGGCCAAGGATTATTTCCTGGAGTTAAACCTTGTGCAAACTCCATTCGGCCATTTCTCCGCTACTGCCTGTCCGCACTGGCCATCTTACTGCAGCCATCAGTCTGGTGGTTCTTTCAGTGCATAGCTTAGTCATAGGACCCCATCCCCCATAGTGCGAAATCACCGCGAGGTGGAAGCACTGTCCCTCTAAATAACCACCACCACCACCACTAGAGACACAAACTCGCGGCTAAAAGTATTAGGTACCATATCGGCGGTCATTTGTGAATAATCCCTGTAGGTACAGGTGAAACAGCGTCCTACCTGTGTCTGTTAGAGCACTGTCATTGATTGATTAATTGGTGGGTTGGTTGGTTGGTGGGTTGGTTGGTTGGTGGGTTGGTTGGTTGGTTGGTTGGTTGGTTGGTTGATTGATGGATTGATTGATTGATTGATTGATTGCACAGGCGATCGCATACAGACCCTGAATGTTGCTGCCTGTCTGCCTGTCTAGTTTTTTTGCTTACATGTCTGTCTCTCTTCCAGGGCTTCTGTCTTGCAGGGTAACTTCCTGCCTGTACAGTCCTATGTGGAACCACACTAGACTGCTCCACAACAGAAAAGAGATCCCATGCACTGGTAGCGCTTCAAAATGACGAAGAACACGTACACGTTTTATCAGGCCATTCCGTAAGCAAACATGACTTTAAACATGACTTTAGTCATGACAATGGTCATTTAAGTTCGTCGCCTGCTGAGAGCTTGTGTTGTGATAGTTTCTCTTTGGAGCAGTGTTAACGGTTAGATAGACAAATGCGTCCGTCTTTCTGCCTTTGTTTCTTACTGGAAATCGGGTTATACCTTTCAGCCTCTTTCCAACTGTCTTCAGCTTGTTCCTTATTTATTTCTCCTTTTCATGTCAACTGACTTTCCGCTCCCCATCCCTCCGCTATCTGTGATTTTATCGTACCCCCTCCCGCCATGGAGGGAATTGCTATATATATATATAACTACTAAATCGTAAACCTAATTACATGTAAAAAAAAGGTGTTAAAGCTGGCGCAAAATGTGCTGCGTGTGTAAATAGTATGTAAGATCTGTGCTGCATGCGTTCTACATGACTGAACACTGCTGCTGGCACACTTTTAGAACATTATCAGAACACCGTTTATACATTTTCCGGCCATTTGAACACTTTCGAGAACACAGACCACAACACTTTTTACACTAAAGCGTTCTAGAATGTAAAAACCGTTTTGTTTCGGCAACAAAATAAGTGTTCTAACTTGAACACTTCTTGTTTACAGTGTGTGCTCACACCCCTATCTCTCCCCGGTGTCTACAGTCTCTCTCTCTCTTGCCTTTCTTGTACTCGCAGCTCCGGAAATTGATTCTGGCTTGCAGAACAGTGCATGATAGGAGGAAAGCTAAACAGACAACATGATTCGTCCCTCAGTAAAGGAGGGGTGGGTTCTGAGGAGGTTTTTCCCCCCGTGTTTAAAGACACTTAAATCCTCAGTGACGTCAGTAGAACTGACTGAGGAAGAGGGAAAGAGGCATATCGGGGCGCGGCGGCGCAAGCGTTAGCTAGCAGAGCGCCCCCTTATGGCGTGGCATCTGGCTACGTTGCCGGCGAAGGGAGACAAGCATTACACCCCCACCCAGTGCCGTCGGGGCGACGGACGGTGTGCGCGCTTAGCGAGGAGGGAGAGTGCGCGGTGGACTTCAGTAGTTACATCAGATACGTTTGCAACTTTATGAGTGGGGTACGGGTTTTGGTGGGCACAAATTTTCTTCAAACTTTTTGCCTGCAGCTGTGGCCCATCTTGGCTCCGGTACTCAACGGGCTAGCCCTCACCCTGTGAAAAAGAATGCTGTTCAATGAAGCTTGAAGCACCCTTCCCAACCCATTGCAGGGTCTCCTAAACCCCTCCCCTGACGTTTGGTGGGCCCGTTTCCTTCGCGAATTCCGAACAGACAAGGGATGCTGACCCTGAACTGAATTACGATGCAACCCACATTCCTTCTTTCTTCTCAACGCATAAATATTATTTATGAAAGTTGCCTGATGTACAAAACTGAACATTTTGCGATTTCATGAAAATTTTCAAAATATGTGCATTTATTTTTTTAATTGATGGCAGCTGGTGGTGGAATTTTTAAACACTTGCATTTATTTAGTTGTCGACTATTGGTTAATGCTGACAACATGACTCCAAATCGCAAAATAATTTCACGTGAGTTACTCTGACAATCGCTGGTTCAGCGTCGAAACGCAGCGTGATCTGCTTCGTCCGAAAAGTGGCTTCTTTCTTTCTTTGTTTTTTGTCTCTGTGTTGTGTCGTCCTGACGAAGGGTTGTGTTTTTTAAAACTAAGGTTCATTTCCAAGGGACAGTCACGTGTTCCTTTTGGGCTGGGGGAGTACGAACTTTGGTGGAGCAGCTTTGAGGGTTCAGCAGAGAAAATCAGAGGAGTAGGTGACGAAGATGAGCAAAAGGCGTGACGTCAACTCTAGGATGTGTCGTTACGCCTGACCACGACGACGCCGGGGATTGTGGGCCTGCGCCGGACAAGGCACCAAAAGGTGTGTGTGTGTGTGTAGAGGGTGGAAGAGCCACTCACAGGTAGCAAGGAAACTCGTGGTCTGCAATCAATCGCCACACCTGAGCCAGAAACCGTCCTGAGCCGTGCCCGCCGCCCCCCGACCGTCGGTGCTACTTGCAAGTTTCCGCTGGGGCACACCGTCAGTCGCCGAGCCGAGCACTACCAGAAATCGTTTTGTGATCAGTATATCAACACAGGAGTAAAATCAACAGAGCATTTAGCCTGACAGCCCACATTGCGCTATCGGGTAGGAGCCCGCCGCCCTGGCGCCGCCGGCCGCACAAGCGTTAATAAACATTAGCATAGCAAGCCCCGCCCCCATACGCTCCGCCCCTTCTCTTTCTCTCGTCTGCTTGTTTCTACCTTCCTGCACACACCGTGTTCGGCTGTTCCCCACGCCGTGCAGGGCGGTCGGGACTCAAGGTAACAGACGTGGTCCGCGAGTGGGAGAGAGGGGCGAGGGGCGGGGAGGGTGGGGAGTCGGGCGAAAGGCGAAGCGTGGCTGCCAGTTGGCCAACAGCGCAAGAGAGCAGTTACGCGGTTGTGTGTGTATGTTATGAGTGACTCTGTGTCGCCGACAGCCGTTGGGGGGTAGCTCGTTGGGTGGTGCGGCTTCGTCCTGGCGGCAGTAGGAGCGATACGGAGGGTGGAGGAGGGGGCAGCCGAGGAGGAGAGACGAGGTTTTTAATCAAATTCGGACCCAAAGCCGGGGTTTACATATACACGGCTAAATGGCTGGCAAGGGCTGACGGAAGCCTCTTGTCACGGCAGTAGCGCCAGGCGGTGTGCGAGTGTGTGCTCCGAACAACCGCTGCGCGAGGTACAGCGTACACAGCCTGTTACTAGTCGTTTACAGAAACAGCAGAAGTTGTTGTCTTTAAGTCACTGATCTTGACTTCGGATTCTTCTTGGATTCCCATCGCTGTTAACGCCAAGGGCTTGACGGGGAGAGAGAGGCTAGGCAACGTCTAAACACTACCGCAGTTTGACGTGAGAGCATCGCGCGAGTCAAGAGAGACGTGAGAGCATCGCACGAGTCAAGAGAGGAGGGCTTTTTGTGTTGAGGAAGCTGCGAGCCTTAGAGGTTTTGAAACTTGGCAGGCAAGACGACTCTTCCGCCCCGGATTCGCAAGCACGTGAGAGTTCTGGTCGATTTCTTTCTCCAGCCAGTGTTGTCTACAGTTGTGCCTGCTTATCTTCCACGCGTGCGCGCGCGTGCTGTGTGTATGTGCGCGCATCACCTGCTGTGTGTATGTGCGCGCATCACCTGCGCTGTGCGACCGTTGTCGTCACACGAGCAGTGAAGATAATGTCAGCTGCTTGACAGTCGTCTGCCAGGCGAAGAGGAATCACCAGTCTAGTCCTTGAGGGCAGGGTGAGAGCGAGACGGACAGGGAAGGTCGTCGACCAAGCCCAGAGGTACAAAGACGAGAACTTCAAAGATTTACGACTGTCTCCGACGCTGTCAGTCATCCGCGCCGACGCGAATCGTCGGGGCTGAGACCGTAGTTACGTCGTCGCACTGCCGTGGAGCAGACGGCAACGATCCTTTCATCATGCTTGACGTTGCAGCATCTCGCCGTGCCTGATCAGTCGCTAAGGTCGGTGTCTGTTGTCGCCGTGACGGGTTCGTCGTCAGTCAGTAACCTCACCAGCTGGCGGAACAGTTGGTGCTGCGGCAGTGGGGAACGGACACCTGATGCAACGACCACATGTTACCGATGTCTTCTAACGGCGGCGGTGGTCGACGCTGCCTGTGCTGTCGGTGTCAGGGCTGACGGAGAGAGGTGTATCGGTGTGGATTTACCTGGAGGGATACCACCTTGCTTGCTGTCGTGTGCTGCCGGCTCAGGGCAGGGATACTGATGGAGTCCAGTTCCTATCTGCTGTTGCTGCTGTTGATGGGATACTGCCTGGCATTGATCGAAGGTGAGTTAGAACTTTAACCTTTCGGTGGAGATCGGTTCGCATTCAAACATGTTAGGTGAGACATCGTACTTAACTGTTATTATGACATGGGTGTATAGGCAATGTGGAGCGAAACTAGGGATTGTAACCCTCATGTTCAATCGGGAAAATTGACACTAAATACAAATAAACATATAACTACATTCAATACACATATGACTGTGTATGCGCATTGCCTGCTCCGCGTTTTTCACAAGGAAAAAAGTATATTTCTGTTAGATTAGTTGAAACAGTTATTTTCAGTTATTTAGGTGAATCCTACCCGTTTCTCCCCGTAGTTTTTTTATGACAACAATTAGCTTTTAGTATTCGTTGTCCTTACCTGACAGTGAAATGTTCTTATAGCTCATTACGTTTAAGATCTTGTCACCATCACCACATTTTTATTCTCACACTGTGTTGTTTTTCCAAAGTAACTAGATCTACTTACAACTTTGACGGAAGGATTTTAATTTAAAATTGAACCTTCGGTAGCCGTACGAGAACAGCAATCTTATACAACAATGTAAGATATTTTCTACATACCGGTTGTATCCAACAGTGGGGCTTCGGGGACCATGATGTCACATTTTAAAAAAGAAAACAGGACTTTTTAAAATTAGTTCCAACTGCCATTCATCGTAAATGTCTGTTGGCTCCCACACCACGCGACTGCCTCGATAATCCAACGGTTCAGGGGTCCGGTTCCGAGCCAGGAGGTCCGCTTCCCGGCCCAATCAAGCCTAAAACTTTTAAAAAATCGAGTAGCTGCCCCCCGCCACCCCCACCCCAGACGTCTAGCGCTATAGGGAGTAGTAGTGGTTGGCAGTTTGTTAACTTGTCCGAAGCAAGAACGTCCTGATATGCACCTCGTTTGCGACTGGACGTTCAGCAAAAAACCAACCAAGCCACACACACTTCCCCTTATGGAAGCCTGTGTGCAAGCTTAGTTAAGCCTCCCTCCACCCAAGATCTTTGACGAAAAGAGACTCGGCGGCAGATGTAACTATGTAGGAAAACAAAAGCCTGCATCTTCTGACAACTGTGAGCCTGATAGACGTGATTGCAAACAGAAGGAAACCCGTGCTCTCTAACTCCCAACCATTTGTGCAATGCCGTTGTCAGGGAAACGTCCTCAAACCCCACAACTACTGTTGTCTCTGTTTTCACAGTCTGTCAACTGAATTTGCATACCCTTCAGTCCTTCTGACAAACCTCATGGCCGGGTGTCTTGTTATTGCTTTCAAGCCGGAGTGGGGGTGGGAGACTTTCAGTCCGCCCCTGTCTCAGTTCGTTTCGAGAAATAGGTGGCATCCCCACCTCCCCACACACCTTTCAGTATGTTAGTGCCTACACTTAAAGTAACATGATTAGAAGACGAAGGTAAGAAAGCAGTTTTCACAGTCACGTAAAACTGTAATGAATTCATTCAGTTGTGAACTGGAAAGTGAAGCGGGTCAACACAAGATTGGCGTAGACAGAAAGCTGTCTGCGTCCCGTCCAAGGATCACAGTGATGCTACAAGGAACTGAACACGTTGTGGGTTATTTCACATGTGTATTAACATCTCCCAGCAAACCCGCACCCCCCAGTGGTAAATCGCCGTTTTATTACTCTATTCATAAAAAGTTGACCGCTGTGAGATACACACCTTTCTAATATTGCTTACACTTCGTCCTACTGGCGTATCTGGAACTGTAAACAGACAGCGTATTCAAAATGAGTCATGGAATTGGTTTCTGTAATTATTTTCAGGTGGCGATATTGTTGAGGTGGCGAATGTTGGTTTGAAAGGTAAACTAGACCAGAAAAAAGAGTGGCTTACCCAGGACGGCGGGCAGCCCTGTGGTTGCCATGGGCCACGGCAGACTGATGTGCTTGTAGTGGAAGCATGTTGAACAATAAAATCATCCCCCCTGCAGCGTCCTTAGTGATGAGCAAAAGGTTCTGTAAAACCTCATGTATGACCTCATGGTGTGGCCAGTGCGGAATAGAACATACGCACACCCGCACGCATCCCCCTCTCCCGCCGCACGCACGCACGCACCTGTCTTTTTCTAGCGTGCCTGAAGAGAAAGAGGCAGAAGTCGACTGGCGATATGTTCTGCTGGGGTAGGCGATGAGGAGCTTCATTACAAAGTGCGCCAGCGAACCGCGCCTTGTCTGGGTGGCGTGCGCAGTTGTTACCCCAGCAGGAAATTATTTCTCTAGAGAATCGACTTTCCGGCTCCATATTGACAGCCACCCGGAGCTGACATCACGTCCTCCTTTCACCCGCAACCCAAGCCCCTTCATCACGCCACGGCGTAACACTGGCTGGCGTCATCTCAGCGCCTCGCGAGATTAGAATTACCATGAAAAACGATGTTGATGTCGGTGTCTAGATTTTGCCGACCCCAGTCTGCTTGCTGTTAAAAAATTTTTCACCCAAAGGGATGTTGCAGTAGGGAGATGTTTGCGCATTTGCCTGGTTTCACTTTTGCATTTTACGCATGGCAGCCCACTTTTCCCGGTTTGAAAAAAAAAATGAAAGAAAACAGCAGACGCTGAAACTTAATGTGCCATTGAGAGGATCAAATGAGCTGTTCTGTCCATACATTTTCACATTACGTTGATGACGATAAGGACACTAAGTTTTCTCACCGATATGCGTATTCACAGATTATTTGAGAGGCAGGGTAAAGAGAAGAATTGGGGGTTGGAGTAGGGGAAGACAGAATTCAGAGTGACGGTGGAGAGGCATGCCTCGCCTGTAGCCAGCGATTCGATACTAGTTAGGAATCGTTGCCGCTGTCATTAACTTTCTAGCGGGTCGGCTTTCTTGTCGGGCATATAGTGGTTTGCAGCTTTTCGTTGCTCTCTCATTTGGCACCAGAGGGTGTTCTAGTATTTAAAGCTTGGCGTCCAGTTGCAAAAAAGAGGTGCATATCAGGACCGTGTTGCTTGGGACAAGTTAAGGTGCTGCCACACTAGGACTGGTGTCGCAATTCAGGCTTCAGTCCCAGCCAGTCACACTACATGTATACTGACACCGGACCAACCACTTTTAGTACTGTTCCCTATGGTGTCAGGCGTCTGGCAGGGCAGCTACTAGATTTCCAAGTTTTATGTCTTAGGTATGACCCGGCCGAGATGCGAACCACTGACTTCCCGCCTCGGACGTTTGAACCGCTAGACCACAGAAGCGGTCAGAATTAATGGGATCGGATACAAAACTCACATTCGCTATTTTACACAGATTCCACACTGTGGGGATGTGGTCCTATTACACTCTGAAGATTTTAAACACTACATAAAAAAAAGTGTTAAAGCAGGTGCAAAATATGTGCTGCGTGTGTAAATAGTACGTAAGATGTGTGCTACGTGTGTTCTAAGTATTCTTACCATGCCCCTACTTGACTGGACACTTGCTGGTGGCACACATTTGGAACACTATCAGAACACCATTTATACATTTCCGGCCATTTGAACACTTTCGAGAACATAGACCAGAATACTTTTTTTAACACTAAAACGTGCTAGATCAGTATAAAATTCGTTCTGCTTCAGTAACAAAAGAAGTGTTCTAACTTGAACACTTCTTGTTTACAGTGTACCAGTCTATGTACTGAAACATCAACCAAAGTAAGATCAAGTGATGACCCCCTGTTGTCTGCGCAGTCTTTAACCCCAGGATATAATCCTTGCCATCTACTGGATTCGAACCCGCAACCTGGACACACGAGTCGGATGCAATGATGTTACCTATCCAAGCCGAGTCATTCCCGCAACTGTCAGTCGCATTGTTAGGTAGCTGTAGAGGGACGGTGCTTTCACCTCTTGATGATTTCACACTAGGGAGGGATGGGGTCCTGTTACTGAGCTGTGCACTGAAACAACCTCTAGACTGATAACTGCAGTAAGATCCCTGATACAGTGAGCCATTTTGATGTTCTTAAGATGGAGTCAGCACAATGTTGCACTCCAGGAAATCCTTGACCACTCGTAGATTCGAACCAGCAACATCCGCACGCTAGTTCTTAGCTCTACCATCAAAGCTACCCAGACCCGACCTCAGTCGCAGACAGACGCTCGTTTTATAGACGCAAAGAACGTAAATGAGGCAAGGTCATGACGTTAGAGCTCGCAAGGTCGACCGTTCTTTGGTCAGAACTATAAAACGAACTTGGGACTCTGCCCTCCGAATGGACGGCCTGGATAGTTCAGAGGTCAGAGCATCGGACTTGTGTGCCGTCGAGTGGAGTTTTGAATCCAGCAGTGGTCAAGGATTCCATCCTGAAGTTAAAAATTGTGCAGAATCCCCACTGCTCATCTTAAGTGACTGTAACTGTCAGGTGGCTGTTTCAGTGCATGGCTCAGTAATAGAACCCCTGCTCCCCTCTGTAGTGCAAGATGAAAGCTGTCCCTCTCCAGTTATCTACGTGCGTACCTGCCTGCCTGCTGGTGCAGAGGCAATATTCCAAAATGGACAGGCGCAACACTGTCTTCTCCCCCCCCCCCACACCCCCAGAGCCAACCGTCTTTGAGGTAACCGAGACGGGATAGTCTAGCTTGCACGCGCGACATGCGCACTCATTTGCGCACTCATTTCTGTCATGACCTCCCGGGTGCTTTGCTCTTCGGTGCGAATTCTCTTCGTTCTGCATTTCCAGAATCGGTTCTACTTCTAGCATTTCCGAAACAAATGTTTGCACCGAGGAACCAAAAAAAAAAAGACAAGCACATGTAATCAGAACAAGAAAAATCAAGGTGTCTAACTGCGTAAATGCTGAAATTATGTCTGGCATTTAAGTGAAAGATACTTGCACTTCATTGTTGCAGAAACGCAGTTTTTCGGGCAATGCATACACAGGGCTACCTGTGAGTGCCTTTGCTACAGCTAAGTTTTCTGGCCGAGAAAAATCTTTTAATAACTTTAGTTGAAGAAGCAGGGAGCACTAGGTTATACCCAAATCGCCCACTCGTGATGAAAGATGGAGCCTCAAAGATGAATCTTCAGAGAGAAGATAGGAGATACCTAGATGATGAATTCGATGGCTGGTTGCACTCCACCGTTCCTGCCATCTTCCCCCTCAGTCCCGCCTGTCTTCTTTTTGCCTCCCCCGTCTTACTCATTTCTTCTCGCTTTCCTGTTCATAAACATAGCAGATGCCAGTCCCTCAAGATAAGATTTCTGATAAAGCGTTGTTCATACTGGGTTTTGGCGTAAAGGAACAAAATAGAAGCGAGGCGTCTTCGTTCTTCATGCACTGATAAGGAAAGAACATTTTTGTACGGGAGAGCAACAGAAATAATAATCGTGTTGATGAACAATAAAAAGGAGTGAGCCTCGCTATATTGTACTGTTCCGTCCGTCGCAGATTTATTAGCCTAGTGTACAACCTCAGCCTGCGGATGTCACGCAACGTCAAGACAAAGAATCTTAACAGAATTTACCACATTCCCTTTTTCTCTCACAGAACACCCCTGCCTTTTTAACAAAACTGAGAACCCTAAAAAAAATCCCTTTCCGTCCTAATGCTTCCAATTTTTTTTCTGGGGTGCGGGTGGCCGTTCTGATCAGCAAACCATCTCGCCCACCCACCAGATCGTTTTGACTGGCGGTCGTCTTCCTTTGACCAACCGGTGACCCTCTGAAGACCCACGCGGGAACTCGTGTAGTCGTGCGTGTCACTAACCTGCAGTGAGATTCGCAGACGGCTGAAACTGTGCGGCGGGAGGAAGTGAGGGAGCGTGCAGTGCTTGGGTGAGGTTGGGGAGATAACTCTTTGAACTTTTCTTTCTCCATGAGATTGGGAATTGCTGGACTGAGTCAAGGAAAAACACATTAATAAGGGAAGAAAATAATTTACGGGAAATTAAGGGAAGAAAAAGGAAGTTATAAAAATTTGGTCTCGTATTTTTCTCATCGTGAGAAAACAGGCATACTCATCGCATTTCGTTCAGTTTATTTAAAGTGAATATTTCGAACATCATCCTTAAAACTTTCTGGAGAATGGCAATATTGTAAGCGAGTTCCAGCATTTGTCATTGCCTTAGTTGTCTGTACTTATAACTTGACATTAGCTTTTTTCTTCAGGAAGTTTTTGTTTTGCTTTCAGACAAATATGCAACTGTGTGGGTTTAGATTTATATAATACAAAACTATTTTTAGGCAGACACGCAGAAGTCGTAACGAAAAGACAGTATGACACCCAGACACAATGGAATCACCTTGGGGGACATTGGAAAACGGATGGTTGAACTGATTTGTTATTTAAGCGAATGGTGGTTGGGCCTAGAGAGTGGAAATCATTTGGTAAGCAGCAACGAGTAGAAAATGCCGCTGCTGTAACAGACTCGCTGTGCGGATAACATGGAGTCCTGTTTGTGGGAATTAACATGTACCTGTTTTTTTGTTGTTGTTGTTTTTTGTTTTTTTTGCCGTGAGCAGCGGTTTAGACTTTTCCGCTGTTACCCTCAATCCCTTCAGACTTCCTAATCTCTTGCTCCCACTCTCACTTTCTCTCTGGACCCCCTACTCAAAATATGCAAACTAAAAACAGCCGCGTGAGCGAGAAAGATTAGATAACCTTTACTTTCCTGAGCCGTTCATTCAGTTAAATTAGTAACTCCCAGATAACAAGATTCATCGCACTGCCCCAGGCTACCTCCTGTCTCGGTTATGGAGAAAAGCATTTCTCTGTCAGCACATGCAAAAATGAAAAAAAATCTTGTATGGGATAATCTGGGAGCATACGTGACACCGTGGATTGAAAAATCAAAAATCACTTTCTTATACTTTCATATTCTGCAGTTCACGAGGATCAAGTCTGAAAATTAAAAAAAAAAGGTATTGAATGGTGGCGGTGGGGAGTAAAACTTGTTAGGAGATGGGACAAGTGCGGAAGAGTGAACAGTAGTGGAAAGCACGTTTACAAATTACACTGACCTCCAGTCGCTTTTGTTAAAGGGGCGGGCGCGCGTATCGCAATATGCCCATCCCAGCAGTGACCATTTCAAGCCCAAGCTTGGGTTCACTCTACTCGGTGCATTAATGTGTCGGTAAACAAGAAGACATGCGCGCGGAACACACAAACCGAGAGAAGCATGTGCACCACACCCCACCTACCCACAACACACACACAGAAGTTCGCACGCGGATGGATAGTTCACGGGGGGTCACACTGCTAACGTGCTACACCAAGGACTTCAGTTTCCCCGAGCCATCAATCGTTAAATTTTACAACGACATATAATACCATTACATGTAACAACTGTCTATTGAAATATGCTTGCATAATCAAAAAATGAAGGACTTTTTTTTCGTCTGCTACATGGCTCTTGGGAAAATTTCGCAGACGCCAGCTGAGGTCACGAACAGGATCCCCGGGTGAGAAACCACTGCTCTTCCTGTCGTGACCTCGTGACTCTCGCGCAATCTCGCTGGTATCTCCTTTATTGGCGGCTAACGTATTTATTTTACCATGTTAGAACACGTACTATCAACCATACAATGACATATTCACCAAACACTAGTAAATGTGGAAAGTTTAACTGTAGCTATGACAGGTACGTGTATCTAGTATTCTAGTGGTACTGCAACGGGATTTTTGACATGTCGGAGCACCTTTAATGTCAGACCATCTACACGTGCACACACACAGAGCGGCCTGTAGATGCGCCAACGGATTTTTTAATGGTCATTATAACTTGTAAGATATGTCCCTTAGTGAACAGAATGTGCCTAGATTTGATTTGACGACATTTAGTAAGGTAATGAATGGCTGAATGGTAAATGATATATATCGTGTCTGCTGCCTTGCACTGCTTACGTACACTGCTCGAAATTGTAGCTCCTCTCCTTATTAACTCCTTTGTAAGTTAGGTTATAAAACAAGGGTAACAGCACATTCGGTCCACATGAATCTGGCAACGCCAGGTTTGGAGGAGAGCCGAGGGATCCGATGAAAGCGGGCCCGACGCAGGCGCGGACTTCCTCCACCCGTGGGTGATGGGCGGCGGACAGGCGGAGCACGGGCGGCAGTGTCGGCGGCGTTGTTGACTGTGCACTTCATTATTTTTCCGTTAACTAGTTCAGTTCAGCTGGTAAGCGATCTACCGGGCGCCGCGCGGTCAGGACGCACCTGCCGTGTCGCCACCGGCAGGGGTCTCGGAGACGGTGGTGTTAGTGGCGGTGGTTGTGGTGGTAGGTCTGTGAAGCAGTTCCGCTGCCTTCCGGTTGCCCACTGCCTGGCGCGGTTTCCAGATCTCAAGGTCAACCGATTTTAAAACAAGGAAATCGCACAGCACGGCATTGGAAAGCAGCGTTGGATGTCGACAGTCTCCTTTGTTTTGTTTCTTTTTAAAGTTTATCTGAAAGCCCGGTGGTTGCCTCGGTGCCTCTTCTCGCCGCCGTTCAAGGCTGCGATCCACACTCGACACCCTTCTCCCCCCTCCACCCACTATCGCGACACTCGCTGGCTGCGCCGCCCCACGGAGTAAAATTAATGATTTTCAATTCCTGCTAAACGGACTGACGTCAAAATCCACTTTAGTGCCTGTGTCGTCTGCTCGCTGAAGACTTCTTTGACCTGCGAGGTCGGGCGCCTGACGGCTGAATCCTTTCCTTGCGCGTGTCACTTTTCCCCCCTTTAACACTCCCCTTCCTGTCCCTCCTCCCCGTTAATTTGAACTCCTATCTGGCGGGCTCGCGAACCCTGCAGCCATCTCAGCATAACAGTGTAAACAGGTACTGAATGAAGCTACGCGCAGTGTACATGCGTAGTCTGATGGCGGGCGGAGGGTTTGGAAACAAGCAGGAGGGGTGAGGGAAGAAGGGGTGGAAAGACTGACGTGCCGTGAGACGAGGCTAGTGACTGCCAGTTCTCCAAACTTCAGTCACAAGTTCGCACCACATTTTACTTGATTGTGGTTGCCCTTGCACGTCTACATTTTTGAGGGGAGGAAGTCGTACATATGCGCATGCGCTTATGTGCATACATGCACCGTTCAAGGCTACCCAGATTTTAAAGTAATTTTGCAAGTTGTGACGCTCTCTAGCACGTGGTAGTTTCGTAACAGCTATTTTTGGGGTTGTCCCTGCCAGTGTGAGTGTGGGCTGGGCTGTCTGTGTGAATGAATAACCAAGGAAGTGACATAGGGAGAGAGAGAAAAAAAGATAATACAAACGATTAGACAAAAAAGGGGGTGGGTGGGTGGTAAAATAACCCAAACCGCTCCGGGGCACGACTCGCGATGCTTGAACAGAATGAACCATCAGCTCTGTCATTCTGTTCTCCCGGCTTCCCCCCAAAAAAACGGGAAGGAAAAAAAGAAACTGTAAAAGAAAAAAAAGGAAAGTGGGAAACAGAAAACGCAAAAACCCAAAGGGGAAGAAAACTATTTTAGTGTGGTCGGCCACACGTACGGGGGCCATGCTAGCGAAAGTTGGCGTGTACCCACTGCATGCGTCCCGCAGAGACAGAACTCCCTGCAGCCCGCAGTCCTGCCGGGAGGGTCCTTGTCAGGAGGGGGAGTGTACACACCGTGTAAACATGACCTCCCTCCCCATAAACAAACAGTGCAACAGCTATCTCTCTCTCTGTGCACTGTCATGTCTGCCAACGTTCTCGACTCGATCGAAATGCCCTGCTTGCTGACGGGTAGCCCCCCGCCTCTTTCGTGCAGATTTGTCAGGGAGGTACTGGTGGGTAGAGGAAGGGGGTAGAGAGGTGGGAATGGAGGGCAACGGGAACTTTGATCTCAGATGCTTACGTTGGGAGGCGGTGGGAAACAGTGAAACCCTCAACCGTACATAAAGCAACAGAGCTTACGTTTTTGCTGTGCTACCTCCTACAATTTATTTGTGGCTAAACCTGTGAACAGAAAGTTTAAAAAAATTCATTCTACTTTCCGCCAGCAGCGGCAGAAGTGAAATCAGCCCAAGAAGAGCTTTGAACTGCCCTACTTACAGCGAAAGAGACAACGACACGTAAAAGTCAAGGAGCAACCAAATCTTATCCACTCTATGAGAACAGCCAGTGCTTGTTGACATCACAGCATCTGGCTCCGATGAAGAGAATCATTACTTAGTGTGGTCTTATCTCATGTATATCTCTTTACAAGCAGTGCAGTTTGTTGAGTTGTTTGGTTGTTGAAGTCTCCTGACACAATTATGGACTTTAATTTCTTCTAAACTATTTCGTTTCGTCATGGAAAATATGTGCATATTTGCACGCCAATGGTTTAATAGAAACATAACACATGCGTTCAGTTTCCACCACCCCCTCTCCTCGCTTCTCCTGAGCCTATCGGAGTCTGCTTGTGCACAGCTGTTGGAACCCCCCCCCCCACATGTATACATAACAACCGATAAAAGAGGCTGTATTTGTAAAGTTTCATAACACATAAGCACGCACGAACACGCATAGGCACGCACGCACGCGCGCGCGCACGCACACACATATCTTGCAAGGTTTGTGTTAGCTATCGTAAGGGGGCCTTTTACATACGGGGCTTGTCGGCACGAGGACGAAGGTGGCCTAGAAGAGGGTTGGGGGGGGGGATGAGGGCGAAGGAAGACGTTTAATAGTTGCACTGGTATTTAGAGCCGGTCTGACAGCTGTTGACTCTGTGTCCACGAGCTTTGGAGAGGGGTCAGATAAGGACGCCAACATCTGGGGGGGCTGTTAAATAGAGTGTTTAGTCTCTTGTTATATTGGTTTCGCGCTCTCTGTCTCGCGGTCTCTCTCTCTCTCTTCCTGTCTAACGTGCTTCCTCTCTCTCTCTCTCTCACACAGAGGTCCTAATAGAGTTTGGTTGAGTTTAAAAGTCGCAGAAACCGCTAATGCCTCGAAAAAGTCGAATCAGCACAGCAAGTCCTATAAAAACCGCGAATTAATAGTTTCAAGACCGGAACAGGTCCTCCGCACATTCGATTTTTTTCGCCTAATCGCGATTTTAAAAAAAACATAGAAAAGAGGTGCGGAGGAAGTTGTTTAAAAGTCAGACAGCTTATTATGCAGTCAGTTCGACTGTCTTTTGCTGGTGCACTTGACTCTCTTGATCAGTCTGAGGCCGGCTTGAGCTGCTGCTGTTGAGCTTGAGACGGTGTTACCCAGGGAAACAGCCCAGAATGCCAGAGCAAAAAAAAAAGTGAAACGGGACCAGGGCTGCTGAAGACGGGGTGGTAGGGGTGGGATGAGGATGGAGGGGGAACAAGAAAAGAAAAACAAAGAAACGATGAAAGAAACAAAAAGAGAAGTGTGCGCTTTGCTGTGGGAGGGGTGGGGGCAGGTGGACGGAACAGGAGAGGCATAAAAACCACCGTGGATGGAGACAGAAAAGCAGTAAATTGTGGAAACTGCACACAGAGACTGAGAGAGACTTGCATGATGCACGGAGGGCTAAAGTGTATCAACCGAAGAATGGAGAACGGGTTTTATGACCTGTCAACTGCTGTTAAACTGCCTCGGGGTCTTCCTTCCCACTCTCTTGCCCTCTTCTTGCTTGGAAAGGGTTGCAGTCGAGGAGTGGAGGTGGGGTTAGCGAGGAGGGGTAAGAAGGCTGAGGAACGACCTCCTACCATTGTTAGTTGCTTCAACAGCGGAAAATATCGTTTTGTGATGAGGATTTCTGACAAGCCTGGAAGCTGCAAAACCAGAGAAAAGAGATGTAGGCGCCCGCCGTGGAATTATACTGGAGTTCACGGTCCTTAGTATGTCCACACACCACTCCCGCCGCCCTCTGTGGCGACGCAGTGTTTTTGTTTGTGCGGTTAGCGTGGGCTAGAGAGAACGAGGAGGGCACGCGCCGGGGAGAAGAAGATAGATGTGGGTGGGGGCGGTAGGGTGGTCCCGGAGGTATGTTTCATGACATCACAATCTGTCTTCTAGGGATGGAGCGGACATATCGAGGAGTTCTTTCCTTTTAAGGGAGCAACTATAATGAACAGCTAGCAACAGATAAAAAGACGAGCGACAAAGACAAACATTTTGGAACCGCGCATGCATTGCGCCATCACGTTGACGAACGCTATATTTTCGCAAAGGTTCGATATGATCACTTCAATGTGCAATTTAACACATCGACCCTGGTGTGTTGTTATGTAAGCGGTCAGCCAGCAGGATAGCAGATCATTAAGTGACCTCGCTGTCAATTTCAGCATAAAATAGTCATGCGCATGCGCAGTCTGTAAGAACAAGGTTTGCTTTCCCGGATAAAATTTTTCAAACACTGTGTCATCTACATTGTCGAAGTAGGAAAACTGGAGCCGATTTCCAGCATCTCATCCACTGGGGATCACCCGCTTCCTCCAAGTAACAAGAATAAATAAGCAAAGGAAAACAGGAAGGAAAGACGAACTCTTCGGGAGTCTCATCACGCCACCCTCACCATGCCAGAGGGAGGCATAAACTAGAGATGAACAAGAGCAGGGGCAACATGCAGACGTTTCCAGAGTTGGGCTCCCTGTTAGCACTCACCCCCTCCACCGCCGCTGTCGGTTTACGGGTTGGAACTCCGACTGTCTGCGAGCACCGACCCGTACCCGTTTATGGCCGTGCAGAGCACTCATTTGGTCCCCGCGCTGCCCGACCCCCCCCCCACTCGCCCCCCTCCCAGATCACTCTAGGGGTCGCTACGGTCTTGTTTGCTCTCATGTTAGTCGCCTTCACGGCGAGGTTGGGAAGAATGGGAGGTGGGGGGGGGGTGGGGGAGGACGGGAACGAACACCCTGACCGCTGACTTCTAACTGGCGTACCGGGTCGGCGTGGGACCAGTGGGTAGTTGAGCTGGGTGCGGGGTGGGTGGGCAAGCAAGTGTTTAGTCTAGTGATAGAGCAGGGCGCCAGGCAAGTTGGGTTTTCGACCACAGGGCGAAGGGTTAGCGTTTTTCCACTCTCTACTTCCCCATGCGCAATCTGTATGCCGGACCACATTTTTTTTTTTATTTTGGCGGACCGAATTTCTTGCGACGCTGGTCCCATTTTGTTTTGGAAGCCTTTGCTATGTAGTAGAGTGTTTCTCAAGACGGCCCTCGACCGAAGCATTTTCACAGTGCTTTTGAAGTTGTCATCGTTGGATTTCGTTGTACAAAGTTCTTTCGTCTCTGGAAAGTACGACCACGTTTTAGAAACTAGAGCTACATCTCGAAATGTCTTCTGCAGGGTTTGCTTGCAGATACCAGTGGACTGCAGGTCTGCAGCCTGACTGTTATGTTGCAGTCGTGTCCTGGAAAGTTCGACAGTGCGATGTCTTTCCCTGCCTGGTGACGTCTAAGCGCACAAAAATAGAGTGCAGGAAAAGCTGGTTACTAGTTTACAAATGAATACAGAAAGAAGAAGGGCGAATAGGGAACTAGTAAAATAAACGAAAAGGCCAACAGGCGATAAAAGAAAACTAAAACCTCGTCAGTTCAGCCAGCCGCCCATCTGGGACACACCACCAGGGTTCCGTGGCGGCTGCTGGGGTCGCGTTTCTCGCAGTACATTGTGACACTCACGACGACCTCCCAGCCCCGATGCCTATCAGCCTAGATCGGCTGCCACGAACGTCGCTTGAACTTCACAATAGATCGGACTGCAGGAGCCCTTCCCCCCTTCCTTTCAACGATTGTTTTAGTTCTTTCAAAGGAGGGGCTTTCTGAAACTTGATAAACCTCGGCTTGTCTTCCCTAGCCGGCGAGGGTTGACTTTGAGGAGCTCGTTGTCTGTTCTTTCCATCCGTCCGCTCGTCTCTTGACATCATCCGATACCCCCTCACTCCCACCCTGCCCCGTCTTTTCAGACGTTTCGTGATCACTACACGGCCCCCGCTCCCACCTCCCACGCGCCGGACCCATCCTACAGCTCCCCCTCCCGTCTTAGCCCCATTGTGTTGCGGTTGTCAATACGTTCGCCTCACGCCGGATTGTTCCGGAAGTTGCAGGTTTGCACACAGTGTACTGTTCATCGCCAGGCCGGTTTCGAGTTTCCTAGGGGAAACGGCTTGCCAAGGATTACTTACTAAAAGCCGCATCTTTTGAAGATGGCATACGTCCCCAACAGGTTCAAGAGCACAACAACAACAACAACACTTTAAAATCTCGTACATCCATTAGACCGGCTCGGTGGTCTAGTGGTCAAGGCATCCGCTTCCGAGGCTGGAGTTCGGTGTTCGCGCCCTGGCCAAGTCATATTGGAAATCTAGTAGCTGCCGTGCCAGATTTCTGGCACTATAGGGAACTGGTTGGGCTTATGTCAGTATAATGTGACTGGATAGGGCTGAATCCTGTGTTGCGGCAGCAGTCCCACGTGCGGCAGCACGTTAACTGGGCTCAAGCAACACCGTCCTTATATGCACCTAGTTTGCGGCGGGACGTTGAGCAGCAAACACCTTACCCAGTCAGCGAACAGTCCGCACGCGACGGGCTGACGAGGCATTATCAGTTGTCGTCGCTTATTGTCCATCTTGAACAGGAACCTTTCGGAAGAATGTCGCCAGAACAGCAGCGACCTAAGGCGAACTGCGTGAGGGTCACATCAGCAGGAGTGCAGGGATTAGTACCCACAAACTCATCCGGACTTCCAATCGTTTAACCATCGTGTTTACCCACTGCCCTACGTCCTTTGTGGGGTTGTCGGAAGTGGACGTGCGGCAGCGTGGTCTGACATAACCCTCCTCCCCCTTCCAGCTACACCGACTGGGACAGCGCGATAATACTTTGTATCCGCCGTAGAGCAGGAAGTAATTCACACGCGGTAACTCAGTCAGACGTTGAATGAGTTGCCTTTCCTGTCGAGCCTCTGTTGTTGCTCTTGCGTGAAGCGCCTTCGTTAGCGTGTGGCGTCCATAAACCTAATCCCTGGGTAGAGGCTGGCGAAACTAACTAGCGGCTTGGAGCTCAGGCTTTGCTCGTTTCTTGTCTTGTGCCACTGATGTATGTCGGGCGAGGATCAGAAAGAGGCACAAGATGAAGTCAAGACTCTATTTATGGGACTTATGCGATTTTCGTGCTTGTATAGTTGCTGTCCAGTACACCAGGAACACTTTGACAAGGACCTATGCTCGTTTGTCGTCTAGTTTCGTTGTTACCATCTCATCGGGGAGAGGAGAATGTGTGCAGGGATTTTTTTTTACACGGGCTGTGGATAAGGAAATATGGGCGAGTGTTGGGTATAGAAAGGACATCGGTATTAGCTAGCTTCATTAAAATTTTGCGCATCTGGTACGTTACACGCCCCACATCTTGCCATGCACCCTGAACGATCTATGACTGACCGTTCATAACCAGAGTCTCTGGCACGTTCTTTTACGGCCTGTTGTCAACACAGCAATTCGCCAACGATCCTGACCTCTCACTCCCAACAACTGGCCAATCGGACGGCGCATGCAAATCTGAGCCGACTTATGACATAGACCTTCCGTAGAAGTTCACCAAAATGGCTTTAATGAGGGGTAAAGTTAACTTCGTGAGGCATTGTGGAATGTCCAGAGAAAAATGCACGAGAACGAGACGTGCCGGATGCATCAATCCACTCATCACAGACCTTAACGAACACTTTGGCATACATGTACACACATGTAACGACCTTGACATAAACTGACCTCGGCCGACGATTGCTCAGCACGATCGGGCAGTTATCACTCGAGTATGACAAGCGACTCGCTGATCCCTTCACTGATTCACCTAGCGATCCGGGTCGGCTGAGTAGAGCGACTCGGATCGTTCGCGCAGTCGCTATAGTCGGGCGGGGGCAGTAGGAACGCAGCTAAGTGTCCCCAGAACAGCCCTCGACAGATACTTGAAACTTTCGCTTGTTTGCAGTAGCTGGGACGCAGTCAGGAAACGACCGTCCTCGCACGGTGTCCCCTGACCTCGCGGCGTGACCTCTGTCCTTAGCTTGCCCCACCTCCTGTCCAAGAGAACCTGGCGGGGAAGTGGTGGCTGGAAGGACGCGGGCCGCCCGCTGGGCTTTTGTCGCCTTCCCGTCAACGCCGTCCGCCGCGGCCAGAGCGTCAGGCCAGGGGCAAGCAGCCGCGCCTAATTACCGTTCTTGGAGAACGCGTTCGTAACGTGAAGCGGCAGCGTCCCCCTCCCGTCGCGACTTGAGGTTGAGTGGAGTGACGAGCGCCTGACCTTTCGCCTGCGAACGAGTCGCGCGGCGGCGAAGAGTGATAAGACCAACTGAGACGGGACACCATCTAACGTTTGAGATGGCGACTGTTGACAGAAGATGTGATGTTGGGGAACTTTTGACGTTTAGCTGTGGTGATTGTGTGATCTGTACAATATATTTTGAACGACCTGCAAGGATTTTCATTATAAAAATAGTTTTGAATGTAAGAAAGTGACATCCTGTCCTGAAGAACAAAAGAATACATCCACAGATCATGAGCATTTCGGCGTGTGTGTGAAAAGGGTATAACAGCTTTAAAACGTATAAAACTCACTTTTAAAAAAGGGGGTGGGGAGAGTAAGAGAGCCAAGAAAAAAATATGGGCACAAAGGCCGAGAAGAGGATGCAAGGATTTCTGCAGGCATTGAAAGAAGCGATCAATAAAACGGATGTTGTAAAGAATGGCCGCCAGAACTCAGGAAATCGCGTTCCTGCCGCGCGGCGTCGCCCCGCCAGCCGCCGATCGGAAATGCGTCCTCAGACGGTCTGATCGGATCACCAGACGTCGGGCACGTGCGGGGCCAGACAAGCGACGCGAACTGGTGACGTCACTACGTTGTGTCGCTCCCCTCCCGTCACGTCTCTACAGCATCCACTGTAGCACATCGCTAGCTACTCGCAACCGGAAACAGAGGTAGTTTCCTTCCGCTGCACAGAGTGAGCGAGGAGAGGGGGAGAGATCCGCATTTCACGGCGCCCTCTGGTGCCCGGCCCCGTTGTTTACGCTAAGGTGGGTGCCTCGTTTGTGCCGCCAAACCAGGACAAAGACGAGTGTAAGTGGTTATTCAGACTGCAGGAGCGGAGAGGTCTGGTAGGCCCGCTCAGCTGGCTAGCACCCGCTGCCACACTTACACGTGGATGCAGAATTTCTGACTGGATTGCACGAGGGCTCGTACCCGCTCTGTTGTTCATGAAAACAGTCATAAGGCTTCTTCATCCTGCGTACTTAAAGAGGACTTGTTACGAACGGGAAAAAAAGACAAGCTGCCGATGCAGCCAAAACCAAGTTCTTGACGAGACACCGCAGTAGTGCTTGGCTGCGCGAAGCCTTCCTTTCAGTTACCGCGACAACATATGACATTTTCCTTTAAAAAGTACATTACTTTTCATAGGCGGGACGCGTCTCTGGAGGATGGCTGCCCACTTTAACTGCCTCTTTATCTCAGGCTGGCTGCACTTTGTTCTTTCTTATCTCATCGCTCCTTTCTCTCCTGTCCCTGTCAGCCTCCTGTTCTTGATATTGCTGTCTTTTTTTTTAATTGAGAGCCTACACCTTTTTTGTTTGATCTTTGAGTTGCTGCCTTGGATCCAGTCATTTATTCTTCAAAGCCCTGCACCCTGTGTCAGACGACAAAGGCCATGAAATATGGATTACAGCTTTTAATAATGTCCCACGATTATGTTCTTTCACATTTTAGTTTTCCTTTTATGTGGCGTGGATGTGTCTTTATAACCTGTCTGCCTAACAATTCCGATGTGCCCAAGTCTGTCGCCATGGTTGTGTCTTTCCCGCAGTGCGCATGCGTCACCAGTCGCCTCTTCTCAGTCCGCATGTGCTAGTGCTGCCGCTGTGGCAACACATGCGGTAGCTGCTGCGTGAATCTGTGACTACATCGACAGCTGTTCCTGAGCAAGGCTGTCTGTTCATGGACACCACGCGAGTTGCACGTCAGACTCTTGTCATTTATTTCCATTTACTTGCACGCCGGATGCTCTTTCTCTCTTCCACTCTCTCGCCCTTCTCTTCCCTTTCTCTCTCTCTCTTTGTCTCTCACTCGCAGGGGCCCGGAGATGCAAGCGCAAGCAGCTGGGGCACGATAATATTTATCGTCTGCGCCCAGACGACGTTGCCAGAGGCGAATCGTAAATTTTCGCGGAGGCAAAATGGAACAAAGAAAGTGATTGGTATTTTAAGAATGAAGATGGAAAGAAAAAGTACAATAAGAAACTAAAGGAAAACGAGAAAAAAAGGTGGAACTTTATAAATTTGTAACACTAACAGATAGGTTTCTTCTGTGTCCAGGCGATAGTTTCACCGGGAGGGAACCGTATCCCAAAACTGTGTTGCAAAAGCAAGCCACAAACAAGTTGTGTGTGTGTGTGAGAGAGAGAGAGAGAGCGGTAGGTAGGAAAGAAGGTAATTTGAGAAGGATAGTGCTTCCACTTCGCTTGAAGAGGGGGGGGGGAGGAGATAGAATCCTAGTAAGTAAGCTATGCACCGAAGCATCCACCATAATGATAGCTGCAGTAAGATGGCCAGTGCTGTGAGGCAGTTTAATGTTCGGGGGATGGTTGTGGAGTCTACGTAACGTTTATCTCTAGGAAATGGTCCTTGACCGCTCTTGGATTTGAATCAACAACTTTTCACACGCTAGTCCGCAGAGCTGTGTGGGTGTTGGGAGGGAGAGGGAAGTAGGGGAGATATTGAAAACGTAATACGCTTGTTTCCCACTGTAAGAATTTGTAGTAGTATCACAAAGATGGCGTAAAGTGTATATACTATTGCCTTACGCTTCTGACGCTTTGACCTGAGAATAGTAATAATAATAATAATAATAAATGTGGATTTGTAACGCGCGAGAACACATTTCAGGCACACTTCGCGCGGACGAGGCACATAGTGAAAACAACGAAACACACACGCACACACAGGGAGAGATGAACGCAACAAACACACAGAGGGAGAGATGAACGAAACACAGTTTTGGGGCGCTTGTGGATGACGTTAGGAGCAAAATGGAGATGACGACGTGTAGATGAACTGTTTTACATGTAAGATGGATGTCTGCCGCTTGTATAGGTGTGCGTCTAGGAGGGATGGCCCAGACACTCGGAGGGTCTATGTTTCGAGGGTGCAGAAGTTTTTTTTAATCTACGTTTCTCTACATAAGAAACCGTGTCCATGCCTGCGCGACCCTCCTCTGGGGACTTCCAGTAGAATTGTCACCCCCAAAGACGGGAAAAGCCAGACTACGCACCAAAGTATTATGGAATAGAGGGTGTGGCATGAATGGAAGCCTGCGTATTGTCAAAAGCGCAAACTCTCTCTGCCTCTACCATTCACCCTTTCGTACGCAGCTTTTCAGTGGCTAGAAGGTTTGGGAACAGTTTTGCAAGCGTGGCATTTGTTGGAACCCTCATCACGCACTCCAGTGGCTACCGTAACCCCCAGCCTCGGAGGTAACACGGGGCTTTGCTCCCCCTTCTTGACCATTGATCCAACTGAGTGCGCTAATGATGGTGGGAAAATCTCCAGGGTGTGGTGTGTGTTGGTTTGACCCCCCCCCCCCCTTCAGTTGAAACAGACGCGGCTGAAGTAAGTTACGTGACCTCTGTCATAATACTGTCCAAGGCTTGCTTGTCCTGGCACGAACCGCGAACTGCTGACTCGACTGTTGTGATAAAAGGTTCGTTCGTGATGTTCGGAAGGTGCGAGAGTCGGCACCGACCAATACCTGCCGTTTGAAGACAGCGAGACAGAGCGCGCCGGTCTCTTGGTGGCTTGCTTAAGCCAGAGTGATGCTGGGGCGGTCCGACTCTTTGGTTATTCCATAAAACCGGCGGGTGGGGGGGGGGAGCTCGTTAAATCCTTCACGAGACCTCCGCCCAGGGTTCTAGTCCCGGACGCGATACCCGTATTTCAGTTGCAGTTTTGTTGGTCGTGTAATCTGTTTTCCGCAGTAAGTTGCGTCCTTTAACCCTATGTGTCGCCTTTCCTTCCTAACAATCGTCTGTCGAACTGCTGTCACCACAGACATTCGCGGAAAGCGCGCGTTATGACGTATTAAAAACGCTGCCAAACCTGTTTGCTCCCACAAAAAACAAGAAATGAACAATTTCATAGTATGTGTGTAGGTTTTGTCCCCTTTCTTTAAATTCTACCAGCACATGGGATCTCGTCTCGTGGAAAAGTCTGGTCTGGTTCGATGTGGAACTGCCAGCACTCTTCGCGACAAGTTCCTCACTGTGTGGGTCCGAACGCTTTCCACCTCCTACCCTCCTTCGTCCCCGTCTTAGGCTTGCATTTCTGTTTAGCACCGAGAAAGCAACAACCCGTGAAATCAGTTACCCCACAGTTTGGGATCTTGTTCATGCAAATTTCACGTTCGTTGTCGCCTCAGCAGCTAGAACCCCCGTGTGCTGCGGATTGCGGCGCTGCAGTCACAGCACGCGGTACGAAGCCGCAACCAGCAGAATGCGATCAGCGTGAACTTTCAAATCGAGGCAGCACTGCACACGGTGCGGGGGTCGCCCGTGGTTTTACCGCTAGGCCACCGCGCCATTCCGCTGTCCTGGCTTCAATAGCGACCACAAGGGGGGTCAGATCCACAGCTTGTCTAAGGCTGCAGGATGCTAAGCCTTCTCTTTTCGTAAGTCCAGCAGTATTGTAATTGTTTTCTTCGCCTGCAGGAATAGTTTGCGGAATTATTCATGCTAACAATCGCCTCCCCAGCTCAAATTTAATTTGCTGTGGTTTAGTCAAGGAACGTTTAGTTCCAGGGGTAGGAGACTGTAGCAGAGAATGAATAAATAGTTGTGAGCGGAGTTCAGCACTCCAGCTGTATGACTGACTCAGCAAGTTTTTGGCACAGTCCTGTTATCAAGAAGATATCCGTGGTTGGAATTATCTTTCCTTTTTCCAGTCTTTCCCTGCTAATTTTTCTACAGGCGCATTCAGGATTAAATGTGTTTTACTACTTTCCTTTATCACCGTATCCTACCCTTTCTATTGCGATACTCCCAATTTGTTTAATATTTTTGTGATTGTTTTAAGCCTCAATTCTGAACAGATGGACGGTTCTAATCTTAAGATTAGCTGACCGTCAGTGTGACTGTCGAAGGTCAGGGTTCAGGCTAGCAAGATAGGCCTATACCGCTCTTGACTGTCCGTCGCCTTGGCTAGCCGTCAGTGGTCGTGACCCACTATTTGTACCAGTGGAGGGTCAGTGGATTTTTGCTTGACATGAGACCGAAGTCATCGTCGCGACGAGACAGTGGCTGGTAGCATGCACGCGTAACCTTTACGGAGGTCGGCATTTTAATTCTCTTTCAGTGTCTTCGGATTAATTAGAGAAATCTTTTGCTTTCGTTAGACACGCCGCAGCATACTTTCTGTTCCTGACTGAAATGATCAGATTTCGGAATACCTGGACTCGGAGGCGGAGGAATACATTAAGACAGCGCAGCTGTTCGGAAGGAGTAGTCGTCTGCAGCCTGACAGATGGAGCTGGCTGACCGCTGCCCGCGGCTTGTCTCCCCTAATGGGGCAGAAGGCGCCAGGCGCGTGCCTGGTTACGGCCCCTTTGACCAGCAGGTGGCGCCGCCAGGATGCCATGACGGAGGTCGTCTGCTCCTCTCCTTCCGGCCGCCGACATCCTTTAGACTTGCTGAGAGTCTTGATGGATGGAATTAAAGAAAATCAATCATTCCTGCACTCTCACTCTCTCTCCTTTTCTCTCCCATCCCCCCACCCCCGACCGGCCTTCAGAGTGTCCGACCTCAGTGCTGCTGAAGATTACAGGAGGGAGTAAGGGAATGGGGGGGGGGAGTCGCGAGGGGAGAAAAGCAGTGTTGTTAGTCACTGCGGAATTCTGAGGACCCCCCCCCCCTCTGCCCCCAACACTTTCCGAACGATAAACGTGGAACCGAAATAACGGGATCAGATTGATTGGCCCACCCCCGGCTCCGTTAGCAGATGTCTGTGGGCACTGCTGTCGTTGTCCACAGGGGACGCACAGTAGTCCTGTGTAGTTCATCCAGCGCTTACCAAGGGCCATTGTCCTGAAGTTGTAACGTTGTGCAGATTCCACATGGCCCTCCCAAGAACATTAAGCTGTCTCTCAGCACTGACCATATTACTGCAAGCATCCGTCTGGGCAATGCGTCAGTGTCTAAGGTAAGTAATGGGGTTCCATGCCCGGTGTCCCCGCTATGATATTGCTCATGCTGCTGGCACGCCGTCCGCCCCCCCCCCCACCCACATCCCTTTAAAACGCCAGAAAACTAAACCGTGAGCTGTCGGTCATGTGGTCATATGCTGTGTTGTGGGTGATACAAGGCCACTTGTAGATAAATTCTTGCGTGCATTTGTGTGTTGGAATACATGAACTTGTGTATGAAAGTGTGGATGTGTAGGTGCATGAATGTGAATATGCACGAGAGAGTGAGTGAGGGAGAGCGAGTGGGTTGGGGGACTTGAAAGAGACGAGAAATGATGGTTCCGCTACAGAGGCTTATATCGAATCGGACCAGATTCCTCTGCTGGAGAAAAGAGACCCAGTGAATTAATAAAGATAAAGAAAAGACAAACATTCGGAATGGCCTATCGGCCTTTTTTGGCGGGAGCAAACACCACGGAGTACCTTTTAATTGCGTCGGGACGCGCCACCTACAGGGACGTTTCGTCTCGTGATAGCTTGGGTTCGAGTCCTCTGAGCGGGCTCGATAGACGACTAAACATAAAAGAACAAATTTCATCTGTTAGCAATGTAACGGCTGTAGCCTCGGCGACTCTTGGGTGGATGGGGTGGTGGTGGGGGGGGGGATGGGCAAGGATGGCTTCATCGGTTCCCCGTGCACTTTCCTCGACTTGTGCACCCAAGCTTTCTCCTCCCTCCCAGCACTGGCAATTATTGCCTCCTGTCGACTTCTTCCTCCAGCTTCTCGCCCTCCGCTCGGCTCTTGATCGTTCAGGCGCCGGCTCGGGGGTCAAGGGTCAGATAAATTTTCTGGCTTCGGTTACGAGCTGCCGCCTGCACGAGCTGCCGGTGAAGTCCGACCTCAGAGCCGTTAACAGGAACAACATGGCGTCAGCGTGCCCCACAGTTGTCTTCCCAGTGTCTGCTTCACTGTCCTTCGTAACTGGCATGCGCTGTTTGTTGTTGGTGTGTTCGGAGGGCTGTGCGGCTTGTTGTATCGCCTCGTCAGGTTGTTTCTGTCTTGACGTATCGTCTGAACGATCCGGTCGCAGTTCATTTCCCGGTCAGATTATTTTCGAACTAATCATAACTCGACCCATCTAGCTAAACTTAAAACTTATGGAAAAAAAGAGTGCTGGTATTGACATGAACTGTTGTTATGAACAAAGTCAGTCTCAGGTTCCTTCAATTTATTATTTTGACACATCTGAAATTAGGTGAAAATGTGTCACTGTACCACGAAACCAGTCTTAAGTTCGAAATAGGGTGTTTCGAGTTAAATACATTTTTGAAATCTTCAGAGTTTCCATTGTCTTAGCTTAGTAAGAGAGATATGGCATGTTGAAGGTCAGAATATGGGTGGCCGCCATTTTGGGAAAACAGGCAATGCAGCACTGTCCCAGTTTCCTTACTAACACAAATGCTCATTTTTTCACCTAATTATATTTACATTTGAGGGAAACGTTTGCATCTATATGATAATTTACAGTTTTAAGAATGCTTTTGTGCGAAAAAGTAAAATTCGACTAGATCGACCCCACCGACATATTTCTGCTTGTAGCTACAAACTGGCCGTTCCGACTTCAGACAGCGACACAAATTAGCTGGCGATGAAGTAACACGGACCTATACACCTACGTGTCTGTATATACGGGAAGACTGCCGTAAGACTGACCAGTGTCAGAACCTAAAAATGAGGACACAACTTCAGGTGTCGCCTGGTTTCAGACTTTGGGAGGTGAAGAGCCAGTTGCTGTCACCATCCTGCTGTAGGTGAACGACCCCAGTGACACTCTCACCGCCTGTAATGCAGCCCAGACGGCACGGTGCTTCTCTCTTCGTCTCTGTCTATATGCGTCGCGTCCCTCTTATGGAGAAGCTAGAAATTGCGCCCCTTTATTGCCAGCTTTGGGCGGAGACGAAATGTCACCCTGTGTCTTATTTTTCACTGGCTGCTGGCAGAGCCCCTCAGATGCCAGACCCGTCGCGTGTCTAGACACCAGACGCACTTGGTCCTTCCTAGCAGGAACCGATCCTAATCTAGAACTTTCCTCCAAGAGCCATCGAAAGAGGTCTTCAATCGCTTCATTTGCCTTTACTCTGTAGGGGTCCTGCAGTCCGTCTCGCGATTACAGTCACCGCCAGACGAGAAGTCTGCTTCAGGGCCAGTAGAGTGCAGTCTCTTGTCTGAATGCAAAGAACTTTACCTCCTGATAGTCTTCGTTGCTGTGGGGTTATGAGGAAAATACTTGCGTCGTTCTGCCTTACAGTAATTGTGAGGTTATTTAGGCCACCAAGCGCGACACTGAGAACTAGTTTTATGAGGGGAGGGGGACGGTCGTCGGTAGTAAACACAAAACACAAAGAAATTCTTTGGATGAGATGACATATGCAATACAAGAGTAATAATGGATAGTACTATATATATATATATTGATGGGCTGCTGTCCGATTGCCGAGACCAGCACCAAGCTTCTCAGGGACTCTTAAATTGAAGGGTCTTAGTCATCCGACAGTTATTTCTTCAGTTATCATGGCGGAAGGATGGTTTACCCTCAGTGCTGTGCTGGGCAAGACTGATAAAGCGAGGTGCTGCACGCTAGGATTCATTTTGTCCGCATAAACTTACTGTTGTTTTACCACACGTTTTACCAGCGGCTTCGCACTGGGTTAAAAGGCTCTTGACCATGAACGTGGGTGACATCGACCCCACAAACAGTACATCGAACCCAAGGTCGCAAGGTCGACCCCAGTGCGACCTCGTTCTGAAAGAAACGGAACTCGAGGCACACAATTCGTTTGTGGCAATCTAGAGTATGTAGAAGCCATGGTATAATCCAGTGTAACACGTGATATTTTTTTAAACAAATATGTTACATACTGGGGGAGGTCGATGGGCGAGTGGTTACAACACTGCCCGTTGATACACGTGCGCCGCACCACAGTTCACCCAGCTGGGAATGGGTACCTGATCCCTGGGTTACAGCAGCAAGGGAGAGATGGGCACTGACCTCGCGATGCTGGGCCACAAAAAAAGCTGGATGGTCTCAAACACCCCCACTCCTCTACGAGCTAAAACGGGTCACAGTTGGGGGCAACCTTTTACTTTACATTTTTTGTTTTTGAGAGACTATTTCCTTCGGAGTCATGACAGATGTAATCCGGCCCTGTGGTTATGTAAGAAACTGCAGCTGTGAAGGACACATACACAACACTTTCACAACTAGTGCAGTGTCAGAGCATATCGTATCTTTGTATTCGGGTAAAAATACTAAATTCTAAACACACACACACACACTGTTTTTAGGCTTGCAGTTATTGCATGGGCATAGTGTGAGCTGAAAAGCAACCGAACTGACTTGTGGTGGTGGCCCATTAGAAGTGGCGAGACCATCCAGCGGAATTAGAAGCGCTCCCTGACTGGTCCGCGCGGGACCTTTACGACTTCCGGTGAGTGACCTGCGCAACAAGTTGGCAAAGGGAAGACTGGGAGGACCTGAGGGTCCAGAATTTAGAGGTTAGAGTTACTAACCCTGATCCTATAAAGCAGCTTAGAGATGCTTATAAAAGGAAAGGCTGGGAAGGAGTGTTTGCTGACACCTACTTGACGGGCTGTGACAGTTTGGTGCCCAAGTGTGGGTAGGCGGAAAGGCGGTTAAGGATTATATCCTGGAGATGAACATTGTGCAGACTCCATGGCCATCCCGAGGACCTTAAAACTGCCTTCCCACACTGGCACTGCATCTCACTGCAGCAGTCAATATGGTGATTGTTTCTGTGCATAGCTTAGTGATAGAACCCCGCCCCACCATGTTACGAAATCACTGCAGTGTACAACCATTGTGGTTGTAAAATAATCATGCGAACACGGAGAGGAAGAGAAGCTTCGGGAGTGCGTTACACCGCCTCCAGCACTGCTAGCCCTTTTCCTGCAGGTGTGTTTGGTTGGGCCTGCACTGTGCGCGTGGAATGGGGAGGCCTTATAACCAGCCTACACTGAGCTCTCTGCTCTGGTCAGCAGGATATGATAAACGGCCAATGGAATGATTAACGTGTAATGGTTTTTTCAGAAGGGCATGATAAGAGGGAAGGAAAAGGGCAGCAGGGAATGTCATTAGACAAGAAGCACTCAGACGTCACAGACACTTTCAAATCTAGTAAGCAGGGAATAGAACGGAGCAAGATTTAAAAAAAAAGAAAAGCTCCAGGTGGTAACAGAACTAGTTGTAAAGAACATGACGACAGTGAGAATAAAAGTTTAGTGGGGAATAGGTATTAAGTGGGATTAATAGAACAGACTACTGGCACTAAAACATATTTTTTATTACAGAAAGAAAACGTCAGCAAATGAATGGAATAAATTAGTGGCGAATAGAAGAACCACAAGCAGAAACTAGCTGAGTTAATAGAACGGATTAGATGGGGGAAAGACAGCGAGAAGAGATAGGAACGTAGTGGGGACTAAAAGAGAGCTGGATTAAAAGGACGGATTAGTGGGAACAGAAGGCTAGCAGGTTTAACAGAAATGATAGGCTGGAACAGTTAAGTAAACAAGATAAAAGAGCGATCAGCGGGACGCAGTGGTCGTGGAGTGGCACATGAGTGGGAACGAACCCGCGGGAACTTGAACACGAGTGTCTGCAGGATTTAGTTGTGACTGTCCCTGACGTCGTTCAAACCGCCTCCATTTACTGCCGAACCTGCTTTTAAAAAGTGTGCGACGAAGAGATTAGGACTGCCGCTAGGGGCGAGCGAGAACAAGAAAAGAGGTAGTGTGCACTTGTCATTGACAGAACGGTTTGGGACCGACATCTGATCTCTCTGTGCCTAACTCGGATTGCAGGCGAGTTTGTCGTCAAAGGGCGGAGCAGCCTGCTGGCTGTCTAGTCAGTGTCAACAACGAGTTCCTATCATGCACTCGTCCAACATGTACTGCGGAAAGGTGGCACTCGGCCAACATGTACTGGGGATAGGCGGCGCTGGGCCAGCGTGTACCGGGGATAGGTAGACGTATATGGACGAGAAGCTACCGTTGAAGAAATGAAGTGAACTAAAAATAAGTTCCTTCTTCATGCAAATCATTTCCGACACTCGAACTACCTTTTTGTTTCGGTGAGATCTTTAGTTCATGCTTTTTCAGACAGTGCGTGATGCTTTTTTTAAAGGGGTAAATTCCTGGCAACAAGATCATGCGAGCCCTAAGGCTGTGTTGGGGAGGGAATGGAGGATGCCCGGCGAATTTGCGAGACCCCGTTAAATGGATATTTATCTTACTTAGCTTGACGTGTTGCTCTCTGACCCTCCGGTTCAAAATGGAGCGAAATGGGTTGTGTGCGCCAAGCTGGGAAAGCGGCAGTTACAATGGCTCTGATTTGCAAGACGCAGTTGCTTCTTGGGAGATTTATTTTCCCTCTTCGTGCAGGTGACATTGCTCAGGTGCCCGAAACCGGCAAATCCCTTTCTCCTTTATAATCGAGTGTAAAGCTGAGATTATAAACCCTCCACTACAACGTCAGAGTCAATGATCAACTCTTGCCCAGCTATGACATCATACGTTTAGAGTTACAATTGTGCCAAAGTAAGAAAAAGGCAAGAAGTTATGAACTTCTCTCTTAAGAAGGAGAAATTACAAGAGAAGAAGAGGGCTGGGCATAATGATAATGGCGATGATTAATATGTTGGTATTATTATTGTTGTTGTTTTCTTGTAGTAGTAGTCGCTTCGGAAGATAGGACTATTCCAGAGAGAAGGAAAAGTAGATTTACGTGGGTATGAAAGTACGGCTTTGTATGGGAATGGCAATGGAAAAAATGTTTGGTTCAACATAATCCTACGTTATGACAAGGGGAGGACAGCTAGGCAGACTCCCAAACGAAAATAAAATCATCCACGTTATTGTGACAACGAGAGGCTAGGACAATTAGTAGAGCTAAAAACAAGTTCTGTTCAGGTGAGACAAGTTAATATACAGACCGTTGGAAGACATTATCTGTGTAAGGAAAGCGAGGCCTACGCCCCGACTTGCAAAACAATCTCTTTGACAACAGTGATAGGACTGCTCTTCAGCGAGTCGACTTTTGACAGGCCTTCTCTTCATCGCAAGCTATTTAAAGACGCAGCTTTATTTCCATTACTGGACTATATTCACTGCGGGACTGACTTGCGAGAACGTTGCTAAGGAATTTTGTTGGCGCCAACCGATTGCTGAGAGAAGTTGTCGAGTGTTGTCAGCAATTAACTGATGCTTTTTACAGACTGAAAACAACTGTCTCAAACCTTGCCGGACGTTCACGAGAGAACACTGGATGGGACAGGAGTGAGCCCGCAAGGAGCGGTTGTTTGGCTAGCCGAAGCCTAAGTCCCCGCGTGTGTTTTGCGTTGCATGCCTTCGCCAGGCCATGGAGCCCCCGAAGCGCATGTTGAATCAGAGAATCTCGGTCAACAGGTTTTTTTGTCGTCAAAGACCCCATAGTTGTGCGAACTTTGTTTTCGACGTGTGTGTAGCATCTTGGCAAGAACACGCAAAGCGATCGCCGCTCTTCCGCGCCTTAGCGTGGTGGTCTTTTTTTTGGGGGGGGGGGGGGGGATCGGACACACGACAGATGATGCCTGTGGTAGTTCACCGTGGAGCTGTAAGTAGAAATGGAAAAAAATGTCTGTCATAAAATAAGTGGCTGGAGATGTAGCTGCCATTCTTTCTTGAACGTGATTGTTTTTGAAATACGCAGATTCTCATGACAGTGGGAAGAGGGTGCGTGTAGGGAATGGCGTTGGCAGGTTCGGTGAACACAGTGGTGTGACTCGAAGGGGCCACAACCCCATCATGCTATTACAGCTGTGGACTGTGTTGCGTATCGAAGTCAGGACGTCGTGGGGACTGTTTTTTGTCTTCTGTCCAATGGTTAAAACTCCTCCAAACAGAGCTGTCACGTACAAATATTCGCTGTAGACCACTGCAGAATGGCGGTTCCGTAGAAGTGAATGCCCCTGCTACTGTTTCGCGCCGTGGGGAAAAGGAAAGCTGGAAAGGTTGGCTAGCGACTTGAGGCGGTGCACAGCAGGATGGAAAGCAAGAGTGACAGCGCTGGACGCTTTCAGAGAAGCGTTCAGTACTGGTGTATATATCGCGGAAAAAAATAATTTGTAGAAGAAAGTTTCTTTACATCAGCAAACGGAAAAGAAAACATGTTTGGAAATAAAGGGTGAAACTTTTGGGTTTAGAATAACGAAGTACAGAATGTTATACAATTTCGCCGACAAAGAAAGCCCACACTCCAAAACCCCACGCACATTGCTGTTGTTTCCAAACAAAGAGTTTAAAACAACTGTGGTGTGTGTGTGTGTGGGGGGGGGGGGTGGTACATGCCAGGAAACTTTTCATTCTTTTCCGGTTTCAGTTTCTTTATTATTTGTAAGCCCTGCTCCAAATAGCTGTGCGTAACACCCGCTTGTGCTAGCGCCAGGAGTGGGTTACCTTTCAAAGCTGCAATAGCAGTTAATTGCGACGTGACCGCCAGTCGGTGGAGACAGCTTGGCTGCCGTCGTGATTGTGACAGGTGTCGGGCGGAAGATACATCCAAAGCCCGCTCTGCCTTGATTACTAATTAATGCCAGACCGTCTAGGCAGCATTTATCCATCGTCCCCTGCCTCCTCCAGGGCCGTTACAGACACATCTCTCAGGCTCTTTCCTGCTGGGGGTCTGGCTGAACAGCGCTTAGCGTCCAGCCGAGAATTACGCATGCGACACGCTTTCCTGTCGTTTCTGATACGAATAATTAATACGAGGAAAATGTTGCCCGTGCACCTCTCCTCCCTTGACAGATACGCTCAGACTTTGGCCTTTACACAAGCCAAATATTTGTCCGACTTTCCCCCTGCCTTGCATTTGAATGCTTAGCCGGTATGAAATTCGACAAAGGAGTATTATTTTCTGAAAAGATCTGTCCCTGGAGATACTGAAAGAGAGGTTTTCCTTGTTCTTGGTGTAACTGTTGTCATTAGATTGAGTCCCAGGATGAGACCAAAGATAAGACACAAACTATTTAAGACGAGTCAGTGGACATGAAAACAAAAAGAAAGCGGTGTTCCAAGTTTGCTGCGGTACTAAGCTGAGAGACACACGCGCAGTAAATATCGTCTTGGTATTCACAAGTTGCACATTAGGTCGGTTTTACGAGATGCGAAGGCGTATTTTGTAGCGTACTTCACGTACAGTTTTGACTGATTTTCAAGAAAGTTTGCTGGAATGCATTAAAAGCATGCACGCGCGTGCACGTACACAGAGCGAGAGCGCGCGTGACACGTGCAGCGGACAGGAGGAATGAAGACCAAGCCAACCGACAGCGAGTGTGTGATCGCAAGGTGGCGCCAGCAGCTAACGAAAGACCCGTCACACATTTCATTTCGCGTAACTGAGACTGTCATGCGCATCTTGCACGCTGCAAGGAGTGTCAGGACACCTCGAGTAAACGACTCCTTGGCTTTGTCAGCTCAGTCATTTCTGTGGCATAATGCGTTCTTTTTCTGACATTTGTCAGCAGAACAAATCTGCCTTTGATGAATAGCCCACTTACTGACGCTAACCGCACAAAGGTTTTGTTTTTTGTTGCTTAACGTCCAGTCGCAAACGAGGTGCATACCAGGAGCTGTATGCTTGGTCAAGTCTAAACCGATCGCGATCACGTGACAAACCGTCGGTTAGCGACCTTTGTTGGCCAGTTGGAACGATGGTTTGTCACGTCATTGCAAAAGGTTTAGGTTTAACCAATGGCCATGACTATGGCTCCAGGATGTTGGACAGTTAACGTGCTGTCACACTGGGACTGCTGTCGCAACACAGGCTTCAGCCTCACCCTGTCACATTATACTGACACCGGGCCAGCCACTCCTAGTACTGTTCTCTATAGTGCCAAGGCAGAGCTACTAGATTTCCCTTTTTTAAATTTTAGGTATGACTCGGTCGGGGCGCGAACCACCGACCTCCCGCCTCGGAAGCGGTCGCCGTAACCGTTAGACGAGCCGGTCAACGCAGACCCCCTGGAAAATCTCGTTGACTTAACTGGCCAGCGCGAGAGAGCACTGGATTAAATAGTAAAAATGGTTTACGTGCCGGCTTCCCTCCCTTCATAACCTTCCCTCTCCCTTTGATTAGTTCATCAGAGAGTAGGGTCCTCACGGTGGCAGCTAATCTGCCCCCAGGGTCCTCTCCCGCCAGAGCAGTCTTCCATGCAGTCTTCCCTGTGCAACTTTTTTCTCCCTACACCTGCCCTCCCCTTTGGCCCAACCCTCCCTTCCTCCGGTCTTCTCTTGCACGCGGTGTCAGAAAAAGCACAGCCATCATGCGTTTAATAAAGAACAGAACTTGCCGCACCGCCAGCTTGAATATGACAAATGAGACTCGGAGGGGCTTACCACCCAATAAAAGTCATCCGAACGTTTTTTTTTTAACACAGCTTCGCTGCACCCTATCTAATGTCCTTTAGTGACTAGGGCTCTAGAATATTTTTTAAAACAGTCCCTACCCATATATTTTACATAACATGAAGGAGTGAGGTGGGGAGGAAAAGCGAGCAGCTTTATGACATTTTCTAAAATTCGAATATTCCAGAGAGACAGTTTATCGTGTGGGTTGTTATGTAGTATGTGTTATGCACAGTACGGTCCTGTGCTTGAAGCGTTTTAAGTTTTACTCGTTACGTTTTCTTCGGCAACTGGGTAGTTTGTAAGACTGAATAACAGCAAATGGAAACACAAAAATACTAGTGTGGTAGAACAACTAATGCTTACGCAGATTTTATGAACCTTGCATGCTTCGCTACTGCTCATCAGCGGACGGTTTGTTTCAGGCACCACTGTGTATCTTCGTTGATCTTGATTAGGGCCTATTCACACTGTGAAGAGAAGACCAGAGGCCTTCCGTGGTGGTTTGGCTGTGGAACGCCTTGTCGCCGGCACCGTCGCGCCAACAGGGGGGGGGGGGGAGATAGACGGGAGGAGAGTTAAAGTCACTAACACAACTACTGGTGAAACTCGCCCTAGGGGTCAGGCACACATTATTATGAATTCTATTAGCGCACATCATCGTCTCTTAATCGCTGTTCTTGCCGACTTGTTATCTGAAGTTTTTTTTTTTTTGGGCTACTGGCCGAAGTCGACAAAGATGAAAAAGGCAGTTGGAGAACAGCTCTCCGCTGGGCTGGGGGAGTTACCACTGCAGCCACAAAGTCCATCCGTCAGGTTTAAATCATAAAACACATTTGCACATTTGATATGGCTTCAACCATTTTTTTCATTCGTCTTCGGAGAATTTTTTGTGGCGGGGGGAGGGGGAGAAGAAGTTTTTTTGGTTTTTGAATTTGTGAAAGGTGTTATGCACACAGCAGCACAGTACACAATCAGCTGCATGCCTGCGAGAACTTCCTGGCCTATGATGGCATCTTGGGCGCGCGCACCTCAGGCGCAAAGGTCACGGGTTCGATGGGTTGAATGACTTCATTGCATTTCTGATGAACTCGTGTTTTATGGAGCGGAGTGTGATCAGATAGTCTCTTCCGACATTCGTGCACCGCATGACTCTTGGCATGATCCACCATCCCTTCCAGTCATCCGATATATGTATATATGAGTTGGCGGTGCAGACTGCACGATGCATGAAGCTTGCTACATGTCAGGCGCGCACAGGGAAGCACGCATGCACGCACACACGGGAATTCTCCTCTTTCTTCTCTCTCCTGTCATGCCTTTGGCGCCTTGCAATCAGTGTCACCACCTTGGAAAGTTCCAGCATGGTTTGATTCCCATTCCTCTTTACCCCTCTATCTGGTCCTCTCCTCTTGCCTGTGTGTCTTGCGGCTGGAACAGTCGACAGGTCCCTTAGTAGCACCCGCTTGTGACGTTGTCTGCACAGCTGCACGGATCGTGTCCATCTAGGTTTCACGTACCGGACAGCATCCACGTGCACGACGAGAACGTGGTTCCTGCGCTGCCCGCTGAGGAGTTTAATCGGAGGTCCTGCGTCTCTCCTCAGCGTCACTCGCGTTTCCAAAACCTCCATAAAACTCGACTTGTTGCACTGACAGGTGCCCAAGGTCTGACAGTCGCCGTGTTGTGTGCGCGAGCACAGCTTAGGGTTTGGTTTAGTCGGATGGCGGCAGTGCGTACCGTGTTCTGACGAGCACACACGCTCGGCGCGCCGACCGATAGCGGCGCCTGGCGGCAAAGATGGCAGTTGTGATAAAGAGCCCTTTTCTGACATAAACGTCCTCCTGGTAAGAGCTGTAAAACCACGCCAAGAGGCCGCTCTGTGGCGTTGCTGGGAGATTGTGCTGTGTTGCCTTTGAAGTGAAGTATTCACTTCGCCGAGTTCGCTTTGAGTTCGCTTAACTTCATTAGAACCAGTTTCCCCCCATCCGTGCATTTTCTGCGCTGCATGCGTGCAGGTACACGCGCGCGCGCACTCCCACACACGCACTTAAATTCCCCATCACGCATACAGAGAGAGTCTGAAATTTTTTTGTGTCCAAAGCTACTAGATATTAATTTGTGGGTGGTAGAAGTCCTCTTGGATAAGAGAAGGACGATAACTCTTCCTTCTGTTTTCTTAAGCTCCCTCCCCTTTGAGATTTAGTTGTTTAAAGACTCATATTTATTCAACACGTTGCCACACATTCAATGCTGTGTAATACATCCCGCAACGGGTTTCGTGTCATGTTTCGGGAATTCGTGACGAAAACGTCATATTCACGTACAAGTTGGTTTTCCACTGGAAAACCAAGTGCAGCAGGACGCCGTTCGTTTCAAAGTTTGTCCTTCACAAAGTGTGTCAGGAATAGAGAACTGATTTTCACAGCGTAGTTTGTGTCTGATCAAGAACTCCTGTTAAGTCTGATAACTCTAACGTGGCTTGCTGTTTGCGTTTTGAGTTGCTGAGTGACCTATAAAAAAGGCAGACCGTCTGCAGAACACCCTCTCCTCAGAATCACTTCAAGAGGGTGCTCCTGAGAACCGTAATGCCGTCACTTCCGGCGACAGAGAAGAGTGTGGACTGCCTAAGGTAACGAAGGTCCTTAAGACCGAAGGCGGCAGTCGATGCGTCTCTTGCTGGGATCGACAAGAGGGGCAGCCCTTTCCCTGGGGCTACCTGGTGGAGGCTGGCGATTGACATCACAAGGAGGCTAAAGGAGAGAGCGCAGAGTTTGGTTACGCCTGTTCCTGCTTACACGGGGACCTTCAGTGGGAGCTCTTGACGTTGGCTACTGTCTGTGCTAAGGGAATTACATGTATACGCGGCAGTACAAAGCGCACTCTACCCACCTCCCCAAAGGACAGAGAGGGAGCGAAAGAGAGAGAGAGAGAGAGAGATGGGATGCTAGTTTAGCGTTTTACAACGAACTAGCAGCCATAAGTCAAGTTGTAAATGTAAGGGGGTTGGAAGATTCGGAAATAGAGATGCGACTAAGCAAGCATTTGAGGTCTGCGTTTGAATTTTGCGTTGAATTCTGTAGTCTTGGAAATACAATCCAGTCACTAAAGCACCACGCCTGTCCACTTCTGATCATTTCCTACTCGCAGCTAGCTCAGCCCCCCCCCCTCATCTCGTCTCACACATTTCACCCTCCCTCGCCCTTTCATTACAGTGGCTAGTTATAAGGTGTACCTCTTAGGCATAGCGAGCAGCCCTGGCGCCGACGTGTGCCGTCTGATCTGAGAGAAATCTTTGTTAATTGTCTGCGACTGCTTCTGTAATGCGTTCGCCAAGGACCCTGTTATCTATGGAAGGTCTGCCACGGGGAATAGCTACCTTTCCCTGCTATCAACGCTGTGTTCGCGCTTAATCCACTATCCCCTGCGACGACAGTGAGCACACTGCGCATGTCCACCTCGATTTCCCGACGCTGTATGGTCGACAGTTAATATGGCGCCTGCCAGGGGGGAAAAACTAATGTTAGAGAGGCTTTAAGATACTCCTGGGTGTGTCAGAAAGAGTTAGCGGCAAGATGACACTACAAAAAGCCTGGCAACTTCCTCTGTTAGAAAAAAATGCGTGCTGATGGATTAGATCCTCTAATTACTTCGGTGACGTGTTTTACTATTATGATAATTGACGCGAGCAGATGATTATATCGGTGAGTGGCCTCAGTAATCAGGTTTCATAATTTGTGAGGATTAGTTTTCAGAGAGACATTGTGTGCAGAGCACGGAAACAAACGTCATTAAAACCGCACGTTTGTGTGTCTGTTGCTGGAACGTGACTAGATTTCAACCAAATGTTTGCACTACTTGTCACACTTTGAGCCGTGAAACGTTCGTGTCTGTACGTGACCTGCAGGACTAAATATGACTTGCGGATATTCACCTGGTCTGTGGAGGATGCATGACGGGGGAGGGTGGGGGCAGAAAGAAAAGGGAGAAACTGAAGAGAAGAAAAAGGCGGAGAGAGACCCGTATGCGATTAAGGTAAAATGTAGGAACGCGAAGCGAAGAATTTGACCTGCTGTGAGGTTTCCTGCAGCCGTGCAGTGACTGGGGAACGTGCTCGCTGCTGGCGTCCGCTTACATTTCTGTAGCAACTGCAGGGGCCAAACTACAAAGCACAGGGTGGCCGAACAACATTTTCAAAATTTTCTTTTAACGAGAGGGTGGGTAGGGGGGACAAGATTCCTCCTGCTTGTTAGCTGCTGGTCATAGCCGAACAATAACCGTGAAAACAAGACAACGGAAACAGTGTTTTAGCATTTTGACCTCGATTGCTGGGATGAGTAATGATGTGTATTCAAGTCAAAGTGAGCGGGCAGTTGAAGAGACAATGCAGGGCAGTAGGAGACGAAAAAAAAAGAGAGAAGAAAGCAGAAGTCAGACACAACAGTCTGCGAACCAGACGATATGACTGACCACGTTGCGTGATTGGAAAATGCCCTTCCCATTTGTCATGGTGGGTGGACGTGGGGGGAGGGGGCCCTTAACGACATTGAGAATCAGCCGCAATGCAAGCATAATCACGTACTTCGGGCGTATATATGAAAATATGACTGTTCACAGCTTGTTGTATAGTTCACAAAAAGTGAGTATAGGAGCTCGTAAGGTCAAGTGTAAAATTTCTTACCTCGGAAAGAGACAAAGAGATGGAAGATATTTTGTGTCGGTCCTTCTGGCTTCTACAATACAGAGGATTTACTCACTCCATGTCGTCATGCGAGGGTTACTACAATTTACGTTTGCAATACACGGACACAGGGGAACAATATAGTGCTCTAAACGCACTTCGATTTGAAGTGCAGAAAACGTTACTTGTAAGATTTAAAAAAAACAATACCATTTATATCTGGCAAATAGAGAGAGAGAAACAATTTTAGAAAGGGGAGGGGGAGACGAAAAGAGGGAGAGGGCGGGTGACTGACCACATCACTGCGTCAGTGATGGAAACAGGTTGCTTCCCCTTTTTTCAGTGACGGACCTTCTTATCAGATGAAGCAAAGACTGTGCCTTCCTCTCTGTTCCCTCTCTAGGTGACCCCAGTATCTTCGGCCTAACGTTTTTCAACATCTGTTATCCCGTACACTACCCCTCCTCCCCCCCCCCCACACACACACACTCTTCGTCTCCCCGCTTCCTTTTCTTTAAGATGTGCGGCTTTTTTTTTGTTTTTGTGTCTGGCTTTTGATAAGAGGCATTCCTTTTGCCATTAATAACCGTTTAACTACTTAAACACATAACAGAGCCTGTTGATACCGCTGCCGCTTGTTGCAGTGTAAATAAAACTTTCTCCCCCAACTCTTTTCCCCTGATTTTCTCCTTTACCCAGTAGGACCACCCCATTGTGGCCAGCCCTCTCTTCCCTCACACTTCCTAGCAATCTTGTCTGTACTACCTCACAGTCTGCCTGCCTTGAAGGAGTTAAGTCACAGTGGTCGCCTGGTGCAGCTTGTTATCTTGGGGTTTTTTGGGGGGAGGGTGGGGGGGGAGACAGAGGAACAACTCCTCCTTATTCGTCATTTGTGGAATTCTCTTACTGTTCTCCCGATCCTTCTGTCTAACCTAAGCTTATTCTCAGCCCTAGCACTGTGTGGATTTGTATGTTTGTGCGTATTTATGTGTTAATCTTCAGCTGTCTTGCAAACCCTTTCGTGCTACAGGTTCTGATTGAAACACACGAGATAACAATCCCTACAAAAAGTCAAGGCCGGAAAACGTATGTCTGTGGAAAGAGTGAGCTGTTCGAAGTGCCATTCTGCAAACGGCTGGCAGGAGGAAAAAAGACAGCCTCAAATACACACAGGGAAAGGAACAAACAAAGACGCTTTCAATCAAGTGCTCTCCCTGCTGGCTGAGCCCAGAGCCGGAATAAGCGAATTAGATCTCAAGGACGTATACCTGTGTGGCTGGAGTGTGCTCCCTTGGCTTTGGCTGGGTCGTCTAGGAGAGGCTGATAAACTTGGCTGTCTTGCCGCAGTCGCATGTATTTCAGAGCCTCGGGGGCTGGATGATTGGAGGTTAGGGGGCCTGGATGGTTTTGCAGGAGAGCCGCGGACTAGCGTGTGGAAGGTTCCTGGTTCGAATCCAGGAGTACCGAAACATTATTTCCTGGGGTTAAACATTGTGTAGACTCCGCGGGCGTACCCCGAACATTAAACTGCCTGTCCGCACTGGCCATCTTACTGCAGCTATCAGTCTGGTGATTCTTTCATTGAATAGATTAGTGATAGGACTCGAAGTGCGAAATCACTGCAGCGTGGAAGTACTGTCCTTAGAAATTATCTGATATGGAAAGAAGTCAGAGATTCAGTCTTCAGAAACAGGAAATCTTGAGATCATAACTACACACGCGAGATTCGCGCCATTGTTCTCGGCCAGGTTGTTACGACATATCCTATTCCTAGCTGCTGCATTAGAATGCCACAACGTAGTTGTTAGGTAGAGTTACAAGACAACCATATCCACATCCACGACTATAATGTGGGAAAAAAACACGGGGCCTTCTCAGTTCTGGACTTCAATCTGCGATACGCAGGTCAGAAGAAAACAAGTTTGGAAGTGACCTAATGATGTGATACATATATAAAAATAGGTTTGAATATAAGGCTAGGCCCGACTTGCGACCTTTATTAGTTTCTCGTTGTATGGAATGTGTGCTGTCGGCAGTGGACATAATATTGTTTCCCCTTGAACTTCAATGAACCTCTGGTACGCTGGCGAAAAATGGTTCTCTCCGCCATCCACTTTTTTTTTCACTGATCATTTTGGATGTTGCGGGTTGGACTGAGACGAAAAGGGGAGATGAGGGATAGAGAAGAAGAGGAGGGTGAAGGAGGAACGAGAGAGAAACGCGATAAACGGGCTCGAATAACGTGGCGCTCGCCGTGGCAAGGTGCCGTTACACCAGCTTGGCACGCAATCTCTCGCACGAGAAACCGCAATAGGTCGTGGCGCCACCTTGTGCTGTCCTACGAGAACACGCCGGGAGGAACAGGGCGGACCAGAATCAAGGGGAGACCATTTTGTGAATCACTGCCGCCAGTCGGCCGAAAGGACGATAAGGAGAGATTTCGGTTCTGTGGCCCAGATCGGATTTCCCGGTTAGACATTCTTGGGGGAGATGCTTTTTTTTCCTTATGCGTTTGAGCCAAACGAAGTTGTAGCTGCATTATGTGTAAGATCACTGGCTGTGAACCCTGTCGGCCTGAGGACTCTTGACAGCCGTGTCGAGCGGAGGAGAAAAGAAACGGGGTTCTTGACAGAGGTACAGCAGTGTGGCGAACAAGCTGGGGAGACGTTAACGAACAGTCGAGTGCGGCAGCAAAAGCAAACATCCTTTCTATGCACTCGGCTTTTTTCTCTCTCTCTCTTTTAGCTGTTGCACATCTCAATGGTGGAGTTCATGAAAACCTTTGTAAAGACCCGATTTAAATCGTTGGGTGAATTGGGTTATTATTTATTCACCTACCATCTTGAAGCCTAAATTTCTTGAAGTGTCTTGTACAGTTTTCGGAGTACGAAAACGTTGGAAGACCCGGGGTCAGAAAATGGGAAATGAAGATCATCGTGTCCCCAGTAAATTAATGTCTGCCAGAAGTTTTGAATGACTTCCCTTTCCTCATAGATAACGCGTTAAAAATGTGATAGAAAAGGTGAACCAAGATAAATACAATAAGTGTCATAAAATAAATTGCGTACTTGTGTTGCAGGGGAGCTGCGCTGCTACTGCAACGAGTCCGGGTGTGTGTCCACTGGGTACATGTGCAAGTCTGCTGTTGGTCAGTGCTTCACGGCTGTGGAGGTGCAGGGAGAAAAGCCTCGCGCCACCCACGGCTGCCTGGATTCCTTGCCCTTGGAGCACCGGATGTGCGGAGGAGGGGGACGCGGCGCACGGCATGATGGTGACAACGCGCGGCTCGCCGGCGACGCCGCGCGGCAGGAGCGGCACAAGGAGGATTTGGTGAAAGGCGGGAGCAGCACTTTCTCGCAGGGAGGTGGGGCGGGAGCCAAATTCCCGCCCTTACTCCTCTGTTGTGACGAGGACATGTGTAACTACATCGAAAAGCTGGACTTTTCCAACATAGTCATGGCACCCAAGGCCAACGGCAGCGCGCAGAAAGGTAAGGAGTGTAAGCAGGCGGCATACCTGGTAGTCACGTGGTTGAGCCACAGACTCAAGATGGCGAGCGGCACTAGGTAGGCTAGTGACGTCAAAACTCCTGCAGACTTGTCCACGTGGGTCTGACATTAGTCTGTTGGTTTTATCCCCTAATCCTTCTACACGTCCTCCTCCTCCATTTTTTACGCAGTCGCGTGACATTCTTTGTAGGTAGCGTTCATTTGATTGGTTGGAAATGTTGAACATTGGCCCACTGCATCAAGTTCTTGTCAGCTGCACGTCACCTCCCCATCCTCTACCCCCCCCCC
>SMGT01000970.1:6940-24484 GCA_004794575.1 Lanistes nyassanus | reverse complement strand
CCCCCCCAAAAAAAAATAGTAACAGTCTGTTGCAGTCGTAGGAATCTGCACCGTCTTACGCTCCCAACCGTAAATTACTAAAGATAGCGAAGCCAAGGGAAAATACCAACGTTCATGCGGCTGTACTTCTAGATAAAAACTTCACCCTTCATAGGACAAAATGACATTCCGAGGAAACCTTCAACAGCTCAGAGCTGCCCCTTCCTCGAGTTCCGCCACAATTGTCCGCGGGCGAAAGATCCGGAAATAAGTTCAGGTCGTGACAGACTTTCGCTTCTGATGCCTTTTTCTTGTTCATCCCACCCCGCCTCCTACCCCAAATTCTTCCCATCATGCGTAAGTTGGAAGACGTGTTATTTATGACTGGTGAATACGGGGCAGACAACCGCCGCAACCTGTCCTACCTTATCGCCTCCCCTGACTGCTAAGTTCCATTACTTAGAGCCTGTGATTACCGTGGGCAGGAAGAGATAACTGTATTTGCTTTTGTGCAGTTCTGGAACCTATGGAGTAGGCCAGGCTTCAGTAGGGCAATTCCGACGAGATAGCTGTATAGTGAACCCATTAATTGTTGACAAACTGAATTGGCGGAAAACCTGGGAGCACGCGAAACTAGAGAACCGGTGCTGTTCGTAGGTGTGAGAATGGTGAAACTGACTTTTAAAAAATTATGCAAGTTACTGTAGAGTGCTGACAACAAAACAAGAAGCACGAGATATAGAAGAGTATATGTGAGCTCACTTCAGTTGCACAAGCACTAGGTTGTGTGAGTGAAAGAGAGACAGATGGCTGGTTGCTGGTTGCTTAACGTCCCGCCGCAAACTGGGTGCATATCAGGAAGGTGGAGAGAAGATAGCTTGACGGCAGGCGATTGCTTCTGTCCGGCATCTGTCAGCTTCTCGTTTATTTGTAGCTTGTGTGTGTGTAAGCGCGCGCTCGTGAGAGCGCACCCGAGAGTGAAGGGTGAGAGAAACAGGGCCTTGTGGACTGGGGGCGTTTCATCTGTGCTCTTGATCGCCCATTCGAGCACAGGTTTGGATTAACTGGACGTGGAGGGGACTTGCGGGGTCAAAGGATCGCGTGTCGCTGACAGGTAGAGGTCACGACCTGCATGCTCTTGTTGGGAAACAGTTACCCTCCCAGTCGAAGATCCGAGCATACGAGGGGCCCTCCTCTGACCTTGCCTGCTCGCTTGTCTCGTTAACCCTCGTTAATCAGATACTCCTCACGCGCTGAACAACGGGACAACCCGTGATACGCCTCCTGTTTTTAAACACCTGTAGCCCCCTTCTGCTTTCTCAATTCGCCCCTCACTCACCCCTTCACCTAGCGGTATCGATTGCAGCTGAGGGTAATCAGCCGAGTGGAGGTCATTACGTCTGGCAAGGTCTTTGACAAGCGACAGCTGTCTTTTCTGTTTCTTGTTCTACTATCGACTTTAAACAATCACATTAACTAAATTCAAATAATTTTATAACTTCTCGTTTTCAATGTTCGCTTGTGTGTATTTTTTTGGAAAGGAGATAAATAATATTTTTGTTAGATGCACAATGTTTATTTGACAACGCCACTTTTACTGACTGAATTGAAGAAAGACGGCCGTGTAATTAATTAAATTTTGCAAATTTAGTAGTCGAGTTTTGGATTCGCTTGCACAAAGCTTTCCCACCCTCCCCGTTTCTTCTCTTTCCTCTTTTCTCTCTGGCCTCTGCGTGCTTCACTGAGGCGAGGAACGCCAGTAATGTTGGGTAGTGACGTCCATTTCGGAGCTCTGACGCCACTATCTAGCGTTACTTGTGTACCTCACGACTGCAAAAAATTCACGGCTGGTCTTAACCTGCCACCCGGAGAGCCACAGAAAGGGGTGATGGGTTGATCTACTGGCAGCCCGGGCGGGATCGATTCCCAGTGGGAGAACGCTGTACAAACAGCTCGCCGCGTTGTTTGCCTTACGAGCCTCCCAATCGACTTCGGGACTTACGGGACTTAAGCGGGCCAAGTATGGGCCAAGAAAGGGCCAAACGCGGCCCGCAGCGAGCCGCCACAAGGATATCGGGAAGCCATGCCGCGGACTGGTGGAAGAGAGGTTTAAGGAGAGGAGGGAAAAGGGAAGGAGGTGGGGGGGGGGCCGTAAGAAGAAAAACCACCCAACATGAAAAGCCGCCTGCACTAAGTCGCTTTCTACTCGCTGCATTGTTTATGAGGTGTGAATCTTGCTTTGCGGTAGAGCGTCTTAAAGGTTGCGGATATTTGTGCTTGTCTCGTGTGGGGATTGTTCACACGGGCAGATGTGACGGGGTGCATCTGGAGTTTTCTGTTTCCAGTCTGCTTTGACTTGGCCAACGCTCATAACGCTTGCCGAGCGTGCGCAGCAGGAAAGAATGGATGCTTTAAAAAGTGATATGTGTACGTTTATTAATGGCGGTGGGTGTGGTTGGGAGAGAGGAAAGAAGAAAGAAACGGGCTTTTCTTTTTGTTAAGCCGTCTTCACAAGCCATGGTATGGCGAGATCGAATAATCAAAGCTCTAGTCTGATCGACTGCAAGGAATATTTTCTCTTCCCTGTCCGAGAAATTTCGCCTCTGAACAATCCTTGCTGGTCAGAGTATATTTACTTCTCAGCGACCTTCGACAGCTATTTTAGCTTAGTCACATGATTTGTTCAGAGCACGCGCGCGGATCTCCGGCGGTCGGAACAGGAAGAGAGGAAAAGAAAGACATGGTCGGCTGTCGTCTGGAACGGCAGGGTTGCAGGCACCAGTTGCGCCCCTTGGCGCGAGGGCATGACCCCGGTAGAGCGGCCGACGGGCTGTGCGGCTACGGTTGACAGAGTGCCTCGTGCCATGGCCCGCCCTGCCGCCACGCAGACGGCCATAATTGTAAATACGCGGGATGCCAGGCCTTGTGGGCAGTCACCGCCGCCACCAGATCTGCAGCCCGATACCGAAAGCATCGGAGGTGGGAAGGGAACAGGTAGAGGGGTTAGGGGAGGGGGAGGATTTCTCTTCAGGGGTTGGGTACGTTCCTGCGTTTGATGACGCCATTCTGGGCTTGCGTTTGATGACGACATTCTGGTCTTGCGTTTGATGACGCCATTCTGGTCTTGCGTTTGATGACGACATTCTGTTCTTGCGTTTGATGACGACATTCTGTTCTTGCTGCGATTACCTTAGTGTACACGGTTATCCCTGTTTTGCTGGTTGTTCCTTCCGTTTCATCGAGCCAGCTCGCCGGCTTCGACTTAGTTCCACGGAATCCACATCTGACAGCATGAGTCTGTTTTGACCATCAGTTCATCTATTTCATCTGTCGATCCTGTTTGTCTGGGGTCCCCTCTCCACTTCCACTCCGCCAGCTATCTCTTTTGTTCTGTCTTCTGCAGTTGTGACGTGGAGCTGGTTATTCGAAGAGACGAGGAACTCAACATGGATCACATAGAAAAATGAACTGTGCACCATCTTGACACACGAGCGTATCGAGGGCTGTCCGCCACGCGAGAAGTCATTCAGTTCAAATACTTCAATGTGTCGGCCATGATTTCCGCTCAATAAAGATTTAGGCTTATAGCTGGCATTACGACTGTCTCATACCAGTGCACTCCCAGTGCTTTTTTTCGCAAGCTGATGGTCAGCTGAGTAATGAATAGCTCTAGCTGCAGCCAATGACGACAGGAATCAACTCGACATGGCATTTGTAACGTAGGAGCTGACTTCTTGAGTAGTGTTTGAAGATGTGGGGGAGAAGAGGGTTGATGGACAGCAACATTCATGCCCCCGGTCGCTGCCGTTCAGAACGCTAATCTCTGCTTAAGGCTATGCGTCAGTAAACAAAAGCAACAACGACAACAACAAAATGGTTTGGTAAACCTGTTAGCAAACAGTCGCTAGGCAAACCGTTCCAGCAAACTGCTGTCTAAACTTGTTTCCACAATCCCATGCCACACTGGCAGACAGGCCAGGAAACGTGTGTGTATCGTGTGCTAAAGTGCCGAAATTTAGATTTGAGGATACTTAGTTGAAATTATGATTTTATTTATGTTTACTTTTTATTATTTTTCGATCCACGACCTAATCCAGCTTGATGATGCCCTTGTCAGCACGACATCCCGCGAGTCAGTCCGCTGCTTTAGAATGACCATGTCCCGTTTAACATCCTACTGCAAACCACACGTGCAGACTATCGCCAATTTCAGGTTACAGGGAGACATTCTTAGGTGAAGTGTGCGGGTTTGCTGCTGTGGTTTGTGTCGAATTTTCGTAGGAATTGGGGGGGGGGCAGAGGGAATTTGAGCCTGAGATTCCACTGTGGTGACGTTTACAAGTCTGTTTGAAAAGGTTAGTGTTTGTTTGACATACTGTAGACACCAGGTCTAAACTTGAAAAGGTTAGTGTTTGACATACTGTAGACACCAGGTCTAAACTTGTTCGCCCGACTTCTGCTGGATTCCAACACCTGTGTGGCGAGGGTTAGACGCGTTACACCGACAAGAGACGAGAGGTCCAAAGCAAAATTAGGGATAGGTGCAATTAATTGTCTATAGGGTGAGTGAAGGAGTCTTGGCTGCTGTGCGGCTCAGAAACTTATTGCAACTGCGCGTTTTACAGATCTGCCGGCCCTGGCCCCGGCCCCGGCCCCGGCTCATTGTCCTTGCAATCTATGAGTGGCATGGCGTCAGTCTTATCAAGAAACTAATCATCAGTGATGACTGATCGGGCTGCAGCCTAACGCTGCGGAAAGGGACGCTACTCTCAGCTGCTGGAGTACGACACGGGCGGCACGGCAATGGGCCACAGTCGCCGGCCATGGCGTGTGTATCGACGGAGGATTTTTTTTTTCAGGCGAGGTTATCGCGGTGGCTTAGGTGTTGACTCTGCCCTCCGGTCGGGGAGACGGGTGGAGGGATAGCGCCTTTCCTTGTAGCCTACCCGGTAATCGCTCTCCCGCACCCTTCTCTCCGCCACTGAACGGTGTTGTGGAAACTACGCAGTCGAGTTTGCTGTCTCCAGCCGGGACCACTTTTTGATCGTTAGAGTGACGGCGGGTGTTCCCTGCTGTAAGTGACTGACATCCATGCAGATGTTGTACTTCACAGCGTGGTGGTGGTGGTGGTGGTGGACTGCCAGACAGCGCGACTAACGTAACTTCTATCGGATTTTATCACATCTTCACCCAACACATTAAGATTGAGGAATAAGAATAAACATAAAAACAAAAGCAATAGAAATAGATGAATAAAATATAAATCTCAAAGAGTTCACTCAGTTCCAATGTATGGAAAGTTCGGTTTTTTAACTCTTTATTTGATTCTGGTTTGTATTTGGGGTTCTGTATTCATCTGTAGTGACAGTGGGAAGAGAGACCCAGTCAGAGATTTACAGGCAAATGCCAAGGAAAAAAAAACGATTGTGCCGGAAGGGGCTGGGAAGTGGAGAACACGTCACGATCTATGGCTGACAGCTGAACAGACTTCCCAGCAGGCTGAGGTGCCGGAAGAGACGAAAACCTTTCATACAAGTGTTCTGTTGTGTGCTTCCGCTTCACAGGATGACGTAAACAACGGCTGCAAAAAGAATTCTTCTAGACCGACTTTCGAGACTGCCCAGTGCGTCCGATTAGAACTAGAAGCCGGAGAACTCACCCACACCCCTTGACCTTCTGGCACTCGGTGTGGACGTCGGGCTGGCGCCGATGACTTGAAGCGCTGCCCTTGTATTACGTCATATCCGGCCCCAGTCTGGCCATCGAGATATGGGGAGGCCTTTTTATCTCGAGCGATTGTCGGGGTCAGATTTGACTTACCAGCACACTCTGTGATGGGGACCGAGAGATATTCTTGCTGTAAACTCGGATCCGCATTGCACAGCATTGCTAGAGTCTATTACAGTAGCTTCACGCACATTGTAACTCTTCTTACAATATGGCTGTCGTTGCTGTGGCTGTTAATTCCTGCTGCAGGTGCAGTAAGGCAAAGAATGGATTTAATAATGCAGATCGGAAGAACAAGTACAGCAGATGGAGATGTGGGATGCACTGAACGTTACTGTTCAGAATTCAGTGACGTGTATGACGTCGCGGTGTCTGCAGACGCTTGGAGGACAGCAGCGACATGAGGACCGCGGTGACAGCACGCTGTGTATGACGAAGAAAGTGGAGCTGCAGTCGCAATGTTTTTAAACAGTCGAAAATGTCAGGTGCCGAGTACCTAACGGACGTTTGGGTCACGTGATCACCACGCCCGCCCGCTGTCCCGTTTCCTCTGCCTCACCCTGTCCCTGTCTCAGTATATCTCCCTTCCCTCGCACGCAAATAATCACTTGTTAAATTAGACGCGTCTGCATGGGAGAGAGGCACTTTACTGAGTTTGGCGAAGTAAATGATATTCGACGGGGGGTGGGGGGGCACCCCCTCTTAAAGAGCACTGGGGTTTAGTTGTTTTTTTTTTTAACTGAAAGCTGAACGGCATGACCCGTTGTGTCACAAACATTCTTCTCTGCTAATTCCGCTTATTTCTACTCTGTTCCTATCCGCGCGACGCTCTTCCGATGCACTCTGTAGACGCAGGAGACAGGAGAGTGGGGCGAAGAAACAACTCGAGGTGTTTATCACCAAGGTCGGAGTAGAGGCTTGAAATTATTTACAGCTGTGAGCTGCTGCGCAGTCTCGTGTTGCAGGCGCTGCGCGGCGCAGTGCATCGCGTCTCTTGTCGATGTCGAGTGGTTATCGGTGACGCGATGACGGGTTGTGTGCAAATCCAGAAGTCACACTCATAATGTCGCCCATATAGACTTGTCGTCTTCAGTGCCAGCTCTCATCAAGTTTCGGGCCATGGGGTGGCGTGTATTGAAAGTTGGTCTTGAAAAGCCGGGCTTTAACTTACAAGTCGGCTTCATCAGTGAGCAAAGGAAGGAGTCCCGCGTTAACTTTATCAACCCTCTCTGCTGAAGTTCGCAGCAGGTGCTATTGTGCTTACAACGGGAATTTCCGATACGACAGCCGCTTTCATCCAATCGAAAAGCGAAGACGTGTCTCGGCAGTAGAGCACACTGTCATGAAAATGCCAAAGTCTCGGAGGGGGCAACTGTTTCGAGCAATGGGTGTTTAAAGACTTGATGCGTGGAAGTTCCCTCGCCCCACCTCTGACAGTTGGCTAGGAAATAAACGTGTATATAATGCGGACCGTAAACCAAACTGTTCCGTCAGACATGCCTGTTACGGCTGAGCACGACTCAGTTCCAGTGTACCAGCAAACCTTTTTCGTTTTGGAGTCGATACGCGGTCCCATTCCCTTGTGGGCGACTCTACATGCCGGTTCTTAATAAGCAGCCTGTAAAGCGACTCCGAACTGCGGCCCTTGCGGGCATGTAAGGACTAGGCGACCCAGCGTTGCTTAGCAACTGCTTCTCAGCTTTAAGGCAGCCTCGTTCTGGCAATGAAATATGGCGTCGTTAAGTTAGACCGCTTGCGGCGAATTCTCACTGTCAGCAGAAAGTTCACGTTCTTGTTTAGGTAGTCGCGCTATAAATGCGCGAATCTTGGCCGGCCCAGCCGTTGGGGTTGATACGCATGACTGGGTACACGAGAGAAACATGCACACGTGTATCAAAGCCTTTCGCACTCTTCCCTTCCCCGTTATCCCCGCGTAAAGGATATGTTTCACATCCTTTCGTGGAAGGATGAATTGAGTTAATTTGGTTCCACGAAAACCGGAAGCCGTTTATCTATATTATCATTTTCGATGTGTCTGTCCGTTCCCCCACCCACCCTCACTCGGACCTATAAGTGAAGTTGACAGTTTCCCCCCAACCCCCACGTCTTAACAAAAGCGCTGTGACTCAAAGCATCACAAACGCTGTAGACATCATCGCTGCATCGAACACGAACAATGCTAGAGAGATTTTAGATTTTTTTACGTCGGTAAACTTTCGTGGGATGTCTGTGTCTGGTTACAGTGAAACCGAGGCAAGATGAGGTAACCTTTTTGACCAGTCACATTATACTGTCACTCGCTTGGCAAGCCAGCCCACCCACTACCCCATTCTCTCCTTGTCTTTCCATCCCACAAATACACGTGACTCTCGACTTGTATTCAAGCCACCGACCACTACTGGTTAGTCATTTGCATGTCGTCCAACCACCTACCCACCTACCCACCCACGAAACCACACCCATAATATGTACATCAGCCCGTCATTTATGTATTCTGCATATAAGCTATAGGTGACCGCTATTCTTAAGTCTATGCTTATTTGTGGAACCTTTAGAAACAGCATTTGTCTATATTATTGACATGACGCAACGAGCGAATAAACGTTGTTTAAACCACACCCAAAAGTAGTCGGATAAGTAGTGACCGATTAAGTCCTTTTTTCTGACACCCCTCCACCCCCACCCACCCCCCCACCACCACCACCAGACCACGTAAATCCTGCAGCGCGCCATGACTGGCGTGTGCGAGCATCTGCAAAATTCGCTGTGACATTGCACCCCTCCGCCAGCCTGCAGTCGAGACAGTTATATGACCCCTTGGAAACCCCCCCACACACACACACACACTGCCCCTCCTCCCCCCGGTGCTTCGAGCAGTGACGGCGCCAGAGATCTTGCTCGGGGGTCGCGTGCATAAGTGTGTCTAGAGCTTGGTCCGTTGACCAGAGAGTCACATACATGCATACTTAGCTCTGGGCTGCACAGACCTTTATTTTAAACAGTGGGCCTTGGTTAATTAATGATTCGCTCGAAGGGACTGACCCTTGGCTCGCCGTCACAATGGTTTTAAAAGTTTATGTTTATCAGAAAGCGATGTGTGATTAATTCAGTTAGTCTGAGTATTTCAAAGTGAATTCATTGACGACGTATCGAGCTGTCGAAATTTTGACGAACGCAGGGCAGACTCAGATGTCTGCGTTCTGAAAAAGGGGGGGGGGGTGTCAGGTGGCAGTAGTGGGGGAGGAGATAGCCTCTGCCCATGACATAACATGGCGGCTCACAGCCACAGCACCCCACGACTGCGACATTCCAGATAAGTACAGTCTGGGGGTCGTAAAATTTCTCTGACTCGGATGTCGAGATCGGGTTTCGGAGGATTACGGCCCGGGGACGAGTGCGGGCTCCAGGACAGGCCTATAAATACTGGGAGAAAGGGGCTGTGATCTACTGCTGGCGATACTACTCTTTCATAGTTGGGGACGCACAGGGGCCATAGGGGTGTGACGTCATCGGGAAGAATAGTGCTGGAGGGACGAGGGACGCACTAGCGGGGAAGCGAGCGAGTCGATCCAGAGATTGTATCTGACGAAGCTTCGGCTCTTAATTAGGAGAGCTAGGAGGAGGGGTATGTGGATCCAGTCACACAAACGGTCGTATTGGGCCTGTGTGTGCTGAAGAACGGGTTAACGTCTTGTAAATGTGTAAGAGACGAGACCCGAGATTTATCAAACGAAGACGACTACTGTGACATTGTGTATCTAGACCAAATGACTGGTCATTTGAAGTGAAAGATTTGTTCGCTGAACAGTGCATTCTGAGTGAATTTTCTGGTGATATCACGAAAATAAATCATCCGGATAGATCGATGATATTAACCTTTTCAGTTTTATTGGCTTTTTTTTGGTGCGTGTCTATTCTATATCCATTAGTGATGAAAGATTACGATTAATGTCATAATGTTAGTTGAAACATTGCTGCTAATCCTGCGAATGTTTGTGGTTACAGCCGAGGAAGTTTAGCTTGATAGCCACACTGCAGTAAATGCATTAAGCTACTTATAGTAGGGAGATGAAACGTGATGTGACTAGACCGGTTCAGCAGCACCTGATGTCTGTGTCTGTCTGTTTCCAGGAGGCGTGAGTGGCGAAAAAGGCATCGTCTACTCCAGAAACCCCGAGGAGCAGGACGCCGACCGTGACCTGTGGTTCAAGGCCGCTGTCATCGCAGTCCCCATCGCTGGCGGCTTCATCCTGGTGCTGTTGGTGCTGCTGGCAGTGCGCATGCTTCGGACGGATACCCAGCGGCACCGACGCCTCATCCAGATCCGGCGCGAGCGCAGCCTGACCAAAGCTCAGCTCTACGTCACGGACCACTTCAGCGACGTCAGCGCGAAGTCCGACGTGGGCAAGGCGTACTCGCTGTTCGCCAGCAGCAAGCCCCACGGTGGGGCGGCCGGTGGGGCTAGTGGCAAGGGGCTGGAGGTGGGGATGGGACTGAATGTGGGGCTGAGCCTGGGGGGCGGGGGCGGCAAGCCCGTGTGCCGGGACGTGAACATTTCTGTGGACAAGGAAGGGCGGGTGTTTGAGAAAGTGTGTGACGTCAGCGTGCACAGACAGTCGCAGCAACAACAGCACCCCTCTGTCGTGAAGTGGGGCAACCCCTCCAAGGCGGATTATGCAACTGTGGTGTAGGCGGCCAGGTGCCGGTCCAGTTTTATGTAACGCGCTGCTGCCGTTGACAAAGTTTAAATGTATATAAACATTTTTCTTGTCTAGCCCGGAGACGTGAGTGGTGATGGGATGAGTGTGGGCGACGCCGAATAGGGATGTGGTGGAAGCGGATTCCGTTCTGGCTCCACAGCACGCGAATTGCACATTTGGGTTGAGCTCTTTTTTCTCTCTCTCTCTCCTACACCCTTTCTCATCTCCGTGTGACTGACAGTCGTGACAAAAACAGCACGAGGCGGCGTGACACTGCTTAGCAGGTGTTAAAAGCCCGGATGTGCAGGCGACCAGCAGAGCGCAAGACAGGACTGAGTGAATTTATTTTTAAAAAGAAGAGAATACACACATTGACATAGGGCAGCCGCGGATACACTGAAAACGATAAATGGAGACAGCAGCTGCTATTTCTGTTTGTACACTTTGTGCTAAAAGAAGTTACAATTTCCATTCACAGCGCGAGGTGAGAATGGTACTGAATAGAGTGGTGTTCAATGACTTTTCAAGTAGCAGTGTCTAAAGTCTGGACAACGGCCACGGACGCTCGCAGGAACAGCACGTGTCGTAGATTTTATAAAACTGCGGTACAATTTGTAAGACACAACTGCTTCGCCAGCCTACGGCGTCGGCGAGGGTCGCTGCTGTACGATATCTCACAGAGATTGGTTCATCAGAAATATTCTCCAGAGGAGGAGGATTACGTGTAGTGGTCAAATTCATAAATTTATTGTCTCTGATGGAAGGACACGACGTCAAAACGGTGATGAAATACGATGAGGATAATGCTCAGCCTTTCAACTTTTTTTTAAAAAATCGCGCTCTGTTTTATTTCCCTCTTTCAGATTCCTGTTCTAAGGATCATTGTGATAAGTGTGTGGGGATTTTCATTTGTTTCCACAATTTCGTTGTTTCTTTGCAGGGGCAAAAAAAGTTCGCTAGGAAACTGTTTACTGGCCCTATTGTTACTTTTTTTTGCTTTTGTTTTGTGAAAGGACAATAATTATCAAGTTGAGACTTAACTTTTTTGCTTTGGTGTATGGGATGTTTTTGTTGATGTGTTGTTCTGTTTGTTTGTTTTTTTGTTGTTTTGTTTTTTTGTAACATGCCCTACCTTGTGCTAAGATCCGTCTCTGGATTCCATTGAAAGCGAAGACAGTTGCAGAACAGAGAGAACTGTGAAATTAGAACGGACTCTTTTAAGGTCACACAACCAATTATTGCATCATCAAAATCTATGTATGTTATTAAATACTGTCAACAGTTTAAAGTTAAGGAACCGTGTAGCCCATTTAGTCAATAGCATGCATGAGGATTAGAGAACAACTGGATTAAACAAACACCACACACACACATATGGCAGGAGAACATAGGGTTACAGAGCCAGATGGCTCGGCATAATTACTCTGTTCATGGCACGGCCAGACGTCAGCATTTGGCGGGCAGACTCTGTAACTTGGTCGGAAGCGTACGAATGGGGTCGGTTGCATGACAAGGGCGGTGTGTGACATCAGACGCCAACTGTTGGACACCGACGTCAGCATTGTGATGATTAGAAATTCAAAGACAGGTACAAGCGATTCCCCCAGGTGATTTTCTAAATTGACCGCAGCACACAATTTGTGTTACTGGCACACTTCCCTTCTTATATTATAGTTCTATGTTCAGTGTGTACCTCTGTGCGTTGTGTTTGTATGTATAAGCATGAGAGAGACAGAGAGTTGGTGGGTAGAGAAGAGAGAGAATGATTGCGTACAATTTTTGTGGTCGCCATTAAGGTGTCTCACACAACCCACTCATTCTAACTAAAAGTTCTTAACGCGCCTGACGTTGCTGACCTGGTCAGCTTTCGTCGTCCTTATGCGCGTGCGTGTTTGGGGGGTGGGAGGGGTGGGGTGCCTGCGTGTGCGTGGTGCCTACGTGTGTATGTTCGTTGCCACAGCTAGCTGTTTGTGCACCACATCATGCTACGGCTTCTGTGGCTGGCTGTTCGAATGCAGAGCACAAGGGGAGGTTATGCTCGGTGATAGCTTGGAGTCGTCCCACGTGAAGATTACGAATCTGCGCGTGCCGTGCGGGAGCTGGCTTACGTCATTTGTGTGGGCAGTCTGACGGTCTGTGCGTGTGCAAGACAGAGCGGATGTACTATTGGCTAACAAGCAAAACTGTGCAAGATTACGCATGTGTTGCATTTTCAATGAAATGGCTTATTTATTGTTGTAAGAATAAATCTTACGTCTTCAACGTCGCTACCATCGAGTTGGAGTGTTGTGTGGAAGACGGTTTGAGCCTCACGTCTGATAAGGCAGGGCAGTGAGGTCGAATGATCGATGTGGAGTGAGGATGTCGATGATGCTGCCGACGAGATAGCGTGCCTTGAAGTGGTTGTGTATTGGCTGGTGTCGCGACCGAAGCACCGACAGGCTGTTCTTGTCGATCTCGGACGCGGTCCGCAGCCGCCATGGTCCCGTGATTGAGTAGATTCAGACATGCTGGAGACCGCAGACTTGAACTCATTACTGTACAGTGGAACTGGAGTGGTCATCACGTGGTCGGTGAGGGAAGTGGGGCTGTGCGTGAGAGAGAGAGAGAAAGAAAGGGTTAAGTGAAAAGGTCAAGGTTGTCCCGTGACTTCTTGTAGGTCTGGGGAGGGGGGGGTTTATAAAACCATCTCCCTGCTCTCCCTCGCTGCTGTGCCTTCGCAGCCCGATGTGTAAGAAACCCATCCCCCAAATACGTCAACTGGGGGAAGTGTGCGCCGGCACACCAGTTTCGAACCAATGCCTTCAGGTTTGGAGGACAGCGCTAAACCGACGGGGAATCGGCATCTGCATAAGAGCGAGAGAACGTGTTTGATGTGCGCGCAGGGATGCGAATAAAGGGTAAAAAATGAGCACGATACCATTTTCACAATGAAAAGTATTCAACTCTAAACAGTTAATATTTTTGGCTTCAGACAGCTGTATCCATTTTCCCCCCTGGCTAGGGGGCCGTACGAGGAGCTTATCACCATTGCTGAAATTCAAACGTGAATTTCCTTGTGTTTTATTACCTTCTCTAACTCCACGAGGGCTTATGTTTCAAGTGGAAAGATTTCTAAAAGTCAGGGTTAGGGTTTCAAGACAGGAACTCAACATGGCGCAGTTTCTACGTAGTAGTGAGGGTAATGGCAGACTGAAGATATTTTTGTGTCAGGGTTCGAAGGGATTGCGCCTGGTGAAGTAGTCAACAAACACCATAATCCTAAAGTAAAACTCAATTTTTTTAATGCAGTTTTTTTTTTAAAAATCCGATGTATCGTCTGTCCCAGACAGCGCGCGCCGGTAGCAGGGCTTCGTGTTCCCACCCTTTCTTATCCGCTGATCATTCTTCTTGTGCTGCGTCAGGTTTGCGATGCACGTCACATCTGTAATTATCGGGCACGGGAGAGTCTGTAATCTGTCTTTGCATATGTACGTTGGAAAGAAGCCCATCTGTCATGAACCCTAGTCCAACCTGTCGTTAGAAGTAATTAATCTTGTCTGGCGTCTGGGCGTCTGGGTCCCCTACAAGGTTTCCTCCCCTGTTCTCTCTCTCTCTCCGTGAGAACGGGTGCAGACGTGAGTGCCAGTGGATACGTGTATGTGTGGCCGGGCATGTGTGTGTGTGTGTGCGCGCGCGCGCGTGGCAAGTGCATTTTTTCTGCATGCCGATCCTTTTTCACATTCCCGCTTCCCACCCTCAACCCTCCCACCCGAAGTACCTTTCAGTTATCTCCCCTGCGAGTATCAGACAAAAAAAAAAAAAAGACGAATTTCACGAATGTCGAACTGCAGCTGTTACTGTTGGTGACACAAACGAAGTAATGCGGTCTTATCGAGTGATACTGTTATGCTCTCTCTCCAATACACACACATATCTCGTCAGTCTGAGACTATATGTAGTCAACAAATATATCTTCAGCATTAAATCTTTCTCCAGCTTAAGTATTTCTCTCCGGTATTGTCACGGCTTCTGTGACAGTGCTTCGTGTCATAACTACTGAACAGCCCCAACATAGGGATGCTGCTGTTTTATACATGCAGTCCAATTATCTGCACAGGTAAGGAACAAGTAGGAAAAGGAGCTCGTATGACTATTTTCACACGACAACGACTCTGACATGCCAAAATCGCAGCTGATGTATAGTGTACTCTCTCTCTCTCTCTCTCTCTCGCTCCCGCAGACACAATTGCTGCGATTTCTCAAAGAACTAGCATTTTCTGTCAAACATCACTATTATCACAATGGTGACGACTCTTCGAGCCTTGTCGGTGAGTACTGATCTGCTGACCTACATCACATGGTCTTCAAAAGCCAATGAATGAAAAAGAGTCACTCCCCTCGAGGTTTGTGATTGGCTGTAAAGCTCGGAAAATCTTGAAACCGTTGTCACGTTTGATTCAGCCTTATGGGGGCCTGGAAACCTCTCCAGGTACAGCAGCTGCGGACTAGAGTGGGGATGTTGCTGGTTCGAATTCAGAAATGCTCGAGGGTTATTTCCTGGAGTTAAACATAGTGCAGACTCCATTTGGTCTTTCCCCTGAACACTGCCTCTCCGAACTGGCAATCTTGCTGCAGCTATCAGTCTGATTGATAGGACCCCTTCCCTGCCGGTCGCGAGAGTGCGAAGTCACCGCGAGGTGGTAGCTCTATCCATCTAATATTACCTACTATTACCTAACATTACCTACCTACTTTGAGCCTTACGGTCATCTGTGAATGGTGACTAAAAAAAAAAAAGCTATATATGTCCCTGCGCTTCTTTTATTTTCTGTAGGAAGCACTGGTTGACATGAGGCGTATTAACAGCAAGGATCGACATGCTCGCACTTTATTTTACACACACACATTTTTTTTACAAGATGTCCCCTCACCATGGTTATCCCATCGGGACCATCCACATACACGCACACACACGCACAGACATGACCCACCCTCATCCTTCAAGCACGGCAGATGGGCCCGGCAGGTCCGGAAGCACACGCTAGCGCCATCCTCCGCCCGGCAGCTACGCAACAGCGGTCGTCAGCATCAATTATTCATCGTGGTGGCCAGACGGCTCAGTATCGACGGTCCGCGATGTCGCTGATCACCTGGCCATTGCAGCCCGGCTCAGTCTCGTCAGGTGCAGGCCGAGAACAGCGCGCAGCCGCACTGTTAACGCACGTCCATCGCGCTCCTCGTTTCCAGCCCGACTCGAACCTCTCATCTTTGATCCCAGGTTACAGACGGAGTTTTAAAGCGAGACGAAGCAGGCTCTTCGGCGCCAATGGTCTGTGCGTGTTTTGTTGGGGCCGTGCGCAAAAAAAAAAAAAACCCGGCGCCACCGAGCATGACGGGAAGGGTTGGGAGCAACGCTACTTCCCGTCTCTACCACTGCTGGGTCGGAACGATAGGTGTAAAAAGCAATCTAATCAAACAGACATGAAATCTCGTAACGCAAGACCTCGCCTGAGACAACGAAATTAGTCAATTTGATTGTAAGGGCGCCGCTATTCATTTGTGCTCCACGGCAGGGACTTCGCGATGGTTTCAGTGCAACATGATGCATTTTCTCTTGCGCGGGCACGAGCAAGTCTGGTCTGCACTTACTGCAATAAAAGTTTAGCGTTCATTTTATTTTTGGTTGACGGTTTTTTGTATATCATGTTTTAAAAAGTTTTGGAAGGGAAGAACTATTCTGCCAAGAAACTGGCCGAGGACAGTCAGGGAGACTCGGGAAGAAGGTCACAGATACGCGTTTTCGTGAAGAGAAAACTAGCGTTTCTCTTGCATAAAGGGCGAGGGTTTAGCTTACGGCTCTTCCCCTTTGCGCCTCCCTCACCTGCATCAGACTGTTTTTTCTCTCAATTTTTTTTTTCGTTTCTTTTGTTTTCCCTCCCGTCCTCTTTACAGTTCTTTCCCTGATCAGTCATTTCCTTTTCCCTCCTTCGCTTTGTTTCTTTCCATCATGCGAGGTGTCAGTTGTAGCTGGAGAGGACGTGAAGCTCGATTTTCTTCTTTCTTCGCCCCTCCGCATCACTCTCCCGTCCCCTCTTTCTCATCCACCCACCCCACCCTCCCACTCGCACGCTCACTCACTCACTCCACTCACAGTACTCGGCACGTCATGAACATTATTAACGCCCACTGCACTCAGCCCTCCGATGTCGAGTCACCAGCTGTTCCTCTCGCAGCCGATCGTTGTTCCCATAATCAAAGGGTTTGCCGTGTGACGACGAGATTTACAGCAGCGTCAGATGCACAAGTTGTGGAACGCCCTGTCTAGCTGCACGGCGACACGCATGTTATTACACCGTAATTCCGTCACTACAAGGAGCTCGTGCTATGGGTCTCTCACACTCAGCGCGCACAGCTTTTTCGTTCCTTCGTGTGCGCGCGTGTATGCATTCATTTGGTTGGTTGGCTGGTTGGTTCGTTCGTTCGTTCGGAAGAGACACAAGTGGGATTTATTTATCAGAGAAACTAAACCCAATCAGAGGTACTAACGCACTGTGTGTGCCTGCTGATCACAAGAGCAGTAGAGGATGATGTACTTCATAAGAACGTTCCTCCCAACTTTCCACTGTCGTTTCGACGCGCGTATGCGCAGAAAGCCGAAGCTGGCGCCATTACCATCCTCCTAGTGTCGTTTTGTCGTTTTCAAAACCAAACTGGATGCAGCCTGCAGCCCTGGTCCCTTCGAAAAAACTTGATGGACACGTCGGGCCGCCAATTTGCTTTTCCCAAACGAAATTTTAAAAAGATCACATCAAACCCGCCTCATTGGCTACTTTGCGCACGTGACTTTGCTGTTAGACTATTTGAGCATGAGCGAAAGGAAAACGTTCGTCTGCTAGGCCATCAAACAGTAGCCTTATGTAAACAGCGTAAAACGGAAGAACACACACACGAATAAACAAAGGTTCACAAGAAACTGTTATGAGTCTATAATGACTGTATATTTCACAAAATAAATTCTTGTAGAACATCTTCTTATAGCTAGAATGAACAAAACCTGCCGATGTAGTCCGTAACCAAGTGGATAAAGCGTTGTGTAAAAAACTGAAAAGTAATTATTTCGATTCCCACGTTGCGCCCCCCCCCCCCCCCCCCCCCC
>SMGT01000969.1:176648-191311 GCA_004794575.1 Lanistes nyassanus | reverse complement strand
AATCAAAAGAAACGCAAATTGACACGGGAAAGGAGTAGTCAAATTTCATACATTCGGGTACAACGATAACAACGAAAATGAGGTCGACATGAGGTCGCACAGTCTGCTGACTGTAGCCTGGCGCCAAAAAAGTGTACCGTCCGGCGAGCTAAAGTCGGACAGTGGTTTTCGCTCGTCCAGCGTGAACAGAAGCAGCAAGACTAGAACTTTCTTTGCGAACAGAGGCACCGCCCACCAGCAATAAAAGCCGATGGTCCCAGACAGACCACCTGTCAGCAGCAGAAGAATGCCAGGACTGAAGGCTACAGATCCGGAAAGAGACACTGGACGACTGCAGGCTGTAAACCGCCCAAGCGTCGTCGCACATGCAGTGGGTGTGGCAGTTTCAACAATGTCGTTTGTGACTCGCTTTCAAGCCACTGGCAGCACTCGGGATGGAGTCAGAAGCGGACGAAATCGAGTCACGACTGCACGACAGGACAGGCAGATCTACTGCCAACCGTTCCTCCCTGTCGCAGAGACGGCCCGTGCCACTGTCGGGAGCCATGGAGCCATGGAGCCATGGAGCTGCCATCAGCCAGCAGACTACGCGTCGCCAGTTGTCTGAACGACAGCTGTACTGCCGCCGTCCTGCACGGCGGGCAACGCTGACTGCACGACATCGGCAGCAGAGAATGCAGTGGGGCCAGAAACCCAGAGGCTCAACTGGACATGGCGGCGATGGCGAGACATCCTCTTCTCCGATGAAAGCCGCTTTAGCATCAGCCACCCCGACGGCCGCATTAGAGTATGAGGGAGGCGAAACGAGAGGCACGCCAACAACATCCTGCAGAACGACTGTTGGGAGGCCCCAGCATCATGATTTGGGGTAGAGTTGGCCTAAACCGACTCGTGGGCCCCGTCGTCTTCCAGAACATCGGTCCTGGAGGAGGAAACGGCGTGACAGCACAAAGCTGTGTGGACCAGGTGCTGAGACCTCACTTCGTGGCATACTTCCAGCAGCACGACAACCTCGCCTTTCAGCATGACACTGCCCGTCCACACACGGCAAGGCTCACCAGCTGGAGCAGGCCCTCGGGCAGATCTGCGCAAACCTGCCTATGGTGGTGGTAAACCGTCTGGTGCGCTCTCTATGCCCGCCAGATGCCTGGACGCTGTCGACGTAAATGTGAGACACACCCGCTACTGATTTCGACTCTGAATTCGGACGTTTGGGACATTCTGAACGCTTTCTCAGCATGGCACATTTACACGCATTGTACAAAGATTCACTGTACAGATTTTCTCCAAAACTGATCAATTCAAACCCGTTCGAATGAAAGGAAGAGCTTCAAATAAAATCACCAACTCTCTCAGTTTGTTTGCGTTTCTTTTGGTTTTTAATATATATATATATCATAAATCAGCACTTAGAGGTATTTAGATCCACCTAGAAAGGGGTCGAGAAAAGGTTTTGCAGGAAGAAGATGGCTTTTTGCAAATTAGTTTAAATGATTTTTGGGGAGGAGAGGGGGGCAGTATCGTAGAAAATGTTTCTTTTTTAAATTGCCGCGTTAACGTGCGTACGGAAAGCATGACATCAAGCTTTACAGAAAGGGACAACAAATTTCTAACTAGAGTTGCATTTCACAAGCATTTGTTTTTATTTTTACTATTTTTATTTTTGTTGTTTATCAGTATCAGTATTAGTTACCATGGCAACGCTGTATTCCTTAAGGAGTCCTATGGCAGCTAAAAAAAGGTTCAAGATAGTTCTTTTCTTATTTTTTGAAATAAAATTTATCTCTGTTTTTGTCGCGCACTGTCCTAGAAGGCCCCGAGTTCGCTCCCCTGCCAAGCACACGTACTTTCTCTGCAGACGGCAACTGCTTATACGGACAGCCGCCACGCGTTTCATCCGGATTTTCCGTTTTCCTTCCCCCTTTCAATTCCCCCGCCCCCTTTCCAGAATCTTTTCTCTTATACCCCATCATGCGAAAGATTTCGCAGCTAGCTTGACCGTAAACAGTAAGCAACTCAACCCTTGTTGGCAAAACCTGCGCAGGTTTCTGCTGCATTTGACTGTCCATTTCACATCGAGACTGCGGACAGATCGAAGGACAAAATGACAGAAGACCATTGATTCCGTACTTCGTTAGGCAACTGATACTACTGTAGGTCTCAATGGCTGTCTCCGTGTCTGTGGCAGATCCAAGATACAGACAAAAAAATGAGAAAAGGCCAGAGCAAGAGCACTGAAGTGTTGTAGGTAATCTTGCAGGATTTCGCTTCCCTTGCAAACGTTCGTCGGCCGTCGCTATTTGAAAGCCACAAGATTACTCTGCGAAGTTCAGGCCAGCTGCGCCATGGACTTCATAGAAAGTTCATAGCTCTGAGATGCGACAGTAGGCCTCCACCATTTGCTTCAGTCCACTTGTCTGTGACGATGGCCTGTGCATGTATTGTGGTTCGCTGTGCACCAAGCCCGCCCTGTGGCGTTCCTTCAGAATCATCCCCTAGCAAACTTTTTTTTTAAAATGTATGTAATGGAGTACACTATCTGTAAAATACAATCAGTCCCGAAGCTTCCAACTCTAAAACAGCTTTTGAGTCTCGTCCATGACTTTGGTAATGACAGAAGTCAGAAAAGGATGCGACACGGTTTGGACCGACCTGAAAATTTCATGTTACTTGAGCCGTAATCTATAGCTAAGATCAGAAAACCACCGCATATCAGTAACAATTACAGGAATACGCCATCGCCTTTTTCACCCTACAGTGAAACACTGGAGTAATAGTCTTGCCCACTCGCGAAGAGGATAGTTTCTAAGATTGGCCTTACAATGTCATAATACTGGAATAGCGAAAAACAAAGGTTTGGCTGTAAAGGTTTGTCTTAAAATAGTAGAACTATAATCATGAAATAAATAAAGGAACAAACGAACAAATTTCTTCAGACGGCACCCATTCGCCAATGCTGGTAGTCATTAAAACAGGACAAATCTCGTGAGATAAGGCGGGACTTGTCTCGGCGATTGAAAAGACTGTTCTGAAGCGTGAGGAAAGGATGTTTGTATCCCTTGGCAACCCAAAGGAACAGAATTGAATTATTCACTATGAACAGATGCGCAGTTTCTCGAAAGAGGCTCTGCAAACCAAATGGTCCACAAAACAGCGCATGTCCAATAGTTTGTGTTGCAGGGCCTTTCCCGGTGGAAATGGCCTGGAGTTTAGTTTCAGAGGGGAAATACAGTCTCACTTATCTCAGTAACTTTTTGTAATTTACACTGTGTTCGAAGCTTTAAAAGAATATCTTCAGGGAGATTTTTCTCAAAGGTATCCACAGTTGTTAAATTAGGTCTGATTCGCTGTTTAAAAAGTGAGATCTTGGAAGTTTAGCTCCATACATAGTTCTTCTAAAGCTGGGATTTTCACGCTCCAAGCATTTTGAACGTATTTCAAACGAGATGGACTTCTTCAAAGGACAAGAATAAGGCTTTCACTAACGACGAGGCATCACGATACGTATCAGCATACTTCAGGAGTCAAGATGTCCATTACAGCTCACCTTGAGAGACGCTTTGACAGGCTTCTTTGGCTGTGAAGTAAAATTGATCGAAGCCCACAGACTTACCCCAGTAAACTGTAATTCCCTGAATGGGCGCTTTAAGCGTAAAGTGACACTCGATATCTCGATTACCCTTCTTTTAAAAAATGGTAGCGCTTATATGACTTGACCTTGTGCACACAGCTGAGAAAGCGGCTTTTCAAACTGATATACATTCTGACTTCAGTAATGTAAACAACGCAAGATGCTGATGACATCACACATTGAGACAGTTTTCATTCATCGCCTGTCACATTACGCTGCCTCGCTCGTCCATTTACGTGTGTCTGTACACATAATGGTTGTCTTTTTTTCAATTAACCGAACTTCACGTGCTGTTCTGATCGTAAAGCAGTAGTCATTAGGGAGCGTTATCTGTTCCAATCATTCTACAGTTCCCGTCCTACCAAGCCTTTCTTCGCATTGGCTTGATTAGGAAATCAAACATTTATGCATGGACTTTTCTATAGAAGGATGTGATGACAATCGGTCATTTGCCCCTCCCCACACTCCAATGGACATTTAAAATGCCAGAGCCAGCTATCTTACCTCGAGAAAGGTCTTCAAAACATCCAAAGAGGTCCAGATTTAAATTACAGATTGCAGAGTCACTAAGACCCCGGGGCTTAATTTACGAGAGAAGAGTAATCACATTATGGGACTTCAGAAGTCTCTGGGACGTCAGAAGTACTACCATCGTGTCTGTTTCATCTCAGTTCGGAATCATTTTGTCTGGAAATAAATGGATTTTCGTGTCTGTTTTTAGTTATAACGTTCTATACTTTTGATTATGCTAGTGTTATTAATCTGCTCAAAAATAGCAACAAGAACAAAATGAAATGTCAGATACCTGTATGCGATCACCAGTACATGAAGTTCTTAATGTCAGGTAGGTTTGAGATTCGTTTAAATGTTCTAATGGTATCACTTGACTTGGTTTTGAGTGAGTAGCCTTCACTGATTCGATGACTGTTGAATGAATTCGTGATATTCCTATAAGGTGAGAAGAGGTAGGTGGTGGAGGTGGGGGAGTGGGTTGAAGGAAGAGAAAGGAAAAAGAGATACAGAGTAAGGTATCCCCCCCCCACCCCCAGTGCATAATGCTTCCCTAAAACCCGTAGATCTCAGACGTAGTTTCCATTGGGTTCACATTGTGTACGGCGCAACAACAGTCAGGTTTGATCAAAGCGTATGAGAATGAAACTTTTGGTGATATTATTCCGCTTCTGTCACCCCTCTCTCCCTGTCTACCCCTACCTACCCTCCCTCCCTCCCGCTCTATGTCTCTTTCAGCAACAACCTTTCGCTTTTGTTTGCCACTAGCTTTTCCGACTCCTTAAATACATTCCTTTCTACATGTTGCAACTTTGAGGCCCGTAATGCATGCGATAAATAAAGTAACTGACCACAAGATCACGAGATCACATTAGGATCATTACCCATAGTTCCGATGGGCCGCCGTCTAGGAGAAAGAGAGTAGCGGGCCCATGTGGTTTAGTGAGTCAGATTTTAACAAGCTGAAAGGAATAGACAGCACTAAAGAACGCTTCTAATGTGTGCATAATGGTTTTATTTTGGGCTGAAAGCCACGCGAGCGCAATATTGTTGAAAGCTGATTCACATGTGTCAGTACTTGCAAGCCGTGTCCATAAAAAGTGTCCCTCTGACCAGCGTCCAGAGACCTTATCAAATCCATGCGCGAAAAAAGGGCTGCACTCCACTACTGGAAGTGACTGGCTGTAAGGCTTGCAAGGCCCGGTCTTCCTTCAAGGGATTGGCACCAGTGACTCAGACTTAACCCTGGCTCTCGCCAAACATGCGCCTAGGACAGATTGGGGAAGAAAGTATGGCAAGACCGTGAGGGCAGCATGCCAACATTGCAAACTGCCCTCTATTTGAGAGAGAGAGGGAGAGAGAAAGAAAGAAAGACGAAGTACAATCCCAAAACAGTTGCTGCGACCTTGACTAGCTGCCTGAATCTCCAGTCATCTGGCAAGTGACGAGATCTTCGGTCACTCGCGGGGTGACCAGCTCCACGCCCTAGAGATCCGCTTTTGTTATTGCTTCTTGATGAGGACGTAACCCCCGGCTGATTTGTTTGTCGCTCAGCGGAAACGAATCTGACAGCTGGGCTGATACGATGACAGAACACATTTTTATCGTCAACTTTGACCAAAACTGGCTGTAAAACGGAAGCTTTCGGAATTAACTGTCTGTTTAGAAAACATTACATAAACCGAAACACATTTTTCTTTCCTTCTTTTTTTGTTTTTCTATCTTTCTCTTTTTTTCCATGTTATTTTTCTGTTTTTCTCTCACTTTTTCGTTCTTCTCTGTGGTTTTTCTTAGCCTTTTTTCTTTCTGTTTACTTTCTTTCTTCCTTCTTTCGAAATTAGCCTGACAGTACGCCTGGTGGCTCAGCGTGAACACCGACTTTCTAAAGATTTCTCCCACGAACCTCAGTAGAGCCTATCAGAAACATACATTCACCAACATTGAGCCGGAGATGTTTGTCCACAGAAAAGTCAATCCCAAGCTCTTACACATCCAAAACACATCACTCGCACGTCGACAGAAACACATTAGTTACATGCATGCGTGCACATGAGAATGCTAAGCCCACACTAATTGCTATCTACCCAACTAAAACGTAATTTCCCAGTAGAACGTTTACCGAATTTCACGCAAGCAGGCACGCACTCACCCACTCACCCCAAAATCAACGATCCATCTCATCCCTCCACATTATATACACTTTGAACGTGTCCACGGATGGCCGGACCCCGGACCGAGGGACAGGAAGCGAATGGCCAAGTGGTTAGAGCCCGGGTCTCCGAAACCAGCGACGCCACCACGGGCTGGTTCCATACCCGTGCGCCGCAGCACCCATCCCTCAGGTCACCCAGTGGCGAATGGGTACCTCACCCTATGGGTCAGGGAAGACACGGCAACGAGGAACAGGAGATGAGCAACGCCTATACGATTCTGGCTTAAAGGAAAGTGTGTGTGTGTGTGTGGGGGGGGGGATCTTATATACCTCCAGTCTCCTAAAACCTTTAAAAAGGTAACAAAGACATCCTTTTAGTAATTAACATCTACTCCAGTTAATAGTCAACTAAAATTTCCATCAGTGCTTTCACCATTTCCGTATCACGACCCTCAGGTACTGCGCGACAAATCTTCCACACTCAGATCATTACACCGAGGGCGCCATTTAAGGGCAGCTCGACTTGCTCTCATATCAATTCGAACTTTAACAGAGTTTGACTGAAAGAAAGAAATGCAGAACACGAATAGCATTTGTCACGACAGAAGGGAAGACGAGGAGAAAAAAAGCGTCAAATTTCGTGCACTTGATATTTAAATGCCAATGATGGAGCCCAATATCTAGGGCGCGTAAAACGTAAAAAGAAATGTTCTGAAGAAAACCGATGACCCATTGTGATTGTGCACTTTTCACAAATGTTACGCTGGCAGCTCTAACAGGGTTTCGTGCTCCTGTTTCTTGTTTTCTCCCTTAGCATCTTGGGCTTCTTTCTAACGTTCATGTTTCTGTTCATTCTCTGTACCAAACCTGCATGTTCTCCCTCTTTTTAATCTCCATGTTTCTGTCCACTCTCTTTACGAAGCCTGCATCTCTCGCCTCCATTAAATGTCATGCTTCTGCCGTTGTCTTCCCGCATACCTCGCATCTTTTTAATGTTCATGTTTCTATTCTCTTTATCAAACCTACATCTCTCGCCTCTTTTTTAATGTCCATGTTTCTGTCCATTTTCTTTATCAGCCTACATCTCTCGCCTCGTTTTAATGTCAATGTTTCTGTCCATTCTCTTTATCAAGCCTACATCTCTCGCCTCGTTTTAATGTCAATTTTTCTGTCCATTCTCTGTACCAAAATGCATCTCTCGCATCTCTTTAGATGCCATGCTTCTGTTCATTTTCTTTATCAAACCTGCTTTCAATGAGTGTAAACTCCGGTCACGACATTACACAGTTAAGATGTAAGGCGAATAATGCACACTGCGGTTTTTTCCACCAACAGTCACCTTTATTTCACTGATGAATCATCTAGGTCGCTTTCTAAGTTCTCGCGGCTTCTCGCGATGGTCACTGACCATGCTAACATGAGGATTTCCGCGCAGACGCTAACATCCCCAGAGATGGTTGACGACCGAGGTCTTGGAAACATAATTATTCTTCCTACCCTCAAGAGGTCGACTGAGTCAAGTGGGGGCAGAAGCACCAAACTAATTTATCCTTTGAAATAAATATTTCACAGACGCACTTAAAGATTCTACACCCGTGGTCTGTCTAAGCATTGTTAATTATAGAATAAAAGCGGGTATATATCAATAATGAACAACAGGATGAAAAATTTTGATTCAATAGAGCTGCCTTACTTGGAACTGTTAAACTGTTGTGTTCTCTCTTTTTCTCTCCATCTCTGTCTCTGTCTCTATTTCTGTCTCGCATCTCTCTGTTAGCACAGTACCCGCTAAAGCTAAAGGTACTCATTGATATCCGTGATGTACAGTCGGCTTTGTACGTGGCCGTGTTGTGTTGTAAACACTGTGTAAGCGTCATAATAAATGACAAAAATGTATTTCACAGGCGCTTAGAAAGATGTTGAGTGGTGGTGTGGGGTGGGGTGGGGGGCCGAATTGCATATTAACAATCCTTTTTACTGTGGGTGAAGTACGAGTTATCTGTATGTACGCGTGTGTGCGCATGCAATTTGTGTGTATGATTATGGCTAAAAATAAAACCTAATTATATCCAGAAAGTCGCAGTAAAAGTAATCATATAAAAATGTCACGTAAAAAAAGACACAGTTCAAACTCATTAACAGTTAAAGCAGACTGCACGGATAGAGTGCAGAGGTCAGGCACACTGACCTGCCTTCACTAAACACGCCAACACAGCGCTGTCGTGTGCGTAATGTTTGTCCCCGACAGTCGCAAAGATAGACAACAAAAACAGACATAGCCTAGACCCTAGCCCACTCGTGAGCTAGGGTGTGGGGGGGGGTCCGTGGTTTATCCGCCACTCTTTACTCAGATGGAGACTTTCCGTGGACACAAAGGCGATCAAAAAAATTGGTAATGGAGGCAAAGGACTGACAAAGCCAGCGTTAATTGGTTTACTCAAAAAGAACTAAGCCCCTTAAGTAGTTTAAGAACTTGTGCAAACAGCTAGGGAGTAGAGACCAGTCACAAGAACATCAGGGAATTTTTACATTTCGTCGATGAGACGGCGTCGATATTTTTTTATGTGCACCCAAAACAAAAGGTAATAACAATAATTTCAGTCCGAACTGGGTAGCTTTCATCTCGCGTTTTTGTTCGGTGGAGCCACAGGAGACCGTCATTAACAACATCTGCGCATGCGTGGGACAGCTTGCTCCGACGTCAGGCGGGCTAGTGACAAACGCATTGTGTGCAATCCTGCTTCGAGGAACCATGCAGGTTACTCTCTGGTGTCCATGAGAAACGTCTAACAAGATGAAGAGCCACACACAATTTTCATGAAATCGACACTGATGTCCAGAACAGATTCAGTTTCGAAAACGATCTCCCTACCCGCTTCACCCATCTCCTCGCACCAGGCGCGTCAAATGCACGTCGCGAACTTCTGCGCAGAGAAAACGAAGGACGTTGCGTCTTGAATTATTGATAAATCCTTGCTTCCGCGGTGTGGAGGGTTTTGTTCTTGCGTCGCCAGGTCTTATCGGCATCTCATTAATAAAGGAGACTGTAACCCAAGGACAGCGGTAGGGCGGCTAGCGACTTGAGGAGAACCTGGCAGTTCTTTTGACAGCAACCTGACCTCCAGCTTTCAGCAGGAAACTGCACAAGCGTGTGTGCGTGTGTGTGTGTGTGTGGGGGGGGGTGTTGGGGGAAAGGGCTTAGACCATGTCTAACTGCTTCGACCATATCTAACTTCTGATACCGTATGTGTTTAACACATACAATATCAGCAGTTAGAGATCTTGATGATGGTGATGATAGGGATGATTACGACGATGACACTCCATTTGACTCGCTTGCTCTGTGCATCTATAAATACACAAGAACTACCTATCTGCGTGCGTAAACAAAGGACGGATTTGTGGCCGATGCCCAGTAATGCCTCTCTACGTGTGACGTACAGTTCTGTGGCAGTGGTACCAAGTTTAGTGGTGTTGGGACAAAACTAGACACAGATGTGACAGGCAAAGGAGGGCTCTGGGAGGACTGCAGAGGGTTCCCTTAACGTAAAGACCTGCATAAACTGTAGAGGGTGAGCAGGAATGTTATTACCAGAAGTGCAGATACGAGCGTTCATTGAACCCAGCGCGGAGGTGCAAACTATGCCCACCTGGCATCACGCGCGGACATCAACATTCAACAACAACCCCCCCCCACCCGAAGTATGGCGATGTACAGAGCACGGAGGAGCATGGAAAACAGCTATTATTATACACCCTTCAACAAGGGAAAACACTGCAAAGGCTATATTATCCCTCCACAGCTTTGACATCTAGCACAATAGAGAAATCATAACAGGAAACGATTTTGCAAACCCAAAAAATTGAATTAAAAAGATCAATAAAAAGCGATCGAAGAAATTCACAAAATTCACAAAAAAAACACTAAACGTTTTTTTTTTGGAGGGGGGAATAAGAATTGCTACAAAAAGTTCAAGTCCATGTAAAATAAAAAAGTAAGTCCGTGAAAAGGACGTCTACAAGAATAATATCACGTAATAAGGATGAGAAGTAAAAAATAAGAAATGTCAGCCATGATTACTGCAAATTAAATTTCTAGACAATTTCGGGGGTGATCATCTTTTTTAAAGCAAGCGAGCTTACTGCGCGATATGAGTTTGAAAGCTGATGACTTGTGCGCGTGTAGCAGCGCGCGCATGTGTGCGTGCGTGCGTGGGCGAGTGTGTGTACGTTGTCTTCCTTTATTAAGATCAGAAATAGCCTTGTATTTTCTGCTGTGGGATACTAGTTACTACGCATAGGTGTGTATGTGCATATACATATATAGCCACCTCTAGCTCCGTGCACGTGCTGAAACGATCAACAGAATGGACTCTGCCAAAACATAACTTTACACGCGGCGACAGACAAATGGAGTGTGGTGAAAGGTTACGCCGGCGCATGAGATGCCACACTTTCGCGTGTCAAAACACTCCGAATTTCGCCAGGCATAGTGCATGCGGGGGTCAGACACAGAGCACAGCTAACAGCTTGTGAACAGAGCTGCAATTGCTTGCGAATGGGATGCTAACGCGGAGACATTGTCCTGCGTCTCTCGCTTTGAGCTGCCTCACCAAGACTCTTGTCTGGAGTTGCTGGAGACGACGTGCTCTGACAAGAGTACTTTCCGTTTTTTGAATGCTGTTTCTGCGTGTTGTGATCTTATCGGAGAATGCGAAAGTAAAATATTTAAAGATACAATTTTGCTTTGGGAGAATGCTTCAAAGATAATCGTTAGAGCAGAAAAATACAGGTATGCACAGCGACACAACACTAAGGTATGCATAAACACGTTCAGGAACAACCACATGCACTTCTCTCTATCTCGGACAGGGAAAAAAGGGAGGAAAAGACACACACACACACACAGCAATATACCCGAGACTAAGGTCTGCGCAAGTGCTGAAAACATCTGTAAAATAGCTATCTTTTTAAAACCCCTCGTTAAATTCCATTTTTGTTGAAAGTACTCTATTTGCACCAGTCTGGTCATGTAAGCTCATGGTCTAGAAAGTTTTGCATGCATCTTTTCCTACACCATAGGACATCAAATACAGCTAAAACAACTTTATATTTTTGTGTCACCAAAGCGCTGAACAGTCTACAAAGTGAGCATTGCAGCATTGGTTAATTTGTAAGGCGTTTCTTTTTGTTAAAACAGGCAATTTGCGTGCATTGAAACCACTTGAAAATGACATACCACGAGATATTTCCTGCTTAGATGGATGACCCGTTGAGAATTTCTAGTACTTTCTGACCCGCTCGAAACCGTTGCTGGATAAAAGGTCACAGAGTGCAGACGACAGAAAAATCCCTGTTGATGCGCAGGTTTTTAGCCACAGTTGAACATGACCCTCTGTATAAACACAGTTTCACTTTCGCTATTCCTTGAAAAAGCTTTAACGATTTGTTAATGGATTCGACTTTTTGCATCTCTGACATGAGTTTGAAAGAAATGGAACAGACGCGAGAACAGCATCCAACTGGCGGAAACCCCCATGCCGCAGGTCAGACAGGAACTGGAGACTAACCACAACTTGCCGACGGTACAGGATGACAAGACGAGCATTTAAAAGACTCCGAGACGGTAAAGAAATAGTAGATGGCTCCTTGGAACTTAAAAAAAATGCTGTCGTTTGCAAAGACGCTAGAAAAAAAAATGAAAACACAACTCACACGAACGACAGTTTTTGGCTGAGCTATGAGTCTTGTTTTAGTTGATCGTCTGCGCGATGGTTCAACCACTGTGTCAGTGACAGATAGCCAGGCACGGGAGGCGAGTACACGCAACCATCGACTAACGACGGGGTTACATTCCCGCGGAAATGTCGTAAATCGATTGATAGTCGAAGTTGTACGTCGTGCACACAGCGGTACGTTACTGTCAGAGGTAAAACATGCACTGCAGGTATGGATAAAATAGATGTTTGTTATGGCTGTAGAGTATTAGGAATCCGATATTCAATGCAACTCAGAAGTGCTCGCGAAAGCTTCATGGTGTGAATTACCGCAAGTCGGGACGTCGTAAACATCTCTCTTCGCGAAAAAAGTGCGGCTAGGCGAACAGCAAACATACGTATATGTTCTATTAATACCAAATTTCGGGATGTATTTTCCCTGCGTGGTTCCGTCTTGCGTAAACAGCACATTTTCGCAATGTCTCTGATGCGGGTTTCCTTCCGATCGTAAATTCACAACCTTCCTTGCAAGAATAAGCCGTTTGTCTTCAAAAAAAAATTCGATGTGAAGCTTGGTTGTATTATTTTTTCCCCTGGCAACGTGCATGTTTTCTTCTCTGGAAGTTCGTTTCAGGAGTTCCATGAAGTTGCAAATAAAATTATAAAATTACTTTCAGCCGAATAAGTGAATGCATGAATGGAGAAACGTGTGTACTTTTTACGTGAGGGAACCTAGCTGTGCACGCACAGAGTTCTTACTAGAGCGAGTGCGTTGTGCTGTGAACCCGGTGCTGAAGTGCCCCCTCCCCCCCCCTCGCCGCAGCACCTCCGCAATGTTGGTATGTCTCGCTAGCTACTTCAGCAGAGATCTACTGATAGAAACACGTTATTGACACATGCTTGGTTTGTAATAATGAACTCTGATATCAAACTTACGAAGGTGCGCTAAAAAAATAAAGCTTAGCAAGTACTTAGTGCAGGTCATAGCGCGAGAATGTGCGCGCGCAAGCGAGCGAGCGAGAGAGTCATAACAGAGTGGACTCTCCATCACTTGCTGCAAAGAAGGGCATACAAGTATAACAAAAAGACCACCTTTCCCTTCCAAAAGAAATTTAATTTAGAGTGTAAAGAGTGAATACGCATAAAGGCACTGACGACTATTTCCAAATGTTACTGCGGTTCCACACATTTAAACATCCTCGAATGATTACGTGGTCTACATCTACCCCCCCCCCCCATCTGTCCTAGTGACCTAATTTACAGTCTGAACAGGTGGTATATGCGTATTTGTAATAGATGGATGAGACTGTTTTAATGAGACTATGCAAATGATGTCAGCTTTTTATCAACCATACAGTTTTCTAATGTTTCTAATGTTTCAAAAAAATTTGACATCCAGCCTGTTGAAGTAAAGAATGAGCAAGTGACTCGGGCAGTCAAGGGCCCTGCGGCAGTTCTTTGGTGTCGACAGACAGCAGCTTCAAGACTAGCTTCTTAGAGGCCATGCAATTGCCAACTACAGACTGCGATGACTTTGTCAGTCCGTCCTCATATTTCTATATAATCAGTCGATAAATCGCCTGGCTGTCGTCCACTGATTTGACAGAAAGAGCAGCTTGACCACTAGGATATTTGACAGTATTTGTTGTCATTCTGGAAACGAAATTATAACGTCTGGGGGCTGAAATCCACCCTGCCGCTCCTTTTATCGTACCTGTTTACTGCAATCATCCAGCTCCCATCTCCTTTAGGGACGTTCTTTATAAATGGTATCTGTTAGACGTTCTTTTCTCCTAAACACACATTAGTGTAACATACTCGCACAACACCAGACATAACTCTTATGTTAGAATAATTGCGTCAGATAAAAAAAATATATAGACTCACTGCAGATTTCTGGGCAAGGCGATGTTAACTAGAAGAAAGACGACGATGCAATGATTTTAAACACAGCTTGAGCTGTGTGCGTAAGCGATATGGACGAGGCATCCCAAGATGTAGGCAACAAAGGAAACTGGATAAAGCTACAGAAAACGAAGACAAAATCAACGTTTGGGGGCATTATCCCTTGATCAGGGCTGAACAAATACGAACAAAACAGAGTATGACTTGGAAAAAGAATCACAAGAAAGAAAAGGACGCATCTGCAAAGGACAACGCCATATGCTGCAAGATAGCAATCAAGACTACGCGCACGATGGTGGAAGAACAAGGGGATTAACTTTCCATCTCAAACCCTAAAACCTTACATTCTCCTATTAACTCCTTCCTGAGTTAATCCCCTTGTCGTTTCACCATCTTGGTTGTGTGCTTGGTCGCCATCTTGAAGCATATGCTACTGTTCCTTTCAGAGAGTCTTTTGTTGGGGTAAAACAAAATGAGAGCTGCCACATGTAAAACCGGGAACTCGGGAAACCCAAACACTGGAACTAGCGCCTGTCAACATGTCATAAGTTCGATACCCACAGGATGTCACGAGCGAGGGTGGGGGCACGTGAGGGGGATGGATCACGTGATGTAGAGGGCACTGCAAGAGGGAGAAATAAAAAGGAGAACTCGGGGTCTGGAAAGAGTAAATATTGGGGCTTAACGCCGTGCCAGCAAAGAAGGCTATAACTCCAACAAAGTACTGGCAGCGGGGGGGGGGGGGGGG
>SMGT01000969.1:147432-175564 GCA_004794575.1 Lanistes nyassanus | reverse complement strand
GAGAGGTCAGATTACCCACTAGACAAATTTGGAAGGAATGTGTTGCATGGGGCCACCACCTGCAACAGCCTGTAGACGACTAATAAAGCTTGAAGACGTGCGCCCCTAGTTGGTCGTCTGTACGACTGTAGAAGGTAGGGTACATAAAGAGGGGATGGTGACTGTGGAGCGAACAAAAGGGATGGAAACGTTACAGGGGGTGTAATGTGGTGATCTTCTCTATTTGTAGTGTCTGGCTTGCAATCGTCTTCGTCGCCAACATAAATATTGCCGTGCATGGAATTTCCCCAATCAGTCGCTAATTTCTCTCAGTATTTAACTGATTATTCCAAACAAGTTTATCAGTCATTAGGGTCACGGCCAAAATCGTGAACTTTCTTTTGTAAGTTAACAAGCAAAAGGCTACTGTAAGGTCTAAGCTGATCTAATTGCTGTGAAAAAACACCAACGCAGCTGCCGACACCATAGCAGCAGCAACAACAACAGCACTACCAACAACAACAACACTAACAACAACACCAACAACGACGACGAAGTAGTAAGGTGTCTGTCGGAATGTGATCCTACAACGTTCTGTGTCAGTTCCAACAAGCTGATCGAAACGGCAGCAAGCAGTTTGCCCAATACCGATGTGGGACAGGCCGAAATAAAAGTGACGATTAACTGCGCTAAAGGGCTTTCTTAACTAGATGAATGTCCGTCCTAGTTCGTCTAACTAGGATGCAGATTCGCCCGGCGACGAAAGGTCCCAAGACAGCGAAAGGCAAGCGACATCCCGAGGATGCCTCTGGTAACAGCTGCTAATGCACAACTGACGATAATCGCTCTTTGACCGGCAAGCGCTCTGTACTCGTAAATACCAGTACGTGCGTAGACCCCGAGTGTGTCACCGATTCGATTTTCGCGAACAGGAAATATTTATTGCTTGTGAAAAATAGTTCCCAAATAGGTTAGGTAGTACACAACTTCCAAGCTGTTGGTTCGATCTAGTAGCATTTTAAGTAAAGAGATCGATTTCCTTGTTACCATCTGGGCGCAGGAGAAAAACGGGATGAAACTTTTTCTTTTATTCCTTTTGCCTTCCGTTTGCTAAGTAACAGATTGTACTGCCACACCATTTCTACACTCGCATTCATACTGAGCTTCCTTCTGTGTAAAGCGTCAGTATTGTCTGTTGTATTATGAATGTATGTATGCATGTGTGCATAGTATGCATTCACGTGTGTGTATTCAACTGAGGCTCACAAAGTCAAGGACCTAGAGGAATCTAGTAAAGTGTATCCCGTAGGTCTCAGATACACCAGTTACACTTTAGGGATATCAAATTTGCGAACTGTAATGCTAGCGCGTTTGGTCTCCGAATTCACCATAGCACCGTTCTGTTCTGTTGTTGTTGGAGTAGGGATGTAAACAAGTATGTTCCTAAAGTGCAACCCTTCCCATATCCCACTGCTACCCCTTCCAATAACCCCACTCCGAACAGAACAAAGTTTAAAAAGAATCTGGAGTACAAAATAAAAATAAAAGAATCAAACCATCTAGTTCTCACCTGTTAAACCATTCACATTGTAGCTATAAGATTCTGAGCAAGCACCGTCGCCAAATTTTCTTTTCAATGGTTTCACCGTCTGATACTGTTTACAAATCGAAGTACTTCAAGATCGGTAGGTTACAATGAAAAATTCTCAGTCAGTTTTTCTTGCACTCATTGAGGGTCTGTGACAGTCTGTAATACTATGCACTACTTCCCCATTCTTTCTCATTACAGTTGCAGGAGGCTCTAGAATGTACGGCAGTTAGGTCATATCGTGCAGGGTTGAACGCCCACTTACAAATAGCGAATTTGGTTATCAAGGCGCAATCTCATCTCTAGTGCCTGACAGAACACATTTGTCCGGGACACCACGACCTCACGGTCCGCCGATGTCACCTGCGAGCCCTAGAGAGGGGATGGGGGGAGCAGTAACTACGGGCCACTCTGAAATTACCGATGGCAAGTTGGGTCAGTGAGGTCGTACCTCTGTCGGGCAGCGCAGTGGTCGTGTGCTCAGCGTCAGACAGAGCGCGCCTGACAGAGATGAATGTGTTTTAATGTTCGCCAGGAAGGTATAGACTCCAGCTGAGACTAGCTTCCGGAGCAAGTCATGGAAACTTCCAGAAAAGCCTGGAAGAAAAAACCAGGCTCTGAAATAAGTCCAGAGTGCCAGAGATGCGAAGGGAAGTGCGTATGCGTGTGTGTGGAGGGGGGGGGGTCCTTGCTGAGGTTGACCAACGAATCCACGCCACTCAATTCGGCTATCCTCTAGCCCAGAACAGATAAAAGATGGAGTGTTAACCCCCCCCCCCCTTTCAAACTTGCTCAACAGCAAGTTGTTTGGCGAGACTGGCAAACCTGGTGGTACGGTCACCTCCATACAGGATGGCATTCTTCACGGACATCGGAGTGGGTGAACTGGTCGCCGTGCTGATGGTCAGGCTGCTGTATATTGCCGATGGATCTCATAACGGTTCGTGGCTCAGACAAGGAAGAAGATTGTTGGGACAGAACTACATGTATGTATTTCTCACTGATGTAGTCTGCAGCTGATTGCTAATGTAGTAGAGCGTAAACCAGAGTCGCACTTCTCTCGATGTGGACGAGCAATTTCGCATGTGAGCCGATGAACAGCAAAGTGAATGAAGAAACTGGAAACAATATTCATTGGTTAAGGAACTGTCCAGTAGTGCTGTGTGTCCTGCGTGCTGTGTCCTGCCCTAGACCCTGGTTGCTCCTCTGGGATGGTCTTTACGGTTTTCATCTGCAGTCTGTAGAGAATGATTTTCAACACAACTTTGCTTGTGTGGCTGATCATTCTGATGGTGTGGTAGTTCTGGCATAGTTGTAAGTTCCCTTTTTGCAAAGTGGAACAATCAGACACTGAGTTAAAGTTGTGGGCCATTCTGGCTGCCAGATGTTGCAGATTGCTGTTGAGTGCGCCAACCGTTGTTTCATCTCCCGGCTCTCCAGCTTGAACCAGTCATGCTGGGATGCCGTTTACTCCAGCTGATTTCCTTGTTTTCAAGGATTTGACCAATCCCTTCACTTCCTCCCGAAACATGGGGTATTCCTCCTGGCTGTTTGTTTCTGGAACTCTAGGTACACCTTGACCTCCTGTGACTCTGCGGTTGTTCAGCTCTGTGCAGTTTTCTGAACATCTAGCGAGAATTTTTCTGTTTTACGATGAGGCATGCTCTTGATGTGTTCTGGATGGTTCTTCACTCTGTAATATGCCTCCTTCGTATTGTTTTTGTTTAAACTGATTTGGATTTCAATGCACTGCTCTTCTATCCCTTTTTCTTTCGCTGTTCTCATTGCTCTTCTGACCGTCATGTTGTCTTCTTTGCGTTTTGTCGCACTTTTACGTCCTTGCCTCTAAGGACCACTCTGACCACTGCCCAAGGTAATTAACATTATTTATTGTCGAGTTCTGTATGAATGAAAAGAATATTGACCTGACGGATATGTATTTTTTCCCGAAGTAGAAAATCTCAGTGTTGAGAGGGCCCCCTTCCTTTCACATACACACCACACATGCAGTATTATAGTCTTATTACGCACTGAGTACATTTATCTTTCAGAAAGGATTGGGTTTTAAAAGCCCTAGCCCTCGATCCCTACCCAGCATAGAGGCACGCATCCCGTACTTTAAAGCTTCAGTTCGCACGACGACTGTGTCCCGCGTATCTGTGTATCTGTGTGTGTTTCTGTGTCTGTGTCAGTGCAATTAACAGCTCGTCTCTCACACACAAGGCCTTACAGGCTATGTCTACAGTTGTTAGGTTCTCCGTGGCCTCTGTGCCCGCTTTATCCTACACTGCGACACGACGTGCTGAATGATCCAGATGAGCAAAAACAGTTTGCTGTGAAAATAAACAAGCAGCGTTCTGCTGCTATCAGCTGAAACCTCGCTTTCCGATCCTTTTTAATTATTCTTAGAACGGTTTCCTGAGCCCATGGTTGTTGGGCGTACCTCTCAGCGCAGTCATTTCTCTGTGCTAAGCCCCTGTAGTCAAGCTGCGGTGCCCGGATACAGTGGCAGACCGGAAGTGGGGTGAGAGGATAGAGGAGAACTTGTCTGTACAGACAAAGTGGAAATTCAGGTATGCTTGGAGGCATAAAGATGAATTTAGTTTGAACATGGAGAGGAGTGCACAAAGTGCACAGGGTTAGCAACCCAGTATATACAGCCTGTTTTCTGAACAAGAAAAGCAGGCACAGATTATCAAGGGTTTTTCCTTATGCAGAAGAATGTGGCGTTTAGCTCGCCCAGTCTCGTCATGAATACCTCGGGATCAGTCAGACCTTTCCGTTACGCTGCGCGACTTCTCTTTTAAACAAGAGATTGTCCCGTAAAACAATGTTTATATGAAACAGGTGATGTCTTTACCGACCATCCTAACCATCCACCTCCCACCCCATAAAAAATCGCTGGACGATATATGCGAGCCTACTGTCCAAATGCAAAGCAGGAACTGGGTGATTAAATGTCTCTCCCGATTCGTGTGTCAGAAACAGACAGGTGAGATGGCAGCAAGTGCAAACTGCGGTTAGGAATTAGACAGTGTGTTCGGCACAATAGAAACATACCCTAGGTGAGATAAACTAGCAGCTGGACTGATAAATAGTTTTAAAAAAGCAACAATACACACTTACTGCGACATCCAAGAAGCCCTCCAAGGCTGACAGCAGCTGCGCCAGCTGTGAGCGCAGACGAATGTTCGTCACAGATCCATAGGCACGTGGTGAACACTGCGCCATCTATGGCAAACACTGCTTCGTTTATGGCCGTGGCTCTCTATATACTTCTAATTTTAGAGGGAAGAAACGGTGTCACGGGGCGGTCGTCTTTAGTCATCGAAGGATTTTTTTTAAAAATGTCAACACCAAGAAAAGCAATCCTCGGTGATATCACACGCTTCACGGCGCTGTTGTATTTACAGCTCTAGCCTAGCCAATCGCCTTCTCGACTATGACGTCATGCCTCCTCATTCCGCTAATTGCGTCCACGCGTAGAAAATCCCGAAAACGTGAGCGTTCATCTTGGTGTCTGAGTGGATTTGAAGCCCGGACACTTAACATTATCGACACGAAAGCTGACAGCATCCTTACTTTTGACTTAACGATTTTTAAAAAATCCTGCAGGCTAATTAGTTTAACTCCCTAAAAGCATTTCTTGTAAGCAGCAAAGGAAAACACAAAATATCAAGCAGCAGGTAGCGGGCATTAATTTTGACGCGTCGGAAGTCTAGTAATTTGTTAAAATTCCAATATTGGCAGTATCATTATGTAAAAAGAGATTGAATTATGGGTGTTGCCGAAGAAATAACAAACTAAAGCGTGTTTTGGGAGGGAGGGGGAAAAGACAGTTACGTTCCTAAATGATTGACACCTACGCTCAACAAAGTTATGTCACTGATGGAAGACGGGATGTCATGTCTGTGCGAACCCCGTTCTTCCTGCGGGATCCCCTCGTCAGGGATTTCCCTTGAATGCAACATCTCGTGGTTGGACTACAAATCCATTGCGAACAGACGCAAGGAAGGATGCAAACATTCTTTCCAGTAGCGTAATTTACGTAAATGAGAGTAAAGTTGCGAAGCAGTTACTAATTTCCAGTTTGTGAATTTGTTTTGGGTTCAGGGGGTCACGACTATCACCCTGGGGAACGTCTGGACCCACAGACAAGACAGAAGCTGAGCCGGTTACTTGGGAACCTCCCCACTCTTTCCTTCCTGTTCCACGGCGACTTGGCACCTGGCGACTTCGTACTGGCCGACTTGGCACGTGGCGAATCGGCGACGTGGCACTTGAGTCGTGCTGGTTCACGACGGGCGTAAAAATTTCAAGTATTGTGCCTGTCAGTGTGTATCACCACAGAAGTTTAGTACAGTGGGTGACGCTTTAAGTACTTAAGACGGGAGGAAAGTAGCGTTTAAGAACGAGTATTGTGTGCGACTTTTATGTGCATAACAGCAGATGAATATCGTCGGGGAGCATTTTCGTGTAAGAACAGTACTGCGTGTGACTTACATGCGCCGCTGTACAGCGCAAGGAAATGCTGAGTGTAATGCTCTGCCTGCATTAACCCGGAAACCAAAAAAAAAACAAAAACAAAAAACAAACAAACAAAAAACAAGTGACTGCAGCTTGGAGATAAATCCAAAAACCGGAACTGAGCCAAGCTAAATTAAACATTAGATGATACAGTCGACAGTTTCGGGGCATTACCCCTTCGTCAGGACAACACAAAGATAAACAGACAGAGATAAAGACAGATGACCCCTCCTGACTTTCCACTTCTCTCCGCTTCCCCCAGCTAAGTGCCTGCTTTTTGTCTTTTCCTTCATCGTTTCTGCCTTTGTCTTTGTCTCTATGTTTGTGTTTTCCCGACGAAAGGGTAAGGCCCAATGTCCCGAAGCTCATAAACTTAGCGGGAGAGTGAGTGAGTTACAACTAGAGATTCAGTGTAAATAAAAGGACTGGGACTCCTTTACAGATCATACACTGGTGTACATTACACTGGTGTCGTCTTCCTGCTTGCGGACTCGAGTGTCAAAACATAACGAACACGATTGTCCCGCCTCGCACGGGGCTTGAGCACAACTGTGGCACGTGACAGCCACAATCACCAGACATCCTGCAACATGGAGATTTCTTAGCTTGCAGGACAGTGTCCGTCGATTGTCTGGAACTGTCGGCCAACCAACAGTATCAAGCCATGGTTTGCCCAGCGTTCTGACATTTCTCATGTTTAAACATCGCAGCTCCAATTATTTTAAATGGAAATTCTCACCCGCTCAGCATTAAAAATTGTCCAAATTCAACATCATTTCACGAATGCGGCGTATTGCAGTCCTCAGACTAAGAACATACATTATGTATTGGCTACATAGAATGTCGGGAAGGTTTTGTGTTCTTGTTTCCTTTGTTTTTCCTTTTATAAGGCACCTGTCGAACATTAGAATGAGACAGCCGACAACATAACCATAATCCTTAACAAGCTTTGGAGAGCAAAAAACATCTCGGCGGACGTTTTTTGAACTGAGCGGCTTCTCAGGAGTGATCTAGTGCAAGATTTGCCCGCTAGAGGTCATCACACCAGCCTCACTTTTCTCAGACGTGCATAGTCCCCCATAGAGCCTGATGGCACTGCACACTTAGACAACTTGCCCCGAGAGAATAAGCCAAGAATTCCTTGGAGACTGCCTGTACCCACAGCCCCGTGATAGAACGGGTGAATCCAAGCAGTAAGCGTCTACAGATGATGGCCGAAAGCGGAAATCTCCATCCCACGTGCGCCAGACAACGACGCGCAACACTCGTGTGACCATCCGAGGCAGCTTGTACTCTAGCAACGGCTCCGAATGATGTCTCGCTACAGCCACCTCAAGATACTGGCGCTTGAGGCTAGCTCAAGATGGCTAATACGGGAGAAAAATGCCCAGATACTGCAGATCACTGCCCACTGCAAGTGAAGAAAACTTTTGGCCTGCCAGTCTCGTCTTTAAAACACTGTGTCCTATCGCCTGTTAAGCGAAGTTTCCTCTCTCCGAGCAGGACAATATTGTAATAACGACCATTTCAGCAACAATAAGAAAATGGCAGTGCCATTAGAACAGCATGCAAATTCCGCCAGACAACGGAAGAAGATTAGGGCTGGAATTAATCCCGTAAAGACCTGCCAACCCAGCACCTTGTCCTTAGTTTCTAAAGAAATACTGTATACTCTCCTGACCTTTGCGGGGTTTAAAGCTTGATCCGAACTCCCGCCCAAGGTGACCGTGACACAACTTCGGGACATGGAACGACCATTTTTGCATCTGCATCATGCGGGACATTCATAAGCGCTTCATCTTCTTTGGCAAATGCCGGCTGTTTTCTTAATGTCAACATGCCCGGGCCGTGTCAAGCAGTCTTCAAAGACCTGATTCGTTTCATTTACGTGTTCCAGCAGCAATGCAAATGAAGGCCACTTTTCAGCAGCGCGTGCTGAGACATCCGAAACGTTGTTTGGAGAAGTCTGTGCTTTAACACAAAGTTTAGTAATAATATTATTTTGCCTTGTTAAGTTCTGATAATCTCGGGAGAATAAAGACAGGAAATAACCACACTCCCAACCCTTAAAAAAGGAAAGAAAGAAAAAAGAGTAAAACATGGAGACAAATTCTGTGATCTTCTGAGGACTTCCTTACCCAAACGAGTATGCAGCCACAGTGATCAGACAAGATCGGACCAGATGTAGATAGAAGCAGGCACATTTGTCCAGTTAAGCAAAGGATTGTGTGTGTGTGTGTGTCATTTCCGAAAAGTTTCGGGGCCTTTTTTGCCCTACCTCTTCACCATTTTTTATACATAATCCTTCGATTTCTCTAATTTTCGCTGCTTTCACCTTCCCTGCTGAGCTGTAATCATGCCCAGTGTTTCCTAAGGCCTTAAACTTGGAGTTATCTGCCCATTGAAGTTCGCACGCCTTCTTTTGAGGGCTGCACATTTACCTCGAGCCTGTAACCTGTCTGCTCCAATTGGATGTAGCTGAGCGATGGTTAATGGTGAAAATGCGTGATGGGAGATCTGTTTTCGCCGTTTTATCGCCGCTGGCAAGAAAGCGTGGGCAAATCTGCTCGCACTTACGCACAGACACCATAAAATATATATTCTAAATGAAAAGAAATGGCAGTACATGTCTTGGGGAAAAAGTCTGAGCCTTACGTGGGTAACTTCCACACGAGCCAACAGATCTGGGTTTAACCCCACCCCACCCCCACCCCAACTCAAGTTCAATGTTTTTCCCGACAGTAAAGTATAGGTGTGATGGAAGCCTCTTGTTTCGTGCTACCAGTTCCTGACCGACGGGGGCGAAGCGAATAACTGGCAGGTCAGAGGGTCTTATGAATCGCACGATTGAGCCGACGTGGGCGTCTGCCGATGGAAGCGAAGCGGAAAGAGATCGAGGGGCCAAAAAACCTCACGGCGATCAGCTCGCACTAAGCGGTGGACGGCAGACCCTCGGTGCCGCAGGAACAGACGCCATATTTGTCTGTCCATCGATGCCGATGTATGGAAGGCAATGGGGAGGAGGACTCAAAACTCGCTGTCTAAACGCGTGCTGTTTGTTAAACGATGTGCCGCATCTTCCGATTGAAATAAAAAGAAACACTCGGACATCCCGCACTACACGTATGCTACTCGGAAAACTGTATCTTCCGGATATAACACAATGTTTCTTTGCAGTATGTCCCACACAGCGTGAGGAAACGTCGACCGCTCAGCTTTCTTACTGTGCAACATTGGAACCTAACGGGCAAAATATCCCAGTGTATTTGTGGGGCTAAGAAATATCCGCCGTTGCAGAGATGTACGGAGTGTGTGTGTGTGTGCGCGCATGCGTGCGTGTGCGTGTGTGCGTGTTTAAACCAACACTTGTGAGGTACGATGTGCTTCCAGAATTTCTCAATCAACAGAAACAAACTCCTAGACTTGCCTTTGACATTTCATTATTTCCGGTTCCTGAGTATGGCTTGGGCTTTTCCGCATATATCTTTGGCCCCTGCAGCGACTGCACTCGACAATCTGGCCTCAATGCCCGTGATGTCCATCGTGTTATTTCTGCACGACTTTAATAGGCACGCAAGTGCTCCTTAATTTCCAATTTTAGTTTTTAATTTTAAGCTGCCTTTCCCCCTGCTCCTGTCAGTGGCATCTGAGCGGCTGGGTTTTGGTACGGATTTAATGCTGCCTAAACTTTCGCTGACAGACATAGGAAGGCGTGTCAAAAAGACAGTACATCAAGTTCACGATATAATCTGCTGGCGGGTCGTTTTTGACGCGCCAGTTTTAGATATGTCTATGCCTTCTGAATTGCTTTTTAATGCGGCGATTGTTACGAAGTGAAAGCTTAGCTGCTTCTTTAAAGGTTTATAAAGTAAAACATCTGGCATCTTTACCTGCTTCTAAGATCCTCTTAATGTTTCCCTTTTTCTCTTTTTTCTTCTATCCATCCTGCACCACTTGCTCCTTGTTACCTCTTCCCCCAGCTGCAAATTTGTACGTTTGAGGCGGCAAGAGGGGTATCAACCTCTCTCTCTTTATGTTCTCTGTCCTGATTTTTCCCTACCCATTCTGCATGTCAGTTCACCTGCCTCCGAGTACCTGTGTAAGTGCGTGTCCGTGTCTTAATCTATTAGTTACTAGTTATCTGCTATCAGTTACAATATTTTTTCAATACGAACCATTCTGTAGTAATACATTCAATCATAAGCTTTGCTGTAAAATGTTTCAGAAACAAGTTGCTGTGACACCAGTGTTTTTTTTTTATTGTCTGCCTGTGTAACAAAGATTTTGTTCAACGTGTAGTCAGTGACAAATTTTACCTTATGACGGGCTGTGACATGGAAGTAGCAGTGTATGCAATTTCTACACAGCAGCAACTAAAACCACGCACCCAGGCCATCATCCTATTACCTGATCAGACTAGCTAGTCCCCACCTGCTGTTAGTCGCTGCACAGATCAATTACTTTCCATGCAGAATAAGTTGATGGTCGTAATCACGTTGTGATCTCTGAACTGCCGAGAATCTGATTAAGATCCTGCATTAAACGGATAGTTGTCTAAGTAAACTGTCTTTACGTAAACCCTCGTCAGCCGAGCACCCTTGTATGTCTGTGGGAGCCCGAAGACATAAAAGCCCATTTCTTGGAGGAGGTGCGCTTAGGTTTGGTTCGGAGTTGTCTAGTACTTTCTACCGACCAGTTTAATAGAATTGAATTCTTCTCAAACTTAAAAAAACGAGTGTCTTTGCAACATTGAAACCAAGCAGCTGGAGTCTTTTCCCCTACTACTACCTTTACAGTCACTAGCTAGGAATTGTCATCAATGAAACAGCATTTTCTATTTTCTTTGAATAGTTACGTAAGCTCCTAAGCATGCAAGATATTTTTCTGCGATGAAATGTTTTCATAATTGAGAGGCTGGCGAGCTGCATCGCTCAGTTGTTGAGGAGAGGGCATAGCTAACCTGTTTGACCATTAGGCTAAAGACAAAGTCGGACTCAGATTCCCGCCCCAGCCATACTGGCGCTTCACAGGGGTGGGGGGGGGGCAGAAAAATGTCTCAGTATTGAGATTAATAAAAAGGGCTTGTTGTTGTTGTTGTTGTTGTTGTTGTTGTTGTTGTTGTTGTTGTTGTTTGAAAATTTATGCCCTGCTCAGATCAAGCGATGGATTTATAAGGCACATGCTACACAAGCGTGCGTACGAGGTGCAAGTGCGTGTGTGCGTTTAGTAAACGCTGCACTTGCCTACCGACTCTTTTCTCGTGCTCTTTGCAAAGGAGTGACTGACATGACTGTATAACAGGTATGATAACGTATGATACGTTTCCTTTTGCCTTATATAATCTAAACATGTGCCACGAATACTATAATAATACACTTAAAGGCGATAACTCCCATTACCCTCCCCTCCCCTTTAAAAAAAAGTACCAGATTCAGTTTATTTTGCGAGTAAAAGGTTTCAAGGGTTCTGGTGGCGTCTAGAAACCTTGAAAAGAGCAAAATCCAATAGGTAGTGCATCCTGCAGGATGCGTCTTGAAAGCAGCTCTTATTAAACATAATTCTGGGATCAAAACTTCAGAGTTTTCCGGACTTGGTCTAATGGTTTTGGTGATTTTTTTCATTGGCGGGTGGGCCCAAGGTGGGGTTCTGTTTGGATATTTTTGCATCTAGAAAGAAAAATGTTTTGACGTCGACGGCAGTTTCGGGAGACAAAGGAAGGAAATTCAGAAAGGTCGCGTAGGGGAGGAGTCTCATAACAGAAAATGGAATGCCATGTTGATTAATGAAAGGTTTTTAGAACACGTTTTGATTTTGGCTTTGATGTTGATAGATCAAAAACAGACATAACGAAATCAGGAAATATACTCGAGTTAATAATTACCGTAACACTGGTTATGAGCACATTATCCTTAAATAGAATTCTTGATCTGTAGCGTATCTAAATGCTGAAAAAGTGTTGCATAAATGTAAGAAGCATGCTGGGCAAAGGAAACAACGTTTCTTTGTGGGGTCGGATTTTCTGCTCTAATTCACCCTTGCAGTGCCTCAACTTCCGCCAAGCTGCTGTGAGAGGCTTGCTGTACGGTACACGGTACGGCTAGTGGTACGATTTGGACACTGATTTTGAGGAACAGTCACGAGACAGAGTGCATTCTGGGTATGGTCGTGGGAGGGAACAGAGTTGGTCATCAGTAATAACAGGGAATTAATCAAGCAAAGATACATCACACATAATAAATCTGTGCGAAACAGAGCACTTACGAAACAGTAATCTAGTTAAGGGCTTGAGTCTGGTGACCATATATTTCACTTTCTCGAAGGTGACAGGCACTTCCAAGACAAGAAAGTGTATTGTGAATCGAAATTGCTGATTTTTTAGAACACATATTTTCCCGTCGGGCAAGATGCCTGGAACTTACTTTGCATGCCCAACAACCAATTTTGCTTGTCGCGGGTGATCGGGTAAACGTTAATGTGTACCCTGGACTAAATCTGAAAACCAATACCTCAGGGGCAAAAGAGCAGTTTTGTTTCATTGTAACTACGAGGATCGGCGTTTCTGCTTCTTCAGATTCAGTCAGACCCTAGGCGTAAGCGGTGCTAGTGCATCCGGAGTAGGAGATAACAGAATTTATGTACATGTATAGTTCTTGGTACAGCTTTCAAGTACTTGATTCAAAACTACAGACACAGCGTGCATCAAATAAGCTACATCGTTAGAAACAGAATCACCGGGTTGGCTGGCGATGTTTTACGCAATTAAATCTGCATCACGTCATTTGCCGGACATGTAAATAGATGTCGTACAGACATGAAAACCGATAGTTAGCTGGAGCTAATACGGAAAACAACAGAAGGGAAACAAAGCTGACACAGACAAACAAGAAGATTAAGCCGAGATGCCACTGGAATGTCAGTAGGCTCTGCTGGTCAGGTCCACGACCTTGACCTTCCAGGTATAACGACATGTCCAAGAGTTTAAGAGAAGCATTTGTCATCGGCCGCTCATTTCGTGCAAAAATATCTCCGATGTGGTGACAGATGTTTTCTGACTGCTGCAAGAAATGCTGCAGGACGGCAGGACTGGAGCTGCCTGGTGAACTAATGAGCGTAAAATTACAGTCATATTTGACAGCATGTTTTGTTGTTGTTCTTTAACCGTCATGATGAGTAAGTTCTCGGTCATGGTGACGTCTATAATTAAATCTAGCTCAAGACGATTACAGTCACCACGTGAGCTGACGAAGGCACTGACTTAACCAAATCACAAAGCAAGTTTTGAATAGCTAATGCAATTTTGCGTTTTATGACCGTGTCAGGAGGCGCACTAGCGTATGAAGGCTTAATCGTCTTCCTCTTTATAGTAAGCAGCTGATACAGTCTCAACCCTGTCGAGAACAGACGAGAGCTGTGCAGCCACGCCGCCATTTTTGTGTTATCTTCTTGTCGTCTTTGTTCCCTTACTTGCTTGTTTGCTAGGATTGTTTTGACTTTTCCTGGTTGCAGAATCGGTTATCTGAGAATTCACCAAGGGCGTATGGACAAAATATTCCGGAAACCCGCAGGCAATAGCTCATGTTCATTGTGTGCCGCGTGTCCTGTGCTCCTGCACGAAGCGAGACGGCTTCTAAAGTAATGAAGTGGATGGGTCTCTACTCTGCTTCGTGAGTGCAGTGACCAAGACAAAATATCTTGTTAGCCAAAGTGGCTTACAAGGAAAGCAGTGAACGGAAAACCAACTGTTTCGGGAAGCAGTGACCGAATTATTAAACGAGGTAAACAAACATGAACTTCAGCATAGCAGCTAAGGTATAGCGTAAGGAAAAAGGACGAATACACCGGCCATGTCAGAGTCTGACGTAACCAGATAAGGCGCCAGCATCAGGACTAAGAAGACATGACTATTGCACACGGTTTAAAGCACTAATGCTTTAATATCATAGGGCGTCCTTCAGCAATAAAAATTCACCAAACAATTCCATTTACGCGAATTTTTGACAAGCCTTCTATGTTTCACGAAGTGGCTATACTCCAGCATATGGTACAGTTGACCCCAGAACCATGTTTTCAAAATAACAGGAGACAATTTTTTTCAATTACAGACAGAGCGAGAGGAGAGAGAGAGAGAGAGAGAGAGCAAGGAAAGAAAAAAAGAAAAAATGTGGTTTCTAACAATAACATAAATTCATATTTCAGAAAATAAGGAAGTAAACCTTGCTTCTACCTCAGCATTACATAACCGAAACGTGTCGCGAGTTGATTTACTGGACAAGTCGGTGAAAGCGCAGTATAGAACAGTTTTCTGGAATAAATAAAGACAAAAAGAAAAAAGCTGTTTGAAATCTGTAACAAACTAACAGGTCGAAACAAGAAATCGCCACTACCCACTGACGTTCCTGTCACACAGCTACCCGAGGCTTTCTCTCAGTACTTCCTCCGCAAAGTCGCGGATATTCGAGCTGAGCTGGACGAGATGGTGCTACACTTTGGAACTCCAACCCTTGCTGACAACCTGCCATGTTGTTCATTTCAATCTCTCCAGCCCATATCTCAGTCAGACCTCAAGGCTGTGATATTAAAATCTAAACCTACTACCTGCCCTCTGGACCCCATACCATAACCCACCTTCTTGACTGCCCAGATTTCTGCTCCCAACTCTCACTCAGATCGTAAACGACAGTCTGTCATCAGGAGTCTTTCCATCGCTGTTCAAGGCTGCAATAGTCAAGCCTCTGCTCAAGAAACCCACCCTTGACGCAAACAGCCTCAAGAACTACCGCCCAGTTTCCAACCTACTCTTCCTCTCAAAAGTGGTTGAAAGGGTCGTCCTAAATCAACTTCTCGCCTACCTCAACTCAAACGACCTTATCTCTCACTCCCAGTCAGCATATCGGCCATTCCACAGCACGGAAACAGCTCTGACTAAAGTTGTCAACGACATTTTGTCTCCTCTGGATGGAGACGATGTGTCTTTTCTGACCCTCCTTGATCTTTCCGCAAACACATTTGTAGGTGCCTACGTTCTGTCTAAACTCGACTACTGCAATTCCTTGCTAGTCGGCTGTCCTCTGTATCTGCTACAGAAGTTACAGAAACTTCAAAACTCGGCCGCTCGCCGTGTCCTGAAAGCGCGCAAAACAGACCATGCCACACCTCTCCTCCGCACTCTGCACTGGCTCCCCATTCAGGCTCGCATCGACTACAAGTTGTCTACTCTCTGTTTCAATTTTTTCAGCGGTGCATGCCCCAGCTACTTTTCAGAACTTCTTACAATCTACACTCCAGTGAGACAGCTCCGCTCCTCTTCAGACGATCGCATTCTCTCAGTACCCCGCATCAGGACAAAAACATATGGACAGCGCATGTTCACCTTCTCGGCATCCACCCAATGGAACTCACTTCCCCACAACATTCGCCAGTCCCCATCACTACAGACTTTCAAACGAAACTTAAAAACTTTTCTTTTCCGCAAGTACCTTGACTGACGTCGCGACTGCTTGTCTGCATTAACCTACAACTTCCTCTATTATGATACTTTTCCACCCATCTGTGACTGAAGGACGATCTATATCCCAACCTGTGTTTCGTTCATCTCTCCCTCTGTGTGTGTGTGTTTCGTTGTTTTCACTATGTGCCTTCTCCGCGCGAAGTGTGCATGAAATGTGTTCTCGCGCGTTACAAATCCACATTTATTTATATTTATTTATAAATGCGGTCAGTGGAGACTATGGGTGCTGCGTAAATGCTGAATATTCGGGTTGCATACTTTTGTATGTATGTCACCACGTGCAGAGACTGTAATCAAATGTCGGTGTAGTGACCTTGACCACCAACTTTTCAGAATACGCTTCGGCATTTTAATCAGGGGACACAACCCGTTACTGCCAGAGCTACAATGTCTCCACCAGCTTTGCTCTCATCATTTTTCAAAGATGTTATTAAATAACAACAAAATTTTTGTTTAGGCCAGAAACATACAGTCTGTGCATATTGTCATGAATGTTGACACAGTTCCTTATTATGGGGAATATTTACCTGTCACGGAAACGTGCGATGTAACGACAGACGCGTTAGTGAGTACGTCCGCTAGTCGCTTACCCTGAGCGATGACAAAGCGCTATTTTTAGAACGCTGAGCGACGGTCAGCCCGGGTGTTTGGGGATGACGCGCTCAGTTTGAAAGTTACTGGACTGTCGACGATGAGACAAGTGCAGACGGCATGAAGGACTGGGGGGGGGGGAGGTGAATCGGCCTGGGTTTTTTGTGTGTAAACCCTTCTGTCCAGACGGAAGGTATAGGCCAAACCCCTCCATGGGAGTTTTTTTCTATTTTGTAACCCATGTATATTTTGTAAGAGCTCTGAACACTAATGTGTGCGCTTAGGGTTTTTTCTTCTGTGTTTTCGAGGTTAGTTAAAGTTAGCGCCTCCTGATGAAGTGTCGGAACCCCAAGAGGTGGAACATGTCGGGTAGGTACGGACTTTGACACTGTAGCTGTGACGTCAGCGCGCATGCCATGTTCTCTCGGTGACAGATTAAGCTGGACAGCTTAGATGTTGTTGCCGTAAGAGTGTGGAGGAGACGATTTCCCCCAAAGTGAGAGATCTAGGACGATTGGCTGTGATATCAAGGCTGCGTACGGCACCTTCAAGAACTTTGAGAATAAACTGAGAAAGTGGTGCTTTCCATGACTACAGACTTAGTACGTGAATGTAATCCCTAATTTTTTTTTGGGGGGTGGTCCTTTTGGGGGTTACGGGAGAGGTTAGCGGTAGGAGTATGGCTTAACATCACGACTTCTAACCCGGAAACACTGTCCGCCATCTTGGAAACGCCGTTTGAAATGAAAGTACCTTTCCTACCTGAAGCCGCAAGAAAAAATCACTCTACGCTTCCTTTTAAATTAAAATCGGAAAGAAATGTTGTTTTGTAAAAAAAACAGAAACAAAACAAAACAAAACAGAAGTAGTTAAAACTGGATTTTAAGGTGAAAATATGGTAGATTATAACTGCCAGATTCGTGTAGCTTTGATCCCATTTAGGTCGGGTCAACAATGTCGGCCATTTCAGAAGACTGTAAAATTAGCGCTGCCAAAAACGGGCATTTACTAAAAAAAAATTATATTTACATAACAGTTGCATCACCTGAATGGACCATTTACGGTATAATTATAATATTATTGATACGCTAATGCACTTTCATTGATACTGACTTAGAAATCTCTCGTAAGACGAGAAGTAGAACCTGCAAACACGCGACAATGCACACAATATCTTAAAAAAAATCTTTGTTTTATAGATGATGAAACCTAAATATAATGATGAGCAGTTAACTGAAGAATGGTTTTGCCTTCACAGGAAATACCCAACGGTAGGCAACTACAGTGGCTTTCAATTTATGAATTTGAATATTCCGTTAACGTTCACGTTAATAACCTCATGACTGGGTAAATGCCAGTTTCATAACCAATACTTCAACGAGTATTCCAGCCGAATTTTAAGCGAACAGGAATTCCCCTACTGTTGATAATATGAAGTGAATACTCCACGAACCTTATCACCATGCGTAAAGAAGACTAACCTTTATCTCTTTTTTTCTTCTTCTATTTTTATTTTCTTGCTTGATCCTCCCATAACTTTACTTATGTAACCCTTCAACAACGTGCAAATACGCAAACAGGCAACGCGTATTTATGCCGCGTGCCAATGACGAGAAATCGGTGACAATATTTCGACTTTCACAGCTTTGTGTTACTCTGCTGTTCTGGGCGGCCAGCGGTTAGATTATTACCGCTAAGAAAGGAGGACTACTCACCCTCTGACGACAAGCGCCTGCATCGTTCATCGGTCATCACACTTCACCCTGTCCTCCACGCGGCCGCTAACAGCTGACGCTGACAGATTCACCGTCGCACAAGTGCTCACTGTTCACACGCTGCTCGCCGACAGGCGCAGTCGTCTCGCTTTCCAGCCAGAGGGCGCTCTCGGCGCAGGTTCAACGCAAGCGCGATTCGCGCGCGTATTCTTCTGCATGCGGCCTCCTGTGCACGTGCCGCCAGCACTGTGACATCCCCGCTTTACGACAGACACCCTTCCCTCCCGCCTCTTATGCCGCTGACTTAAAAACCCACAAAAATAAATTCTGCGAGTCTGTTTTGGCCCTAAGCGAGCGTGTAATAGGCGAAGCGTCAAAGGAGCATCTAATTATCTTCTGGTTGTAAAAGTCGATAAAGATTGCTTAGCCTTATTACCTGCTGTTCCGCACCGCATTTTCATTGGACAGCGAGCTTTGCGGCGCTTCAGAGAAGCCTTTTTGTTGTGTTCGCTTCAACATACACACAACAAACACCTTCAGGTGCGCCCATACCTACATGGACGAAAGAGCTTTCTTATGTCGTGTGAATAAGCTGCACATGTAAATGTTCTGCCATCTAAAAGTTCAGCCTTTTCATACCTACGCACAACGAGCTTGAATACAAAAGTGCATGTGATACAGAGCCGTGAAAGGCGAACCTACTTCCTAAATCGCCTATGTACGAAAGTACTCCCCCTGTAGCACGCCTCTCTTGCACCCTTTCATAACCCGCAGGCTCTTGGCTCAAAAGATTCGCCAAAAGTTCCACCTGCACGTTTGAAGCGGACGGTCGAAATATGTGGGTTCAGATTTGAACTGTCTTCTGCTGAAGGAAGGCATTCGTCTTTGTCAAACGTTCCACTCTGTGTGTGAAACCGATCTTGCGGCATAACCCTTGGTGTCTGTGTCACTGGCTCCCTAGAGTAGTCTGTCTTTTTTCAGTAAAAAAAAAAATCCCTGCGAAGTAATGCGTCTTGGGAAATTCACGTTCATTTTTGAGTACAGGGCAGTCTTCAGGACGGTAAAGGTGAAGAAGATTACATACTTTAATTCCACGCTCGGGACTTTTTGCCATAGCGAGGAAAGCGACGTCGGCCGACAGCGGGCAGACAGACTCAGTAAGCATCACATTGGGAAGGACAGGGGCTGCACGAACCATCGCATCAGATGTTCATCATAAAGGCACCCGCAGCTGAACAGCGCCTTCGGGCCGATTGTACGGATGTACAGTAGTAATGAACACTTATGACTCATGTAGCCCAGTCCTGGCTGACGGTATTTTACAGAATGCGAACATGTGTGGGTGTGTGAAGACAGCGAGTCTCTTCAGGGACTGGGAGTGTAGCCAGTGAGGCAAGGAGAGATTGAGTCACACTCGGGCTGCTTGCCCGTGTGTCTGCACACCTCAGTCAAGGAACTACACTGTGAAAGGTAGAGGGGCATATGTCTTTCTTTCATCGCCAGTCTCATATACTGTTGGTCCCATCTCAGATTTCTTGCGACTTGGCTAAGACGACTGATTAAATTCCCGAAATAAAGTGAACAAAGAAAGAAAAGAAAGGAAGGAAGGAAAATAATAGAAGAAAGAAAGAAAAAAGAAAGAAGCAAGGAAGAAAAGCAGGGAGAGATTTTGGAAGGAAGGAAGAAAGGAAGCTCAAAACACTATTGGAAAGACAGATCGTATTTAGGAATCGACAATAGATTTACCCTGGGTAAGACTTCATGAGCATTCATAAGGATGCACGCAAAATACAAAGGGTGCAATGGGCGTTACGACCTCTCTTATGACCTAAGAACTGTTGCGAACACTTATGCATCCCACCTCAAGCCCGTGTGCCACGGACGTTCGCCTCTCACCTTCGACGCAAGTAATTAAGTGTGTATGACCAACAGGCCTACACAAGGCAATCGGGCCTTCCGACCGCTGTTATGACCGGAACTGCAGATATGAAAATTCATGCAATCCAGTCCAGAGTGTTCGTGTCTCCTGTTCATTCGTAAACTTTTACGTACAATACACTATGTGAACGGGGCTTGACAGCGCTGTTATGGCCCGAAGTGCAGACACGAGGGCCAAAGCAAACCAACCCAGGGGTGGCTTGCATAAGGGTTCGTAGCTGCTTTTCCGATCATAGGAGTGGTCGTACGACCCGTTCGCCCAGTGTATTTTACGTCCGCCTTTAGTTACGAAAAGGAAATAAAAGCGCTCATGCGAGCCAGTCCAGGGTTATCTTGCATGAGCGTTCTTATCCCCTTTTCATAAGAAACAGTGGATGTAAATACACAGGGGGGATGGGCTTTGCGACCGCTCTTATGACTGGAAAAGCAGCTACGAACGCTCATGCGGGCCAGCCAAAGGGTAGTAATGCTGGTCGGATTGGGTACCTGGGTTTAAGTAATTGTATTTCATTTTTTAAAAAAATAGATAAACGTTGTTGTGGAAAAGATCTTCTCTTCACCCGGAGCTCATATACACGCAACCAGGGTTTCCAGTTTCTTGAAAATACAAACACCAGCGTTACCCCTTTACTAGAATGGAGACAGCAGCGACAGTAGGGATCGGTGAATTAGGCCTCAGGCAGTAGGAACTCAAAATATCTTTAAGGAAGAAAAAAAATCTGAACTTCTATTCTCGGATTTTTTTTTTTTGGTGGGGTGAGTGGGTCTGTGTTTCACATTATAGTTTTCACGCATGGGCTACAGATTTTAATACATGCTGCAAAGAATCTACAACCAAACTCTACGTATTTCTTTTTTTCAGACATAGTTTGCTCAGCTCTTCTGTCGGGTTTCTGGGTCAGTGTTTCCAAGGGCGATTTCAAATGTTTTCTCACAAAACGACGTTGCACGTGAATGTTAGAACTGAGGGAGTCAACGGCAAGATATAATATGTGTTTTTTTAAAACAAAAATGCCGAAAATAAGGAACACTGGCCGGGTATTTGTCCTATTTGACACTCCTTTGTTGGCGGAAAATGCCCTCTTTAATTAATTACGTGGCGAAGGGAAATCTCTTGTCAAAAACACTTGCTAATAGGATCAGATAATCGAAAAGTCTTGTTTAAGCTTCCCGCTGCAGTAGGACAGGAGGACAGAAAGAAGACCTGTTGAGAAAGTAATCATAGTGTTTCCAGAAACACAAAAACATTACATAATTAGTTCCTTTAAAAACACAGTTTTACTCATTAGACTGCGCGTAAATGCGTGTTCATGCATGCAAGGAGAAATCACACATTTGTGTGCAGTGTTGTTTACTTTTCATTCCCGCAAAAGGAAGACAAGCAAACAGGGAAGTAGATAAAAATACAGAGAAACAAACATGGAGGGGAAAAAATCCCCAGAAGAAATGCGGATCTTTAATGTAGTAGGGTTAGTTTCCGTGCCTTTGTCACCACAATGTTGCATTTGCTCCTTTGATCTCGTAGACTTCAAGCTGGGCAGTCCTACTACTACTAACATGATACTAGCACTATGTGCTTTGCACCAGTAGCTCAGGAAATAAAAATCTCCAAACCCCACTGTTTCCAGTGCTGCAGTATCGCGTGAGCACGCGAGTGCGTGAGCGCGTGGTGACTGAAGCGGCGTCTGCACCATTGCCCTAGTCCATCCGTCTCAGGGAGGTGTCTATGCCACCAGCTGTTAAATAGGATCGACTTCTCTGGCCACCCCTAGTCGGCTGGAGATCGGTGATAGATTCCTATTATTTCTTTGGCATTCTAAGGTAAGATTTCGCTGCACCCGATCTCGATGTTGAACCGGGTAGAGCGTCTTGCATTGACAGGATGTAATCACTTCGCAAAGATGTGCGTATACGCAGAAGAAACCCACACATCTCACGGAAATGCCGAAATCGCTTACACGCACACCTTGGCGCACTTTGTTTGTGATCTAACGCACATGTGACGCAAGGGGGAGTTGAGGGCATACCTCGCGAGTGAAGAGAATTTGGCTTCGGTAACAAGCAAAGGTAGTTTGTTTAAATGCATGCTTGTGTGCGCGTGCCTGCCTGATCAGAGTTGCGCGGGGCCCGACCATCGTCAAGCGCGCAGTTGGAGACGCGCACACGAGCTGTGCGCACCAGGTCTGAGCGCGCCCACAAACGCCGGCCCGCCCTTGGCACACAAGTTTGGCTTCTCCTATGCTTCTGTGTTTTCTATAGTTTGTCATTCGATTATCTCTCCCAGCCAGCTATGAAAAAAAGATTCTTCTCTCTAAACCTCATTTCTTCGCTTCCACGTCTACTTCCCATGATTTTCCCACCTCCCACCTCCCACCTATATCCACCAACTCTTTAGTCCTCTCCACAATTCACCTCTCCTTCCTTCCTTCCTTCTTTCTACATATTTCTGTTTGCTGTTTGTCTTTTATTTCTGTTTCTTCCATCTTTCGATTTGTTTTTCTTATTTCCTCATTTCCTCTCTTCCTACATTAAAAAATAAATATCCATCCTTTCTTCGATGTTATTTCACACGATAATACAATAATAATCGTAACAAGAACTTGTAATATTGAATTTCAGGCCATCTGCCGTTGAAAGAAGACCGCGTGTAGCACACTTAACGAACTTTTAAAAGCCCGAGAGCCACTCAGTTTGTGTTTGTGCAGCTACACTACTGGACAACAAGAAACGCAATTCATCGATCGCAGTATCGAATTAGGGATCACGCCTTACATGCTGGAGCCTGGGACCCCATCTCGGAAGGAACAGGAAGATGCTTGCTGTAAGTCATCGGTTATATTCCGGAAGTGACGCAAAGGTGCGCAACCCAGAGACTGCCGAAAACTTCATTTCTCGGAAGCCCTAACGGAGATTGAAAGATGGCGGATGAACCTTGCGATAACTGCGGCGGGGAAACGAAGACTTGTAAAGAAGATTGCCTCAGACGGATATTGACCTTGACTGACGTCACACTCGTGCTGTGAAGTACCCTCTGCTTCCATGTTTCCAGAGGTAGCGTTTGGGACATAGTGGACGGAGTTGTTTACTGTAACCTTTGCATGACAGACAACTAAAGCATAGCTGCACTCAGCCTGGGTCAAGAGACTTATTTCTCTGAGGGTATTTTCGCAGATCGCATGCGCAACCTTTAACCGACTTCTCGCCTCGGGGCTGTTTGTACACTTTAATTTGCTCTGTGAGAGAGAGAGAGAGAGAGAGAGAGAGAGAGTGAGAGAGTGTGTGTGAGAGAGAGTGTGTGAGAGAGAGTGTGTGAGAGAGAGTGTGTGTGTGTGTGTGCATTGCAATTAACTGAAGAAATAGAGTCATGTCTCAATATGAGGATGCCACCACAGATCATTGTGCTTTGCACCTACCAGGCACTTTTACAGCGGGTCGATATAATGATGGCCCATCCCCACTGGAAAGGATTTTGAATTAAAAAGTAGTTCCTTACGCCAAGAGTACGCCTAGAGTGGACCGAGAAAGGAGAGTACACAAAACACTTATAACTGATCTCCCCTTGCCCTCGGTGCTCATTGATCAACTAAATCAAAAGCTGTAGGGTGTGCGGAGCTATTACTGCTTCACACACACACCCTTTTTTTTTTTATTCGTCATGTCTGCTGGGCTAAGATGTATAGCAAACGACGACGTTTGTGCTGGCGTTTTCTCACCGTGTCTGATGGAAGCAGATAGGCTCTTTTCGTCTACACTGCCATGTAGACTCTTGGCGCCTCCTGGCACGTCGACACCTTTGGGCCTGTTGGCGGCATGGGCAAACCGTTGCGCAAACCTTCTGCCAGCAATTCGCTATGATTGCTTTAAAGCTTGCGGCGGACTGTTCGTTGATCTATTTTGTTGCCGGGTTTGCTAACGTTGCGGTGTGCAATAACAAATGTCGACCAAAGTCTCTTTGGACAGGTAACGTACTACTCCAAAGCAACACAGTTGAGGGGCTTGCTGTAACCCGCGAGGACGGTTCCTGAAAATGTTTGCGAAAAGACGGTTGCCACATTGCCCTTCACTGTCACCAAGACCGTGGCAGAATGTATCAATTCTCAAAGGTTGTGATGTCAGCAGCACAGTGGTAGGCTGAAGGAAGGAAGGAAGGAAGGAAGGAAGGAAGGAAGGAAGGAAGGAAGGAAGGGATGGAGGGAGGGAGGGAGGGAAATACCTGCCTTAAGATGTCGGCAGCATAGTGGTGCACTATACGAATGAAAGATAATGCCTAATGATAGAAACACCACTGAACCCCTCCCACGTTCGCCGTTATGACTAAAACATTAGAGACAGCTGGTCTGTCAATCTGCACCCGAAGAAAGAAATTAGTTAAATGGAAAAGAACGGAAGAAGAGAAACAGAAATGCCTGTTGTTTAGATGCTAATTTACTGGTCAGCAGCAATATGAGTGTAGTCGACAAACGTAGGCTTTATAAATGCCAGTAAAATATGTGGTTTGGTATCAGGCATTAAAGTCAGGCTTTCACTGAGTTTTATTGTTTTTTTAGATTCACTTTACATTTGCTGTCATTCGTGCTTCCTTCGCCACACGTGACGTTAGGCAACCAAAGATCCATCCGTTTTCTCTAGCTTTTTCTTGGGGTGGCAAACTGACGAGATATGAGAAAATTAGGTTCCAAATGCCTAACCGAAGTACACCTGTCGTGTGTAAATCATCAAAAACCGATATAGCAAGCGTGCAGACCGACTGGTATCTCGCGATGGTTTTCGACGAGGTCGCAAGAGGTCAACTGCAAGCATGCGCGGTCATAGCTGAAGGGTGAGGTATGTTGATGTCGACTTTCTTGATAGCGTCTCCACACACGAAACAATTCTGATTGAAAATATTTCTATTGCTACTCCTGTTTCTTCCTTCTCGTAGTTGTCGTCGTCGTCATCGTCATCAACACCAGCATCAATCATCCATCATCATCAATCATCCATCATCATCTGTCATCCATCATCATCATTATTATTGGACATGGCAATAGATATTTAGACACTATGACGTATGACCCCACGTGTCTGCCATACATTCCTCCTGCGCCCATATACAATTTCCCTCCGACTAGATCTGTCTCCCTGTCTGTCTCTCTCTCGTCTATTCCTCGCTCACATCCATAGCAACGAGCTGCCATCGAGAACTCCAACAGCTTGCATTTTTAACACGGGTCTTTTAATAACAGTTATGATTAACGAAACATACCTGTAAACAGAAAGAAATGTCATAAAACTTAATAAAATGTGATTTTCAAGGGTAACTAAGTGATATTGCGACTGAAAGTTAGACTAACGGGTAGTTTAATCTAAACGAGAAAAAAATCATTGTTTAAACGTTGCATTTTCTAATCGTTACTTCGAGATTAGAAATCTATTTCTCACTGCCGATTATTTCATGACATTTTCTTTCTGACACGTGCAAGGTTACTTATTTTATTCGCAGTCTGAAAATACATTGGGAAGACAGAATGCACTTTTGCACGGGGCTATTCTGGAGTTTTCTAGGTAGGCTCCCATTTAATTTCACGCAAACCTCCAACGCCATAAATCGTCTCTACTTATTTATAGACTTTTTATTGGGTTTTCCCATTGAACGCTCCTGCATTATCGAAAAGGATTAGCGAGAAAGTGAGATTGACAGCGTTACGATGACCAGGTGACGCTGAAGATGCCAGACGAGTTAAAAAAAAAATCTTCCGTCGTGCAAATATAGTTTTGGTCGGCAAGAAGCCCCCATCTTAAGAGTCTGTGCCACAAACTTTGGCCTCGCGTGACGCCATTATCCTTCCAAGCAAGCTCCGCACGCGCAGGTTTGCGCCACGTCGTAGGTGTATGGCATGGTGGTGTTGTCGCTGCACAGCAAGTTCACAGTTCGCGATGCTGTCTTCGTGGGTTGGCAACACGAGCACGTGTCGTGTGTCGTTTTGCTGTCGAAGTAGTAGGTGCGGGAGTCACAGTACCCTGCACATTCCGTCATGTCCAAGACCGGCTCCTGTCAAAATACATGAGGGTGCGCATCACGGAGCTGTAAAGCAACCTAAGGTCCTATGGCTAACCAGAACAACAACCCATTCCCCAAACCTGAAAGCAAAATATAAATTAAAACAAAATAAATCAAGACTCAACAACAACAACAACAAAATCTTAAGACAAAACCAAAAAGAAAAGAACAAGATTCATATCACCCAAGTCTCAACAAATCAGTCAGAAGACGACCAGTCAATAAGAGAAATACGGACGGATGAACGAGCGAACGAACAAACAAACTCTTAAACGAATGAAAGAACCAACCAACCAACGAACCAGCGAACAAACGAACGAGCGAGGCAGCCCTCCAGTCGACACTTTTGATTATAAACAATGCTTTCGTTTATATCGACTTATAGTTTCCTCCCAAATGACATTGTCAAACCACATTTATTGCCTCCCCTCCCCCCGTGTGCTTGCTGCCACCATCGGCCACATGAGACCGAGAACCTTGGGCGACCATCCTGCGACATGACTCACCGTGTTGGTGCATCCGACACCCGCTGCGTTGGTAGCCTTGAGAAAGCGAACGCTGTCCGCCACGCGCGTGAACTTGGGGCGAGGGCTGCAAGCACGGCATGTGTCTGACGTGCTGTTGGGCAGCATGGCTGACGGGAAACAAAACAAAACAAAAAGAAATCTGCACACACTGAAGAGTAAAAACGGCAGCTTCAAAAGCACATCTTTCAGCAGATGTTTTCACTCCCTCCCTAATACAAGGCACAGTCTGCCTAGCAACATGTCTTGAAACTGATGGATGTACGAGTAACAGAGTGTATTCTGAAGCTTTACTTACACCTTGAAATACACGTCATACAGCAGCCATCTTCACTGTACCCGTTCTTTTTGTCATCCTGAAAGATAGTGTTCCTTCGTCAAATGATCTTCCTTTCAGTTTTTAATTACTTTCGTCTTATAATTTACTAATCAAATGTCGACTTTAAATGTCCTTATTTTCCTTCTTTTCTTCTGTTAATTTTTCGTTTTCCCTCTATCAGAGCGGTTTCTGTCGCTACTTTTCCTTTTCTCTATTCGTTTATCTTTCTCTCTTTTGCTTTCTTCTTTCTTACTTCCTCCATTTCTTTCCTTCTGTCTTCTTTTCTCTTTCCGTCCTACTCAAAGCCTCTCCTTCATTACAGCTTTAAACACTGGCGCTATTCAAGACTAAATTTTACTTAAAATGCACTCACATCTGTGCAGACTGGAAGCTCCGACAGCGGAAAGCACTTTACACGCGATTCCCGGATGATGTAAAGACCACGTGACTTGTCCAGTGTGCAAATTCTGTCGTAGCATGACTGTTCAGATGGCAGACCCTCTCCATCCTGTTGTGCAGACAACATTTTTATATTGGGCAACAAACCGTCTCAGAAGTATCACGCGGGATCCGAGGCACTAGTAAACAATTAATTTGTTTACTCTTTACATTTGCTTCTTAGCTCTGAGAAAACCAGTGAAAAGTTATCTCTTCAATACACGATCATTTTCCAACAACAGCCTGCTCCATTACCAGCTGACAGGTTCTACCTTGCAACTAGTCAGAACGCTCAAGTATTATCAAACGTATTTCGAAGGACCGCATGATCCGTTTGGAGCGAACTATCTGTGTGTCACCGCCTTTAGACAGGGATATAAATAATAACTGTCTGCTGTGTTCTTGGTGAGTTGATGAGGAGAGCATTCTTCGGGAGAAAACAAGCAAAAGTTGCGACTCCCACAGCACTGACATTCGAGACATCTCAGATGCTTTCCGGGGAAATTTTCTCAGCTCTCCGAGTGCAGCACTCGTGCAAGGTTAATACAAGTAATTTTATCCTTTTTGTTCTGGAAAATAAAGTTCACCATTAACGCTGTTTAGACTCGGTTCTTCTGCTTTTCAAAACATCGGCACCTTTCACATTAAAGGATTTTCATTTTCCATTTCTACGATTGCCCTATGGTAAATATTTATTTAGCACTAGACCAAACATCAAAAATTGCAAAACGCATCAAGTATATCAAGACTGATATATAGTGATAAATACTGACTGACATTAAGCAATATTTGTAAAAGACCGAACTGATATCCATTCTTAATAGAAATAATCAAAGCATCGTTGTCGCGCGATAGCATGTGGGCAGTTCTGGGTAGGAGGGGTTCTGTTGAAGTTATCCATCCTGGGAATGCTATCTCTTATGCCAGAGGTGCATGTTCAAGAATAATGCAACCACTCGTCTGTT
>SMGT01000969.1:99124-147417 GCA_004794575.1 Lanistes nyassanus | reverse complement strand
CCCCCCCCCCCCCCCCCGCATAACATCACTCGTGCACCAGTAGACTCAAGCACCAACAACAATAGCACACCTTCAAATTTCAGGCACATAACACACTCTGTTAATGACAAAGCATACGGGGAGAAGTGGGGGTGTGATCAATAGAATACCTAATGGGTCTTACAGCTTACATCCCATACGAAAAAAATGAAACACACAAAAAAGGAGGAAAATTCAAATAAAGATAACAAAGTGATTGGCATGGCAACACAGGTTAATAACGAACGACAAAGTTTACACACAACACATTCCTCGTCATAGTCCCATTATTTTCGGAATTCAGACACTGGGCGTGGGCCTTTATTTTAGGGACTCAAGCGCGACCTCCTGGGAGTTTACTCCTTGTTGTGGGGTGTTGCATGCAGCCCCAGGCCTTTGAAAGCACAGCGAAAGTCTCTTAGTTCCAAACAGTTCACTCATTCCTGCCTGAATAATCCACTGTCCCTACCCTACTATCTCTGACATCCACCCAGCTCAATAACTCTCGCCTGAATAGCCCACTATATCCAACCTACCAACCTCCCAGTTTTCTCTCAACGCTACTCCCCGCCTTCCATTTTCATATTTTCGTTTTTTTTAAATCTTAGGCGTACTTCACACAAAGCAACCTATAGTCCTTTCGATTATTATCTACGTACCACATTAGATAACTCCAACAAAGGTACTGGCAGCGCTCAAACATAACCGCATGCAGACGCATGTGACCAAGGGAGCTTACCATACCCAAACACGTAGCAAAGAGAGGGCCGAAAGAAAGGAACTTGGCAGATCCTTATCGTTCTTTATTACGTACCGTATAGGTGATGTTGTCCACAATACATCCCAAGGGACGGCACTCTGGACAACACTTCCCTTCTGCAACAACGCTTTCTTCACCCTGAAAGCAGAAACAAAAGCAGGTCAGAAAGTTCCTCAGTCAAAAGTAGTCCGTTAGGACGACTGCGTTTAACAAGAAATGTTTAATACTTATACTGCTGCTACAGGAATGAGTGAGTCGACTGCGTTGCAAATCGATATAAAAATAAAGTTTAACCAAATCAAACCAATTTACAATTCTAAAATCCAAGAATGAAAAATTTTAAATAAATAAACGTGGCTAGATTTTTTTCCATAAGTTTGCAAACTAACCAAAGAAAAGGGGACATTACTTGCTGTATTTGACCCTGGCAGGGTGTGAAAGAAGGAAGAAGGCAGAGAGAAGAGGACAGGAGGTATACAACACGGGATGAATACGGGAAGAGAAATGTATGCAAAGGAAGAGAAGAGAGCGAGCGAGCGACCAACAGCTCGCGTGCTATGTTAAGACTCGAACTTCGTTCAATCCAGAGGAGCAAAACGGAATCAAAAGGAAACAGAATCACGATTCAGATTAAATTTTCCCCTATTTAACAGCTCACCGGCTTACACTCGGGACACAGCTGCACTTGACAGGAAGCTTCTGTTGTGGCGTCGCCATGGAACACACAGCGACACGTCTTGCAAGGCCCGTCACTCCATACGCTGTTTGCCTGCCACGCCCCCAGGCGACAGTTTACGAAATTACTCTCTGACGTAATTACACACTATTTTTAGTACTGTTCTGTTTATCATGCATTACTCTACAAGTTATTCTTTTTCATATCTCAAATTCCTGGAGGTAAATCCTATAGTAAGAGCAACTTTTCCAATTTGGGACAAAAACAGACAAAATCCTATATTTATAAATATTTTTCGAAAGCTCCATATCTTGAACGGTCGACACTGGCATCTAGACAAAAATACTGAAGGTTATATTGCAGTTCCAATTTTCAGCACGCCAGTAAATTCACGAGTTCAGAAAGTACTTTTGAAGTCGGGCTTGGAGCCCTGTTCGAAAGAATCGTTCGCTGCCTACATTTCTCTTCTTCCCCTCCCTCCTGCACTCTCTCTTTTCCTGTCCTCCCCTCTTTCCCCTTCCCTCGACCCTATCAGTTCCCCCCCCCCAGCCTCTTTTTCTGCGTGCTCTTCTGGCAAGCTGATATGCAGATATTTAATACGTACGGAGTGGTAACTGACGTTAGGGGATTGAGCAGACGTATATGCGCAGACGCCTGGTTGCGGCGTGGTTAATGTAATCGAGGCCACTGAGAAAGAGAAAGAGATAGAGAAGGACAAACGTATTTATTTTCACTCTGTATTAGATATGGATCTATAGATAACAGCCAGCAATTAGCCAGACAGACAGAGGGACAGGCAGACGCCAAAAACAAAAACAATAACCGGTATCAAACAACACATCAAAGTTCCCAAAATAGTTAGCTGTAGATGTCAGCACTCGGTTGAACTATGCTTCCCAGATTCGTATTGCTGCTGCATAGAAAACATTCAATATATTCTTTAAAATGCTGATTTCCCACGAAGATTTATATCTCTGTTTTCAAACAGTGTCCACATTTTCACCTCAAGACACTACTTTTTTAAATTTGCGATGCCGAAACGAGTATTTTCCTTTGACAAAAGCCCCAATGCTTATGAATTAAAACGAATCCAATCGGAGGCAAATATGCCTTAACACTTCAGCAATGAAAGAGTAGGTAAGGACCCAGCCCTGGTACACGCCGACACTGAAGAGTCAGGCCGGAGTTAGTTACGTAACTGCGAACACACTCTGGTGTCCGTAAGCATAAAAGGTCTCAAGGCGAACCCTTCCCTTCAAGCCTGCGTTAGCTGCAAAGAATCCCACACGACAAGAATGCTCGAACCGTAGAAGTAGCACTCACAGCATGCCTTTCTGGTACAGTTGCAGTCTTCGGCAATCTCCACGATCTGTGAACCCTGAACAAACAAAAACAACGCAAGAATTCTTGAAAAATCTGCGCAGTGTTGAGAACGACGTTTGTGTGTGAGATAACACCTTCCCTTCTTAACTCGCTACAAGACTTCTCGGTGAAAGACAAGACTTTGATGCTTCTTTCAAGAAATTTCAACAATGCTCTGGGGGAGACGACATGGAATGCTTTTTTCGGTATGAACAAAATAACTATGAGCTTAATTAATGTGTGACGGGTGAAACGAGAATTTTATGACGTATAATGACTGACTCCCTGTTTTACCAGCAGGGGAAAAATAACTTTCAGCTGGACTTAAACGTGCAAAGTCGATTGGCTTCTGAACGATGTTTTAACACAAGCTCTGGGGAACAATATTTCTTCTAAAAGCTTTCCTTCTAACTCCTCTTTCATGAGGCTAAGTAATCCATTTTGGTTTCTTCTTACACAACGTATTGCCAAAACGGAGAGGGCTGGCTAAATGCCTACTGGGCATTGGAAGTATGGCTTACAAAGTTAAGAAATTGTTCTGGAAGTTTCTCTATTCAGATAAAAGATGACAAAAACAGAATGCACACGTACGAAGTTAATAAGAGAAACCTGGAAGATAGTTCCTCAATGTTTACCGGGGCGAATAATTATTTTCTCTTGACCAGGTGTAGCTCATAACAAAACTATCGTTCTGTAATTGCATTCCGCTCGTGCAAGGTGAGCCTGGAAAGACTAGACGTTCTGAGCTGCCACCTGGGAAAGATATTAAACGCTTACGTCCTAGCAGTACTACAGGTGCACTTAAACAGACTCTCATAACTCGCACGTGCTCCCATCGTTCTATAGCTGGGCTCCGCTTAAACCAGGCGGAGTGCTCATTCAAACCACGTTTTCCGCCAAAAAAACGTGTTAATAAAACCAAAAACGTACCTCCATGACAGTCAACAGCAGTCAGCAAGCCGAGCTTAGCAGCCTGCGGCAACACGAGAATACCTGAGGGCTGCTCGGATAATCAACGGCTAACTTTTAAAAATTCATTCGTTTGTTTGAAGTGCGCGCAGTTAAAGAGAGAGACACAGGGAGAGAATTACCTGAGAGCAGGACAATTCTGATGTTGTTGGGCACTTTTCTGGACACACTGTCAACAGAAATAAAAGATGAGAAAAATAACAACAACAACAACGAAAACGCAGTGATGATGAGCATAACCACCTCCCAACACCCCCTCGCCCCTTCCTCCATAACAATATGCAATACGATTCACATGTGTCGGAAAAGCGACCGGTGTAACCCATACATGTACTATGGATATCGCATTTATAATTAATTTGCTTCCCAACATCTCCAGCGAAACAGTCCAGTTGCGTTGGATGCATAGTTGACTAACTGAAAGATGTAAAAAGAGGATAAATGAGTGATTGTACGCCGTTAGCACCAGGGATCACTGGCCCCCAAAATAGCACCTACCGCATTCGAGAGGGGGACAGCAGTTGCTGACGTTCCCCTGTCTGACCAATCGCGGCCAGGCACAGCTGTTCTCGACTGCCGGACACAGCGCCGGCTGGCACAGAGCTTCGTAGCGCTCACAGCACCCGTCCTCACTGAGCACCGCCTTGACCTCGTAGCCAGGGTTCAAGGTTGGCTGATGGAGAGGTGGACACGTGACATACTGGCAAGCACCTACGTCATTCACAGGACGAGATGCTGTTAGAAATGAGAACGGACCGAGTGACGAATACTATATCAAGATAACTAGGTTACATAATAGTAAAACGTCCATTGTCATTAGCGCAAAATGTGGGCAACAGTTATGAAATAACTCACTGGTTGAATATCTTGGTGGAGTAGAGGTTGACGTCTGGAACTCTGCAAAAGTAAGGAAAATACTAAAGTACGGCGGGTACAAAATGGGGCTATGGAGCAAAAGTCCTTGTTTATTCTTTGCCTGTCATACACGTCGTTTGTAAGGGTGTCGGTCGTGTATTTTACGCGCACTTTTACACTTTTACGTATGGACAGGAGCTACGGTGCTACTCGGCCCGGAAAAAATTTAAAGTTTTTGGCTGATCGCAATTTTAGTTATAACTGAAATTTAGAAGATGGCGTAGTCTGGCTGCTTACACAAATTAAAAAAATTGAACGAACTCCTCACACATCATTATCAGAAAGACGGAGACACACAAAGGTACAGATAGAGAGACAAACAGACAGAAGACGTGTGGACGTAGAAAGGAAAATATTGAATGAAAACACGCATTACAAAATGAATTTCCTTCCTTGCTTTGAAGTGGCCAAGAGCTTACCGCGAACGCACGTCAAAGCAAAGAGAGGGGATGAAGGGTACCTCCCTCGGGCCACCACGGGGTTGCTACAGGCGGCGTGGGACCTTATTTACCTGCAGGGAGGGACGAACCCGGTTGGTTTTCTTGTGTGTACGTCGGTGCTGTCGTACGCGTCTCCACCGTGACGCCGGAAGGGCCGCTGGACGGTGCGGGGGACTCCGTCGTGACCAAGCCAGGAGACAGACTCTCGGTCGGTGCGCGTGGTGTTGGCGACAATGTCGTGGCGTGTCCTCTGGGCGTTGGCGACAATGTGCTTTGAGGGTGGGGGGTAGGCATGGTTGTCTCCACTCCCTCTGGGGGCGGGGAGAACGTGACTGGCAAAGAGGGGGAGAGAGTGGTGGTGGGGGACCGCGGCGTTGGGGAGAACGTGACAGGGAGGGAAGGCGAGACGGTCGTCGTGTGGTCACGTGGGGTCGGGCTCACGGTATTCTGCGGAGCGGGGGACGACATGTTGTGGGGCCCGTAAGTCTGCGTAACACCGACTTGAGCTGGTGGGACGAAAGTCGGGGTCGAGGCTGCAGATACAACAACAACAATAATAATAATAATAATAACAACCATACTAATAATAATAACAAACAACAATAACAATGATAACAACAATAATAATGTTAACAATGATAATAACAATAATAATGATAACAACAATAATAACAATAACAATGATAATAATAACAACAATAACGTCAGACACTATACCCAGCAGGCTAGTACCCTCCTCTCATTTTTATTTTGAAGTAATAGAAATAATCTTGGGGTGAACAAAGTGACGTCAAACGACCATCCGTTTCCACGATAGAACACAGATGAGATACGTAACGTTAGAAAGTTTTCCTCTCACAAACATTTACATGTACATTTTTAAGACAATACTTAAAATGATGTACTGCAGGTTTGGATTTGTTTTTTTTTTCGAATAGACGACCAGGAAACAGAAAAATCAAACAGCTCTGCCAAGGGCTATAATCCGTGCCTTTCACGGGTTCGGACTCCGTACCTGGGCTGGCTTGCATGAGCGTTGGTATCCCTTGTTCGTTCGTTAGGTGGATGTAAAATACATATGGAGAATGGGCCTTACGGCCGCTCTTGTGACCAGAAGAGCAGCAGTGAGTGCTCATGAAAGCCAGCCCTGTGTAACGCCTCTCATGCGTCACTCGCGTTCGTACGACAACTCACTTCGACGTCAACGACAAAGTTTAATAAGTAAAGAAAATTGAGTAATGGGCGGAGGCACGGCGGTTCATCTAAAATGCTACTTCTCTAATCTTGATAGTCTAGTGGTTTTCTATCTTGGACCTGTCTCTCGAATAATGTCGTCTCCAGTTTCTATCTTGCCTATACCTTGCTTATCAGCTTCTCATCTTCGTCGTCCTATTGACGTGCTCGGGGGAGGACTTGTGGGTGACCGTCGTAACATAGTGCTAGTCTCCTCCCACATCTTACAGTTCATATGATATCTGCAGCGGAGGGGGGCTGGTCGTCTTCCTGATACCAGCTGGCCATCTCGAGGAACATCTCGAGCATTACTGCTTTCCATCGGCCTTCCATCTCTTCACTGCTGCCCGGCCATATACGCCGCTGCCAGAGGTTCTAACGGCGAGCAAACTTTCGCCATGGGGACGTTCGGCCGTCCTCTCCAAGCCTGTCCTCTCAGGCCCGTCCTGGGCCCGTTCCTAGGCCCCTCCTCTGGGTCCTCTCAAAGCCTGGTTGTCCCCTCCAAGCCTGTCTCCTAGGCCTGAGTTCCTAAGTCGCCGGCAGGCCCGCATATATTGGGGGTAAGAGGCATCCGAAGTATCCTAACTAGCCTCTCCCACTAGCGCGTGTCCTGTCAACGCTCCTATTAGCTGCTCTCTGACCGCCAGATTTATGTTGTGGTTTTGGTCCTACTCGAACGGGGTAATTGCGCCATCATCCTCAACGCTCGAGGTCGACCTTTGACTAAATTGGTCAACACCCCTGGGTTTCCCGATCATTCGGCCATCTTGGAAGTTGCTAATCGTAGACCGCCAATTACCTTCCACGATTAACAGGCCTCGCCTACCAGTTGTTGGCTTCATTTTCTATATCGTCTTTCGGGCTTCCCTGCAACACATGGCTACTCGCCATAGGTCAGTCCCATTAGGCAGCCAGGCCTTGTCTTTCGCCACATGACTAGTAGCGAGCAATTTCATCGTTACCACGATTCATCTGTCTTCCAAATCATACAAAATATACGTGCTGTATACGCACCAGACACGCGTATTGTTATACCTGGAACAAGTTCTTTCTCAGTACGTGACGCCTGTCAGAGCTGCTGCGCATGCTCTGGGGCTTCTCCATTTCCCCCTTTGCTGCACCTACCCCCTCCACACCCTTCAACACTCACCTCCCTCTTGCTCCCAGCTTGAGAAAAACGTCTTCACACTGGGCTAGAATATGAGTTTACGCTAAGACAGAAATACCCGTATGTCTCGCGTTAAGAGCTTAATTCCCACGCGTGAATTGTGAGTCGGCGTTAAACAACCCAATAATCACGACCACCAGCATAAGGCTGTGATGAGCAGTGAGCATACTGACCGCAGCTTAGCTCATCGTCGGAGCAGTCAATGATCCCGTCACACCTGAATGTCGCTGGCAGACACTCCCCTCGCGCGCACTGGAACTCGTTTTCTGAGCACGTGACACACTTGCAGTCGCACGTGCTGATGTTCAACATGGCTACACCCTGCAGCGAAATAGTTCGAAAAATGTCGTATTCTCTCCATTTATGCTGTATAAATGGAACAGTTAACAAAGAAACATGAGATTGGATAAAATTAGGTATACGACACTTCCGAACACATACCATCAAGTTTTATTTTCAGCACATGTAACCAATTTTTATTTTCATAAAAAGCGAAGAGGCGATGAAGAAAAAAATCGGAGGGGATGATCAGTATGGGTAGGTTTCTGTCTTCGCCTGCAGTGTGGCTACGCACAACACACACACACACAGGTGACAACGTCTTTCACTCGCGGCAGACACGCAGTAGCACGCTCATGTTTCGTCTTGTATTCACTCACAACAGGACAACCACTGCAGGTCTTAGACAAGCAGATCAGGCCGCCATTCAGACATTGGCATGTCCGGCACTGGCTGTCCTGGGTAACTTGGCTAGCCTGCAACACACAAACACACTGCGAATATCCATGCCTGCGTGGCTCCGTCAGATCCACACGCCCGTTCAATGATTCAGCCATTCCCACATGCCTGTTTTCAAATATTGGAGGTAAAATAACAAAACAGTATATCCTGCAGGTATTACAGACTTGAGAAGAATTATGAGAGAGCCTGGTATTGTGAGTGCCTTTGTGTTTGTGCGTGTTATGTGTATGTGTGTGCGTGCGTGCGTGGGTGCGTGTATTTGTGTGAAGTTGTTTTCTTTATATCTGTTTTATGATTGTTTCTACGGGGAAATAATTTGAGGTGCAGATTATGTCTAGAATAGAACAGTCCTTCAATACTGAATACAGCGGACAGAGTTCTGCTCCCAGGAAGACTGAACAATCCCTCACACGTACAAACACTCATCCACCCATGGAGCAACACGCACGCACGCACACACACGCGCACGCGTGCGCCTCTCTCTAAAGCCACACGTGTACGCACCAAGATAACTTTGCCTCCCCCGACGTCACAGGGGCATTCACTCCGCGGAACACAGGCACGACCGTCGCAGAAGTACCCTTCGGGGCAAGCAGGTGGACAGGACGACCTGTCCAGACCCGGGTAGCAAGGCGCAGGCGTACCGGGCGTGGGGGTGGCCGCTGGTCCGGCAGTTGGTGTGGTGGTTGATGTTGCAGGAGTTGACCGTACTGGCATGGAGTTAATTTACATTATAAAAAAGGGGCGAGTATAAATCGTTTTCGATGTCGACTAGCAAATCTGAGCAGCACGCAATGCTTCTGTTTCATCTGGATAAACATGTCGTACAGTGAGCCCACAAAGACAAGAATAAATCGTTCTCTATGGCAACCAGCAATTTAAGCAACACGAAACGTTTGCGTTTCATGTGAACAAATATAGGGAACGTTTAAAACAGCGTTATTTTGAATAAGGGATTTGGTGCGGCTCGATGGATGGCACAATGGCTGATCTGCTGTCTGGAGGCCAGGTCTGGCAACTCACCACATTCCTGCGTTTCACGCAGACATCCCACGCGCACCTCGTAGTTGAAGCACAAGGGCAGGTCCTGCTCGGCTCCGTGACAGACCAGGCCGTCCCACAACGTGCACCGCACGCGCTGGCCGCTGCGCTCTGATGGCGTGCGGTCAGGTCCGGACGTGCGACACTGGATGCCGATGGGATCTCTGCAGGCTCCCGAGGCTGTGATGACGTCCTGCATCATCTCCACGTCATCTGGCCGCGCCGTGCTGGGATGGGATGTGTCCACCCAGTTATACCAGACGATGCAATGGCCTGCAGTCAGTGAGGCGACCCATGCAGATATGTGAGCATTTTGTTTGTCTTTTTGTTTGTGGCAAAAGGAGTTTGAGAAAAGGAGAGGGAAAAAGGAGGAAAGACACACGTGATGCACAGGGGTAAGCGAACGGCCAGGTAAATGAAGCATGTACACGAACATGTAAGGCGCACGCACATACACAGAGGCTTGCACGCATACATGCTTGCATGTACATACTGAACGAAAGCATAGTAAGTGAAATAACGGCGGAATGTTGCAAAATCCATGAGGAATGTTTTAGAGTTTTACTGAGAAATATACTTTCTCTTTCGCTTTCTTTAATAGTTGAGTTTTGTCTGAGTACATACCTGGAAGAGTCTGGAACGGTGTGACTACTGTGATTGGGGAGTGACCGGTGACAATTTCGTATACACCTGTGATGTTCAATTGCTCGGGTGGTCTCTGGGCTATGGAAGTAACATCAAGCATTACCGACATGTTGATGTGCATGGACAAAACTGTAAACACACATTTAGGCTTCCTAGCCAAACATATTCAAGAGTTAGCGGTTCTGAGTCTCCCTGGGCGAAGCAGACATAAAATATCAAAGACCAACACCACAAGAACAAACTAGTGTGGTAAACCAAATATCCTTTGCAGGACCGAAACTCACTAGGGTAAGCTGCAAAGCAGCCGTGAAGCTCGAATCGGAGGGCAATGCCTCCTTCCCATGTAATGGGATTGATTCGCACATATCGAGCTCTGATTGGCTGCTGGAAGATGTGCGTCACAGGTGTAACTGAATCGGTGTTGGCAGCAAACACCTGAAGAAACAAACGCAGTCATCTGTGAAACTGCAAAATTTAAATGACTGAAAAATGACAAATGTGCGTTCTTATCCTTAGACTGTTATAAATTATTTTCACAGTTATGTAGTCTTTAATAGTTCTAATGCAAGTTAAGAATACCCTTTTAAATCAAAGTTCAATTGAAATATGCACGAAGGACAAAAAATTAATTCCCAGACTAGATTAACTCGACTTATATTCGCGTGAGGAAATAAGGGAGATACTAACTTTGTCCTCAGGGGCGGACTCCCTGTACACATTCCAGAGGACGCCATTTGTGGAATACAGCAACCTGAAGCTCGTGACGTAGGATTTTGCGTCTGGTCGACCTTGAACCGTTACTCCAGTGACGTAGCGCAAGTCGGTCAGGTCCACCTGAATGTATTGCTCCTTATCGCTTCTTTCCGGTATCCAGCTTCCGGTTCCGCCCAGCCTAGCGCTGAAGGGCGCATGAGCAGAGTCCCGGAAGGATGATGCAGTTATCATGTCGTCAAGGATTTGTCCATTTATCATGCCCATGTCTTCCTTGCACACCTCTGCAAAACGGGTTGGTTTCCAGGGACGTTTGGAAAGTGTCTTCTAAATTAATTCATTTAAGCTGGAAGGATTCTATGAAGGCTAATAAACACAACGTTGAACCACTAGTCCGACAGCGTGTAACCAAAGTCTGAGGTAATTTAATCAAAACTGAAACACGTGTACAGACGCAGTTCATAATGATGCGGCATGATTTTGTCTTAGAAGAAAGACTTGACTAACACCGGAGAGTAAGCTTTGTCCTATGAGACGTCGCCTCCAGTCTCACCTGGTATACGAGCAGGAACAGTTACAGGTACAAACGATCGCCCCTCGGCACCTGTGACGTTAGGAGTGTACGAAGGCGTGGGCGTGATCCATGGTGGGAGTGTCGGGAAGCTGTTATTCGTTGGGGTGGGCGCCGATGCTGGTTGCTGAGCTACATCAATCAATCAGTCATCAATCAATCAATCAATCAATCAATCAATCAATCAATCATCATCATCATCATCATCATCATCATCTAGCCATTTACAGGATTCAAGGAGTTGACCGAACCAGTCAGTCAGGCTGGGGCTAGTTGTTCTGCCGAATTTGTCATTGATCAATTAGCCGCTTGCTTTCCCGTCTATCCATTCGGATATTCATCCCCCCCCCCAACCCCAAGCAAACAGTTGATCCCTAACAGGTCAGACGAATTTAAGAAAATTGGGAAATCCGACAAAATCTAAACCAATTTAAAAATCACGTATCTATTCGTCTGACCGTCATTTCTTCTGTCTGCATGCATGGGTGTAGCTGTGTATGCTTTCATGCGTGCTTGAATTCCGCATGCTGCCCTCCCCACCTTCACGTGCCCAGACCAAATCTCATTGCACTCCAAACTGACCTCTGCATCCAAAAATGGCGAATCGCAAGGCCGGCTCGTTCTCCCATGTCAGCGGCTTGAGGAGGAGGTGCTGAACGCTGATCGGCTTCAGCACTTGTCGAACGGTCGTCGTTGAGTCGGTGTTAGCACTGAAAACCTGTTACACAGGCGGACGAAGACAGAAAATAATGAGTTCATTTCGACAGTAATCCTGACAAAATAATTGTTCCTTCACACGGAAAACAAAAACAACAAAAACTATCAGCAAACAAAAAACAAACCAACAACAACAAAAAACCCCACAGCAAACAAATAAAACTACAGGCTTACCCTTGGAATACCGGGCTGTTCTTCATAGAAGTAAAAGCGCACTCCATCGGTGGAATACATCAAATTGAATGAAGTCAACCACATGGGGGCACCCTGTCGACCTTGAGTAATCACGCCTGTTATTTCTATGGGCTCTAGAAAATCCACTCGAATCCAGGGATTACCGTCCTCTTTCGCTGGAATCCAACCTCCTGAGGACACAAAAGCAAGCGGTTTTTGTTTTTGTGGGGGTTTTTGTTGTTATTTGTTTTTTTTTCAAATTGAAATGGGAATGAGAGTACTGAGAGAGTTTACTTATCGGCGAAAATGAACTCTTGAGGTAATACGAGGATCAAAAGGGTTGTGATAAAGACGTCGGAATATATTTGATGCAATGCGGAATACAGACTGTGATGACATAATCTCTCTTCTCCCGCACAACACCCCTTTTCTCCCGTTAAAAGAGACTGATTTCATAACTGATCTGACTAGAATAGACAGTCTGCAATGACATTTTTGTATTGGTTGCAATCAATAGATGCGTTTTTGTATTTCAACGCTTTGAGGATTTATTTCAGAACCTGAAATCAATCAATAACCATAACAAAAAAGTAAGAAGAAATATCTATACCTCACAAGTTATAAGACCTATCAGCAAAAGAAATTAAAGGCACTTTCGGCACAGCGCCGTCTGCAGACATGTTACAATACCTATGTAGGGTCCTTGGGTTTGGGTGTCCAGTATACTTCTTTCAGGGCCAGTGTATCTGGATAACGAAGATGAAGCCGTTAGCTGTGTTTTAGTCACCGGAATCAAGGTTTGGTCCTTCATGGGGTCTTGACACACTGACGAGAGGAAGGCAATAAACTGCTTAATATTATGTCATGTCTGGCTGTGATGTGGTCAATAATCGTCGACCGGTATAAATTGGCACAAAAATCCACAAAATTTGCATGTGGTTTTCAAAGGCTTCATTTATCCATTTTTTTAATAAAGAGAGTGGTTTGTAATGATGAAGTAAACTTGAAAACATATTCTAAATTGTGGGGAAATTTTATTTTAAATTTAGTTCATTACACATACACAAACACACACACAAACGCACACAACCGCAAATTCTAGCGCCCACACCCAAACGCGCGGTCGCGTGCACACATCAGCCTGCACCCACCTTTGACGGTCGATGGCGAAGCGGGAGAGACCTCTGGAAGAGCCGTAGAGCCGGTAGAGCTCAAAGCTGTCATTTCATTGCGATCCGTGGGCGCTGCGGAGACGCAGTTCTTATCTTTCCCCTCGCACAGGAAGCGGACCTCGTAATCCGGGCACTTCTTGCCCTGCCGCAGCTCCTGCTGACAGATCAGCCCGCTGTAGCGCAAATCGCACACCACACCTGCATCTCCAGCCACGGGGGCGCCACTGGCCTTCTCCCGGCATTCCACCGCCGTTATGTCCTCCGTGGCGCAGAACCGGAAGCGCTGCCTCAGATCTGGGATGGTCTCCTGTTCTCCCAGAATGGCGGGCGTGCTGGAACTCATCCACTCGGTCCATCCGCAAATGGAGCTTATCACAGATGGTGACGTTCCTGTATAGCTCAATGTCGTCGGCTCTTCGTCATTGCGTATTGGAAAACCTATGAATATATTACAAGTGATCTCTACTAAATTCATGTATATTTGGAAGTTATTTTATTGGTTTTTTGTAGCACTGATCTTGGTTTCTTTTGCATATTGATTGTCTGATTTATTTGCGTGCGTGCGTGGGCTTCTTTATTGATGAACTGTCTTTTAAACACCTAGCTGTATATATTTTCTAAATATAGAAACTCCAACTCCTCTTCCTTTTGTTCCAAACTGAAGAAGCAAGTAAGTAAATAAAGGAAACAAACTCCTTGTCAGGGAAAAATGCTCCCTAGGGACAATAATCTGGTGCTTCGTTCATTACAGTTCATGAGAACGGTTATAATACATACCGCTAACAATAAATTACAATGTAAATCTTGGTCAGTTTTGCAACAGATATTGAAAATCTTGTTCGTTTTGTTTAAAATCTGGCGAAGACAAATTATTGCTGATTACTGTAGAACAGCCTGCTCTACATTAGCGTTGACATCAACAAACTACTGCCCGCACGCTATCGTAGGTTTGTTTGTTTACTGCTTTAGGCAAAGTCGGCAGGTAAAGCGATATCCCGATAAGCACCTGGCCCTGTAGACAGGTCCAACTAACCGAGGAAATACCGACGCCGGAGCCGAGATTCGAACCTATGACTCACGATTGGTGGCAAGCGCGATCTGTGGCGCCCCCTGGCCAGCGCATCCCCGTACTAACCTGTACAGTTACAGTAGTACCGCACCATGTAATCCTGACAATCGATGGGAGCGTTGTCCGTGTTCTTGCACACGGCTCCGTCTGCTACTGTGCACGACATGACGTCGCCGGCTGTGTAATAGGGCAGGCCCTCTGTCGTAGCACACAAAATGTCGGTCACTCTTCCGCCAGCACAGAACGAGGCTAGTTCGGCTTCTGTCATCTTTTCTCTGTCCTCGCCGTCTGTGTAAGGAGTGTCGTTGTTGATCCATTCCGACCAGCGGCTGGTCGTACAAGTCCTGCCCCGAGACGTGGCTGGTTCACTAGCAGTCGGCGTGACGCTTGTGGAAGGAGTTTCTGCAAAAACATTTAGCAGACGATCGTGAGTCGAGAATAATCTGTATCCTGTGCGCGTGGTCAGATGCACTGATTGCCGCAACATGTATTGACGTTTCCCCTCCCCACGTTTTCGAAGCGATGTTTGTGCTGTCTGTCATTGATGTGATTGAGCGGCTGCTGTCATCCTGCACTTAGTTCTAGCACTAGCTATTCTTGCTACGGCTACAGTTAACATCTACACTTCCGCTTCTTCCATCTTGTCTTCCTCCTACATCGTTCCTCTCCTCTTTTTTCCTTCCTTTTCTTGCCCAGGCTTAACATGATGCAGGCAACACAAGTTAACATTATATAAATATATATACAGTACTCATTCATCTACATGCTGTCAAACGTGGGTAAGACCCTCGCACATGAATGGACTTTCAATTACCTGTCAGGCACGGGCAAAACACCCGCATTTCGTAATCCTTGCACGGCTCTTTATTGTCGAAATTGTAGCAGGTCAGCCCCGTTGTGACATCGCACGTTACTTTCTGACCCACGTCTTCAGGGGTTAGTCCAGTCTTGGCTTCTCTGAGTGAAAGAAATAAAGTTTGTCTCGTCGACGATTGCCTTAAAGAAACACTGCTGTAAGATCACAGGGGTACTTGACATTAAAAGGCCCATTTAAGCGATATATGTTTCCTGGTTAAGAGTTTATGCGAAATCCAAATCTCTTCTTCCATCTCTCCTTTTCATTCTCCCACTTTTCATCTTCCCCTCTTCTAATTCCATCGCCTGCTATTTCTCTTATTCCTAAATTTCTTTATTCCCTTCTTTTGCCTCCTTCTCTTTTCCTTATCGCCCTTTTCTTCATGACTAGCAGCCATCTATCTCAGATCGCAGCGATCATTATACCCGGTGTGTTCAGACTAGTATAAAAGTTACAGAAGACGAGGGGAATGGATGGGATTGGAATTCTTACCTGCATTCAACCGCAACGGGTGCCGGACACGTTCCCAAGATGGCGGCTGCCCTGGCTACAGTCTCCACATCGCCTGCCCCGGTGAGTGGTGTGTTCTCGTTCAGCCACGCGCTCCATCCACATGTCGGCTGCACGCGCGATGACGTCATGGACAGCGGAGAGGTTGACGAGACCGTGGACGTGTCTGACGCCCGTGCCGGCGTGGTAGTTGTGGCGCACATAATGTCGTAGAGACAGCGAACGGCGCCGTTGAAGCAGCTGCACCGTGAACACCTGTCTGTAGGGTGTGGCCAGGTGTCAAAGGCCTGGGACCACAAAAAATGTCCGTTGCAGCACATCATTGCACGTGCATTCAAGTATGCGTGTATATTGCTCGCACTATATCGTATCACTTTATTTACTCTATTAAATAGCAGATAGAAAATTTTCACAGAGTGAAGTACACTAATTTGCTACCTAGGGAAGAGATAAACACATAGAACAGGAAAAATAGACAGACACACAGAATGAGTGAAAAGAGGAAGATAAAACAGACAAAAATGACAGAGAAAACATTTGCCAAAAAAAAAAAGAGATAGATCGGTAGGAACAAAAGGGATGGAAGAAAGGGAAAAAATAACAGAAGGGCAAACTTTTAGAGAGAAGGAAGGAATCCAGACAAAGACATACGTTGGCTTCAGTGCCATCAGGCCTGAGACAGGTGCACAGCTCTGACGGCACACAGGTATACGTAGTGGTGTCCCGGAGACGCTGCCCAGGGGGGCACACCGCGTCCTTCTTGTCACCCGAGGGCCGGCACCCGGCAATGCACGCACCGGCACTAGCACCCTCGCAGGCCCCTGAGGAGCGAGCCAGGTAATCGCACACCTGGTCACAGGTGGAGGCGCAGGGACTCCATTCGTAGCCAGGTTGACACGCAACTGAAGGAAGACAGCCAGACAACAAAGACTGATGGTGGGGTTCTCTCTAAAAGCAAACAATTCTGCGCCATGCAAAGATAAAGCGAAGAAATGCTAGATGCAGAAAACTCTGGCCGCGCCAAATTGAAAGCAGTTCACGAACTTCAGAGCTACCATTTTCTGATATCAATGACTGCGAATGTTAGCGTCGTTTAATGGTGATTACCTACGGTAAATCTCACCTGTGGATGTGCGATCTGACGACCAGGTGCGAGTTGTCCCAGCAGCCGTGCTGCTAGTCATTGGCGCTTCAGTTGAGCCTGTATAACAAAATTTACCAACTACACTGTTCACCTTAGTTTAGTTTCAGCACATTTCTTAACTGGTTTTTATAAACTACTTTCAGGACGACCTGGACAGGTAAGGAAAACTGTGAGATCAGAAGGTGTCCTTCAATAAAATCCAAGTTGAGAAGAGCAGCACACCTTCGCAATTAGGCGACCAGCAAAGGACACGAATTTCGTAGTCGTAGCAGATTCCACCCACTTGCTCGTTGTTGTAGCAGCGCAGGCCGTTGTTTACGTCACAGGTCTGGGAACCAGAAGCTGGAGTTGTCGAGGCAGCGACTCTGAAAGAAAAAGACAAATTTTGAAATGAATTCTCCTGTCATTAAACATGGCTATGACTTCTTTTATATCAAAATCAGACACGAGACACATTTTTTTGTTCAGTTTATTAGTCAATTCTTCGTTCGCTTTCTGTCTAGATTAATCTTACCTGCACTCCACGGCCATAATGTCAGGACACAGACCGTATGTGGACTTCAGGAGGTCAATTGTTTCCAGGTCACCAGGGTCGTTGGGGTCGCTGTTCGGTCTGTCTGCATTCAGCCAAGGTGACCACGAGCACTGCACGTACATTTTTTCGGTGTTTGTGACAGCAGAAGGCTGGGTGCTGGTCACTGGTGACGAAAATGTTCTGGTAGCTGTTCGTTGGAAAGAACATAAGTAACAGGAAACATGTTTCACGGATTTTTTTCATCTGCTGTGCATGACATGAGTAAATTCAGAACGTCATTTTCAATAAACCTTTTAAATATGAAAAGGTTAAATATTTTTTGATATTTTATACAATGACTCAGTGCCTTTCCCGCATTCTTAATGGTCGATTGTCTGTGCTCTTTATACAAAAGCTGCGCCTTTCTAGTCAAGGAGACTGGTTTAACTTGAGAAGGCTTTATTAGTCACGTGGTCTTAGCAGCAATTATATTGTTTTATGCACTGCAAGGGTCTGCCACCAAAAGAGATTTAAAAAAAACTTTTTATACCTTGAGCATAAAAAGATACATTATTATATATCATTGACAGGCCTACAAATGAATATTTTTTTAAACACTGAAATAATAATTTAGGCGATGGAGGTAAGTTTCAAAGTACTCACAGCCACATTCACAGTAATACCGGACTTTGTAGTCTGAGCATTTCGCCGGGCTGTTGGCGTCGTTCTTGCAAATAAGTCCGTGCTCGAGGGTACACTCATTTATCTCCCCTGTGGCCATGGCTGGGGTGTCGCCAGCGTAGCACTCTATCTGTGTGACGTCACCACCGAGGCAAAGCTGCGACAACTCGTCGTTACTCAGAAACTCGTAGTCACCGTCCCCTGTCTCGGGAATGTCCTTGTTGACCCACTGCATCCAGCTGCTCTTGGAGCAGCGGGTGATGACAGTGACTTCCGTCAGGGGCGGCAACTCTGTAGACGAAGCTGAGGCAGGCGACGCGGCGGAAACAGACCCTGACGGCGTGTTCATTTCTGCACCGGAAGTGCTGTAGGCCCAAGGCGGAGAGGTGCCAGATGTCACGCGACTTGTCGTGATGCCGGAAGTGCTTTCTGGACCACCCTGTAGCGAAGTGCTCTCTGTGGAGCCAGGCTGAACTGGGGGTAGGGAACTGGCAAGAGGGATAACTGGACTGCCAGAAGATGTACCCGGAGTTTGTGGTACGTATCGGGTGGACGAACTGGGTGCGGTCGTGGACATGAACGCGCTCAGACTGGATGGGCTGGACTCGCCTGTGAACCAGGTATCGTGTCCAAGCGAAGTGGTTGTAGGAGTAACCACTGTGGTACGTTCAGTTCCTGTCGTCGGGGATAGCGTGTATTCTGGGCATTCGCAGTAGTATCTGTTTCATTGAATAAAATGTTCTTCTTTGCTGTTACAGGGCACACGGAATAAAAAATATAATGGTAACATAAATATCTATTTCACCCTTTTAGATTTAAAAAATTGAATAAAATACAGGCCTGGTCCATGTCTGAAACTTTCTCATACAATGTAGAAGGCAAATTGTAGGGTTTATCAGTCGAACAACACAAGGTTCCAAAGGGTTTTCCTCTCGGTGAAAAGATTACAACCTTACCTGATTCTAAAATCGCTGCAGCTGCTTGCGATGTTAACCCGACGTAAGCAGGTGAACCCGTCCTGCACGCTACACTCCACCGTCTGTCTGGCCAGGTAGTACGGGACACCAGAGTTAGTCTCACAGTCAACCTGCAGAGACCAGACTCTCCACTGTCATTGCGACACCTCTGATTTAAAGTGCTTCTGCCTCACCTCGACTACAACACGTTTAGACCACACGTCCTCTTTCTCGATAACCTTTATTGCAAATCCTCAGAAATTTATCAACCATAAAAAGTACTGAAAAGTAAGCAGTTTGCAGATAGTTGTTCTCGTGATTGCATACTGTTTGTATTTGCTACCGACACCACGCTCGCTGTTTGTCTCATTCTTCTCTTGGCGCTAAGTCTGACAGCTTAGACGTACCTGGCTGATGACCCCTCCAGGACACAGGTCGCTCAGCTCCTGGGTCGTCAGGTATTCTCTGTCACCCTCGCCTGTGTCGGGTGAGTCTCTGTTCACCCAAAGCGACCATCCACTCTTCGTGCAAGGACTAAAGGTTGCTGTTGCTGCTGTTGTAGGCATGCTCACAATGGGTGGAGTAGCGGATGCACCTGTGTTGTAAACATGCGTTGTAGTTCTTGTCTTTTAACTTTAAAATCTCACACTATGCGGAGTTTAAACGGCTGGATTATTGGGTCAAAGCAGTCGGAAGAAACTAGCCCATCTGTTTGCAACAAAACATATTATTTTTATAATTTGTATCGATCTACAGATCTGTTTGCACTAAAATCTGGAGAAGAGTTTGGAGAGAAATCCATGTTCCAAATGAGTCTTTAAAGCATGCGGTTTGGATCAGATTCTTACCACTGGGTTCATCAGAAGGAGTCGAGCCATATAACCCCCCACCCCCACCCATAGATCAGTCCTGGAAGGAAGTTGTGGGGCAGGGGTGGGGGGTACAAGTTTTTATAGGAAAAGATTGACATATTTCATATACATCCACTTTCCTGGAGAACTCGTAGTTATAGTTTTATGATGGAAGGGCTTTTGCACACTGGAAACAGATTGATTACCTGGGCATTCACAGCGGTAGCGGATCTTGAAGTCCTGACAGCCCATGGGGTTATTCAGCTCGACATCGCACCTCACGCCAGACGTTACGTCACAGCTGACAGCCAGCTGCGTTGCGTTAAATGGCGTGTCTGTAGCGTCAGCAGTGACGCATTCTATGTCTGATATTTTGCCCAGAGGGCAGAACAGCGCTGTTTCCTGAAAGTTTACAATATTCTTGCACAGGACATGTCTCCGTCGAAAGCAAACATAGCTAGTGATAACATTTTAAAATAATTTCATTATTGCGTTTCATGTATGTATATATAAACACACGTGCAAAGAGGAGACAATAAAGTCTGATATTATCTAAGTGCCTCGAAAAGTGTACTAGGAACGTACATAAGAGGAACACAGATCTTACCTCCGGCGACAAAAGGTCTCTGTCTCCATCGCTGGGGTCCGTATCGCGATTGACCCACACCGACCATCTGTCCATGCAAGACGGCGTCTTAACTGTTGTAGAAGATGTAGAAGTAGTTGACCCTGAACACTCATCGCAGAAGACCCGGATCTCGTAATTGGGGCAGTTCTGGCCATCAGTGTTGACGCAGCTTACAGACAGCGTCCCCAGGTCACACTGTGCTCTTGACTGTACATTCACAACGACAATAATATTGGGTATGAAAATAGTGTGCCCTTTAATCTACACGATTCTTTCAAACTCCATTTGATATCAGGGGTATTGTTATTAAAATCCTACAGTAGAAAATTTCATTAACAACAACAACAAAAATAATAAAAACAACATACGTTACTGTGTCTTTACACTTTAAGACTGTTACAAAGGGTTATATTATGATATAAATTTTTTTCAAAAGGATTTGCTAAACAGAAGTTTCCGACTTCAAAGAAGGGGATAGAAAGGAGAGTGTTTGGCAGTGGAGTTCAAAGATCATGACCAACAGAACTCCTGAACGCACTTCTCAATGTCTATCCAAATGTGTTCTGAACATGTTCTTAGGAGCATAATTGATGATGGAATGATAATAGATTTTAATTACTCTATTTTTCAAAAGAACAGCCACACCTTATTTGATTCCTTCAGATGTGCATTGGGCCCTTACCTGACCAGTCTGATCGATAAGCTGCTTGGAGTCAACGGTACGGCACTGAATGACCTTGACCTGTTCCTCGCGGCATACACTCATCATCTTTGCCATGTCCTTGAATGATTCAAACTCCCCCACAGCGTCCGGTGTTTGACCACTGAACCACGAACTCCAGTACATACAGGAGGGTCTGGAAGACCCAGAACCGGAAATTGTGGTTACTGAAGGCTCTTGTCCAGGAGCAGCTGTTGACATCTCAGGCCCTGGGGAGAACCCTGTGAAGGACTCCGTTGATCCTGTGCGTGGTTCTTCTGTAACCCTGCTCATTCCACTGATCGTTTGAAACTGACCGGTGACTAACGATACACCTGAAATCCCAGGTGACGTAAATGCTGCTGGATGAGGCGTGCTTTCGGTGCCGAGCCCTGTGAACGAGATCGTTGAGCCGGTGCTTAACTCTCCTGAGGGTCTGCTCCCACCAAACCGTGTCACCCATTCACCAGTAATAGTATAGACTCGAGAAGTCTCAGATGTTATCTCCGCCGCAGCTGTTTGAGAAATACCTTCTGTTCTGGCACCTGTTGTAGACTCTGAACTCAGCTCTCCTGTGTGTGTTGGGCCCGTTTTTGTTACCCTCTCCTCTGTGACGGGCGACATCCCAGATACTGTCGGCGGAGCGGTGCTCACAGTTTTAAAGGTCACAGGAGAGGAAGTGGTCTCTGCCCCGAAGCCCGTGAATGTCTTTGTAGACGTCGTGCTCAGCTCTCCTGGAAATGTGCTTTCGCCGAACTTTGTCACCATTCCAGACACAGAAGACGGACTGGCAGTCTCTGGTGAGGATAGAGTACTACTAAAGCCGGCACCTGCAGATGACATTGCAGGTGCGGTAGTCTTTTCACTGGCGACCATCCTGTTGCCAGTGCTCTGTGTTACAACCGGACCTGTGCTTTCTGGCGCTCCAGTCGCTGACGACGATGGTGTGAACCCTTGGCTGGACGCGAATGCACTTGTCTCCGAAGACGCTGGAGTTTCCGTGGTGCCCGTGCGGAATCCTGAGAATGTAACAGTGCTTCCTGTCCCCATTTCACCTGTCTGTCTATTCTCCCCAGTCATCGTCACTGGCTGACCTGTGATGACAATAATGCCGGAGTGCGAGGTGGCTGGTGTTGAATAGCTACTCTGAGCTGTAGGCAGAGTGGTTGTCCACCTGGGCCCTGGCGAGGGAAACTCACATCCCAGGACGCTAAATCTTAGCCCGATGCCGCCATGGAAGTCGACGGGTCGTATTCTCACAAAGCGGGCTGGTATTCTAGGGAAACTGTTCTGAACTGGTGTGAACTGGTCGCTGTTGCCTTGGAAACGCTGCGTTTTCTTATCTTCTGCCGTAGACAACATGACGGGATAAAAGCTGAGACCGTCCGTACTCGTATACACTTCGTAACTGTTGACCCAGCTGGGAAAGTCAGCGTGTCCTTGAGTTACCACGCCCGCCACTGGGTAGGGAGCTAGGAAGTCAACTTCGATCCACTGATTACCATCAGAGATGCTGAGTATAAACAAACAAACAAACAAACAAACAAACAAAATTTAATAAATCAAATATATGTGGTAGTGCAAAAGGATCCAAACATGCATCCGAACATCAACGTCAGCTCTCTTATACAGCAGCGTAAGCAAGTAGGAAAGCAAGTTCGCAAGTATGTCCGATTGTCTTCACACAGATCTGTGTACTTGTACAATTTTGTTTTTGTCTAACGGAAAGTCAATCGGTTCAATATTCCATCTCAACAATAACATTGAAAGATGGAACAATTGAACCGATTGACTTTCCATTTGACAAAAACAAAAACGAACAAAAATGGAAAAACGGAAACACTGGCTCAAATCTTTGAGAGATGAACATTGTATTCCAAGAAAGTGCAGAAACCCCAACAATAAACTCGCATCTGAATTCCTGCTAAAACTATCAAGATAACAAACAGAAAAAGTTCTCTCGAGAACGTCAGATTTGTCTAAAATAGCACGAAGTAAAGAGAAAAGAAACGAGTGACTGCGGGTTGGGGTAATAAAGGCACAACAAAGAGAACTTGGCCAAGCGAGACTGAGACAGGAAGTCGACGTTTCAGGGTATGGGGCCTTCTTCAGGGCGGCACAAACAGATACAAACAGACAACAAATAAATACAAATCACTTAGCTGACAAGGAAGTTGATCATGCACGGTCGATGGACAAGAGGAGAACGTGGGGAAGACAGACAGAGCGTAGCGTGCTAAACCAGTCAGTGGCGAGGAGTACTACAGCCAACAGAGAGGCGTGTTCCATCGGGGGCTGGTGAATGGGGAGGGGGGAAGAGGGCAAGGGAAAAGGGGCGTGGGGATCGTTTCAACGGAGAACAGGAGAGGGAGAAAGGGGAGAGAAAAAAACACGTCAGTACCCCGCCAGCCATCCCCCGCCAAGCCGTCCGTCCTGCAGCATGTACAGCCGACCACGGTCCGCACAGTGCAGCTGATCCAGACAGCTGGACGCCCGCAGCTGATAGTCTTGCACCACCTCAGGGTTGTCAACGCCCATAGGCACGTCACACACTGGTGAACACGCAGCCATGCAGTGTTGATTTCAGTAAGAGGGAAAACACATTGCACTGCTCTTTGCTTTGTCTTCATAGAGAAGGGAGGACATCATCATCATCGTCGTCGTCGTCGTCAATCGATCACTCGGTCAATCAATATTAAAACCCATTAACATTGATGTGAACTACTGATTAGAAGGAAACGCCATCGCTCTGTCTCATTAAATTTATGTAACGATGGGATGGACGACAGAAGGACAACTCCAACGTTTGTTGTACTTGTTTACCTGTTTACTAGAAATTAAGTGTACCGTTAAAGTCTTGATTTTACATTCAGTCACCTGACAGAGGAGCTAGGGTTGTCATCGTGTCGTTGCCGCTGTGTCCCGTCGTGAAGTACACCTCATCGCCGCGCGTGCTGGCAGAGAGAGGGGTGGGCGTGACGTACGGGACATGGGGAGGGTCAGGGTTGCAGCCCAGGATGTCAAAGCGCAGGGCGAGTCCTTCATCGCTGGCTCCCGCTGGCTGCAGCCGCACGTACCTGGCCACGAGGTCACGGTTGAACAGACGACGCACTGGTGTCGTGCTGTCGTTGTTGCCCACGAAAGTGGTCGGTGCCGGATCAGCGGGGTCGTCGGAGTAGGGAGTGAAGTTGGTGCCGTCGCTGCTCAAGGTCACTATATACGACGTGACCCACCGATCGAGGTCAGGGCTTCCTTGAGTCACAATCCCCGAGAGCAGCTTTGGAGACAAAAGGTCCACCTGAATCCACGCGTTTGTCGTGTTTCTGAACGAGAGAAAGGAAAGAAGCTCAAATATGAATGAGCCCAGGAGAATTTCTTGCGTTTGAGCAGCGGAAGCGTGCAAGAAATGTATTTCAAAAAAAGACATGCAAACCTGTCTATGAAAGATTATCTAGGCTAATCCCGGTAAACAAAACCCTCCATTCACATTAAAAAGCCGCAATTATCACCGATAAGCAGGCACGGAGCAAACAAACCGACTCGCCCCTTTCAAAACGTCCAAAACCTACCTGGGTGCCCAGGCTCCACCCTTGCCGTACAGGCGGCCATTTTGTGCAGTGTGATTGGTGTCCAAATCGGATGATGACGTCAGCTGCTCGGGTGCTACAGTGTATGGACTGGCCACGCCCATTGGTATAAAGCAGACTGAAAACGTATTGAACGACTTTTGTTGTGAAGGATGTCCGAAGAACTACACTTTAAAAAAAAATAGGCCGCTTGACCTTGATTTGGGAGTGACTGTACATACAATTTGTTTAAGAAGGAAAACGAGGAAAAGATGGTTAAAATTAAAGAGGCTTACAGAAAAATAAGAAATCGTTTGTTAAGATTCATTAGACAATGACTTTTTAACGATTTTTTTTTACGACTGTGTGCTTGTCCTGTCAAGATAACGATGTGGATGATGAGCACAGTGGAATGACGATTATGACAACATTTTGTAAATTCACTGAGCAGTTCACCTGGATAGGCTGAAGGCGTTGGAGTGATGGCAGATGAGAAAATGGTTCCATACGAAGAGGTTGTTGAGCCCCATTGTTCCTGAACTCCTGTAGGTGTGACAGAGGGTGTAGATTGAGAAGACGGAACAGCAGTACGCTCAGGCGACGGATTGCAGCCAATCAGGTTCAGTCTGTAAATGCAAAGCAAATTAAGGGCAAAGAATACAAAATCATCGTCACGGAAGTACATAACTCGTCACAACAAAGTCTTATCGGTATTCAGATTACAGTATGTTTATATTATTTCTTTTAATCCAGTTTGGGCAGCGGGCTTTCATCTCACCTCAGTCCGCTCATACTTTGAGCATCCACGGGGACAATTCTAACAAAACGGGCGATAACATTTCCGTCAAAGAACTGTGTTGGTGCCACTTCTTGACCCCCAGAAGACTGGAACGTGCGAGGTGTGGTTCCATCAGGCATTGTGTACGTGTCAAAGGTCACGCCATCTTGACTTATAAGGACTATGTAAGTAGTGGGTGCACCCGATTCTTTTAGCAGAATTCCAGTCAGAATCTTTGTTTCCTCGAAGTCAACTTGAAGCCAAGGGCTCTTGTCTTTTGGACTGGTTTAAACAGAACAGCAGACATGTAACATAGGCATCGTTTTATGACATTATGGTTTTACTGGTTTAACCCTTTAATTAATGGTATAACTTCACAAATTTCTGTTCTAGAACTGCTGATTAATAAACACATTTAAAGCATATGTTCTTTGTTCACCACAAATGAAAGAGGTTATTGAGAAAGAGAACACGTAAGCGTTATACTGAAATCAGCATGTATGCTGCATATAGATACCTAATGAATTAACATTAGCACACAACAGGAAATAGAACTTACTCCGGAAGCCAGCCGGTGACATTAAATGTCACTGACAATCTGCTGGTGGCCGGCGAGTGATCAAGATCTGAACTTGATGATGACGTCATCTGCGCGTCTGACACGATCTTGTAGTTGTCTATCCCCATGGGTCTCAAGCACCCTGCCACATTCAGTGAGTCGTGTTGAAATATCAAATTATTCTTTTGGGATGGAAAGCTATCATGCCTTCAAGACTGCTTAAACGTATATAACGTGAAAGAAACTTGCATTTCCAGAAGACCGAGACTGCCAGTACGAAAGTTTGCAGCCTCAAATAATAAGCCTGACTTACTCTGATCAACGGGAACTCGAGGCGTCGGAAAGGCTGATGAAGACTCAACCGGAAGTGAGGATGTCAACCCAGGAGTCAAATTTGGCCGCATAGTTGCCGTGGCTTCAGAAGCGTTTTCAGCAGTTCCTGTAGTAAGTCTTGTAGTGACAGTCATATCCCCATAGCCCATGGTCACCGAAACGCTCTGACAGCCCACAAGGTTCAAGCGCAGCCCTATGCCCTCCGGAGACCATTTTGTGGGCACGAGACGCCAGAATCGCGCTGTTATCGCTGGCCAGATAGTTACATTAGATACCTGAACAATTAATACAGACACACACATAGAAAGAAATACAGAGATACCGATAGGTGGGTGGGTTTGTGCGTGCGTGCGTGAAACCAATTCAGGTGATTTGCACAACAAACATTTGCCTGTCCAGGACCGATAGATCTCAGACCGTTTATCAAACGGATGATTTTTTTTCGAAAATAACAGGCGGAGCATGGCTTCTGTCCACTACAAAGATCCTGGCAGCTACCATTTAAAGACGGCAAAATACTGGGTAGTATTTATTTATTTGGCAATGAAGAGAAATGCTTCTCGTAATGTGTGGAGTACGACAATCTTCTTCTCACGCGAAAGGCGCGTTTGCCTCCCCTCCCCCTCTCGCAGCTATCACTTCATCTTAGCTCATCCTTGCAACTGGGCACGAAACAGTGTCTCATTCACCATTCACCTGTCTGCTGTCGCTGTTGGCGCTGATCTGGATGGAGTTGTTATTGGGACTTGCATATGTGAAAAATTGCAGACTGTCGTTGCTGTAGCGGAGGAGATATTGCGTGACCCAGCGGCCGGAGTCTGGAGACCCTTGGGTCAAGACGTTCGTGATGGGAACGCTTTGGCCAAGGTCCACTTGCAGCCACTGATTTTCATCGGATATCCTGTTCAACAACACAAGAACACGTTAATCAGTTGTTTATCATATTTGTTAAAACTTCCAAACCTTAGGAAAAGCCCATTGTGGAAAAGACTACCATAAAACGACTATGTTGCTGTTGTACAACGAGAAAAGTGTAAAGACAATTCTACACTCGTGAATAAAGAATCCACGCACACACGATTCCGCACTCAGCGCTGCCATAATTCTTCTGAACTAAGATGGATAAGTCACAGGCAGTTTTCTTTTTCATAGTAACTGGTGTGAAGGTTTCATAATATAGACAATTCATTGACTGCGATATACAATTCATTGACTGCGATATACAATTCCTGGACTGCGATATACAATTCCTGGACTGCAAAAATTATGTGTCTACAGTTTTAATAAAATTAAATCACATTTTTTTCTGCAAGCGGATGGGTGATCTCGGCACCGCACCATCGTGTTTATTAACAATAACAATGTCGGACCGTGTAAGGCGAGCGCTAGCTACCGTGTTTTACACATGCTACACTAGTGTTGCATCTTTGCTTTGGGGGCAGTACCCCCATTCCCCCTCGCGGTGGTTTTATAACTGTTTTTGTTTGGGTTTATCACTCAATATTTCGTTAACGCTAGATTGCACACAGACCATTTATGACGACAACCTATTAGCAATATATTTGAATGTATTATTTCTGGAGAAGCCAAAACTAGACTCCCATGCGGCTGGACCCGGAAACTCAAGCAGAAAGTCTTCTTGCCCCGCCGACACCATTAGTCAGCACGTGTTGTCGACGTAGTCTCGAGGGAGACTGGTCGAAACTCGTTTGTCCCCTGTCTCACAATTCCGCTACGTACTTGAGAAATATTTATTTGTGATCTTACATGAAGCGAGACCTAACAGAACGATTTCTGTGTCAGAAAGATGTACGTCTCTAACATTTTGCGTTAAGGATGATAACCTAAGTCTCGAAAGTACTAGAACCTGATATTACTGTCTTTTTTTTTTTTTAGCTGCGTCCATTATTTTCTTATGCGTCGTTGTGCAGCATGGATTTTGATTGAAATCGGTCGCTAGCACAATTTTACCTTCAGATGACGAGAGAAACGAAGACATATTATTGTTTCTAATTACTATTGTATCTCTCTTCAGAGCAAGAAGTAAGTGACAGCGAACAGCCTGAAGGACTAGTCCCAACATCGCATGGTTCGACGAAGTCAAACGAAAGCAGTTATGAAATTTTACTTGTGCAAGCTTTTTCATCAAAATGTGATTTAATACCAACAAAAATTGGAACAAGAAAACTTTAAACACAGATTTTCGCGAAATATTCAGGGAGGAAGATTTCTTTTCCCAGCCGACTTTCTCAGTCGAAATTCTATTGCCAGAACGTTGAAATGGAACGCACATTCGTTGGGTTGACGAAGGTTCTCAGCGGACATTGTGACGTAGGTTAAACAAAATTAAAGTTTGCTCTCAATAAATATTCTTAACACAGTTGCCGAAGGGAAGTAACTGTGTCCTGCTGAGCGGACTACCACAACCGGATCCCTTTTTTGTCGCGGAGGGCCACCACAAAGTGACCAGCCAAACAGGCATGGGCTGCGCTAGTGATCGTATCTCCTATCAGTACGCAAAAGTGAACATAGCACACACACAGGTCGCACGGGCCTTACCCCACTCTTATGTCCGGAGGGGCAGACATAAGCGTTCATGCAAGCCAACCCAGGACTGCAAAAAGAACTTACTGGGGGATCCAGGCTCCGTGTTCGTTGAAGAGGCGGCCAGCGTAAGCCTCTGCGTTGGGTCCAGCGGAGCTGGATGCTGTCAGCTGACTGTCGGAGATTTTCAGGGGGTTGTCCACGCCCATTGGCTCAGAGCAGGCGGCTGCTGTAAATGGCTTTGTTTTATTCCTCTCAGAGAAAACAAATCCCAGCCAGATATAAGGGGTAGCGGGATTTTGAGAAATTTTGAGAGTGCGAGATATTTTCGTTGAAATCTCTGTGTGGTATGTGTGGGCTTTTCTTGTAACTATCTACTTTGTTCTTCGGTGTTTTGTTCCATTTTCAATCATCGTTACACGACGGGGACAAGCTCATCGAAGCATAGAAAATGTTACAGATCCAGCAACTTATAACTTTGTGTTGTTTTGTCCTTTGTGCACGTTTCTATTCACCGGATGATCAGAAGTGTTGCACAGGAAGAAGAGCTGGCGTGTACTTTCTGCCAGGATGGCGTGTACTTACTGCCAGGATGGCGGGTACTTAGTGCCAGGATGGCGGGTACTTAGTGCCAGGATGGCGGGTACTTACTGCCAGGATGGCTGACCGGCTCCCGTGTGCCCTCCGTCACCATCGTCGTTTGTCCAGGGGCGGTAATGCCGCTGCCCGAGCTAGAAGTAGCCGGAGGCTGTGGGCTTGCAGTGACCGATGTGCCGATTGTACCAGAGGTCAGACCCGCTATAAATTGCAGAACATCTGCCTGAGTCATCAGTTATACACGGTTAACCCCTTCACCCCTGTTTCCTCTCTATTCCGTTTCCCATCTCTTTGGGCTGTATCCCACTTTTGTCAATATCCCGTTCTATTTCTTCTTTGTGCCCACCTACGCGCTATTTTCACTGTTGTAAATTGTTTCTATTTCTCTGCATCTATCGACTTATCGACCGCTTATCGCTATGTCTCGCCAGGAACATCCATATATGTCCAAACCCAAAATGTCGAGTCAAGTGACTTACTTTTCGCTGATGGTGTTGCTGTGTAAGCAGCAGCTGCTGTACAGCTCAGAACGTCAAATCTAACAGCGATGGCGTTGTGCCAGGCCCAGGGGACAAGACGGAGATATCTAGCAGGAACATGTCTGTCAAAGTGGGCCTGCAGGTGTACAGAAAACATAATGTCAAAGTGGGTCTGCAGGTGTACAGAAAACATTGTGTCAAAGTGGGCCTGCAGGTGTACAGAAAACATTATGTCAAAGTGGGTCTGCAGGTGTACAGAAAACATTGTGTCAAAGTGGGTCTGCAGGTGTACAGAAAACATTGTGTCAAAGTGGGTCTGCAGGTGTACAGAAAACATTGTGTCAAGGTGGGTCTGCAGGTGTACAGAAAACATTGTGTCAAAGTGGGTCTGCAGGTGTACAGAAAACATTGTGTCAAAGTGGGTCTGCAGGTGTACAGAAAACATTGTGTCAAAGTGGGTCTGCAGGTGTACAGAATACATTGTGTCAAAGTGTGACTGACAGAAAACTCAGTGCGTCAGTGGTCCTACAGGTGCAAAGAAAACCCAGTATGTTCAAGTGGGCCTGAAAGTGCACAGAGAAGTTACTGTGTCCAATGAGCCTGCAGGTCTACAGAAATCACAGATGCCGTGAAAAACAGCCGTTTGCATTTCCAGCAAACAGGACGCATCTGTTTAAACATCTCTGCCAAATAACTCTTTAATTTTTAATCTGCAAGTTGTCGATATAAGTTGGGTAAAAAGAAAAAAGGAATGGATCGGTCTGCCTTGCTTTCAGTCAGTGGATATATATATATATATGCACTGAATCATAATTATCGCATTGCTTTTCATACCTGCGATTTCGTATTTTGATCAGAACTGCCATTAAAGAATGTGACGTCGCTCTGTCCATTCTCTACATAAGATGTGAAGGTGACCCCATCAAGGCTTGTGTACACGCGGTACAAGGTCACCCAGTAAGGGCTTAACGGATGACCTTGAAGAACAACTCCTGTGACCAGCTCCACCCGTTTCAAATCCACCTGTATCCACTGATCCTGATCGTCATACCTGCCCAGAAAAGCAACGTTCCTTAAAAGATCTATTCAGGTAAGTTTGTTGCCTGGGTGGGTATTGTCTGTACAGGAAGAACTATAGAGCTCTGACGTGTCACCTGATCACAGATGTCATCTTGTTCTGTTTATACCTCTACGCTAGAGATGCAGATGTTTCAAGTAGATTGAAAAACTTATTTTTTTATTGTTTCTGTCAGAAGCTAGAAATGTATTCTCACTATATAGAAATTAACTGCACGCAAAAATCTACAGTTAAATAGACAATCATAATTCTATCGTCTTCCTCGGATTTACATATCAAGAGGAAACGCACAGCGTCATGATGACTTTTACCTTGGCATCCAGGCTCCTTGTAAGGGGCCATCTGGCTGGTTGCCAAGACGACCCTGGTCAGCCTCTGTCGTGTAGTCCCTGGCTGTGGACGCTGTCAACTGGTCTTTGGGGATGACGTTCGGGTCACCAACCCCCAGCAGTTCCTCACAGACTGTTGATTAGAGCAGGTCTACAAATCATTCTGTATATTTCTTTTGGATACTTCCATATTACTATCGTGAAGTGGTTCCTCTACGTCGGACATATTTACACACATAACTTGAATTCGCACTTCGGGACGCATCCATATGTAACCAAACCTAAGATTTAAAGAAAACGCTAACAAAATTACAGCTTGACAAAACTTATACGGGGTGAAAATGAATGGAGCGGTTGAATTTCTTACCCTTTGGGGTTATTGTATAGACAGACTGCGTGGACATCACAGACGTTGAGCCTATGACAGGTTTCGTAGTGGTAGATAAACCGGGAAATTCACCGGAAGTTAAAGTCGATCCTTGTGGCGGTGTCAGACTAGATGAGAGGCCGGGAGCTTGGGTTGTCACCCCTGGCGGCAGCGACCCAGATGTCGCGCTGGTGCTAGGCACTGACGTCATCGAGATGTTCTCTCGAGTGAGCGTGACAAGGCCAGGTGAACTTTGAGTCAGTCTCGATGGGTCGAAAGACCATGTTGAAGGAAACATTTCTGCCGTTGGGAAAGAAGTGGACTCACGGGGGCTAGTCGTGATTCGGACACTGCTGGCTGCATCTGTTGTTGGTGTTGTTCCTTCACTGGACGCCGGGACAGTTGGTGATGGATATGTCGATGAAGACTCAGGCCCACCTGCGGTTGTGTGTAGGGAATGTCAATCTCACTGCTTTTATACACGTACTGGGATTTAAAAACTACATCATTAATTAATATTTCCACCTCGTTTAAAGTGTTCTAAGTATCACAGAAAAAGCGTCCATCAGTTTAAGAGTTGCTTACCAAACAGGTCAATGAGAAAGAAAGAAACAAGCAAAAAATGTATGACACTTATAGTAACTACTCTTACTTACAGATACAGAAGAATCGCGCCTCGTAGTCTTCGCATGTCTGAGAATTGTCACTGGTGCATTTCAGCCCGTTGTTGTCACACGTGACTGCCTGCCCTGTGCTCTTGTAAGAATTACCACTGCTTGCCACCCTACACTCGGTCTGCAGCACCCGCCAGCAAGTTGCCGGGTATCCAGGGATGCTCGTCGGGCTTTCTACGTCTCCTGTACCCGAGGTGGGGATGTATGTGTTGAGCCAAGACGTCCAACCTTGGCTGCAGGCTGGGAAGGGCGAGACAGAAGAACTGGCAGCGGACGCGGTGCTTGGAGAAAAGGGCAGCATGGTCTGGTTAGAGGCATTTCCGGATGTCTGTGTGGAGGGCACTTCCGACCCAGGATTTGACGTCGTGAGGTTGTATTCTGCAGGGATCGCTGATGTCGAAGTGCAGGCGTCTACACAGTACACACGCACCTCGTAGTCCAGGCACTTCTGTCCGCCAACCTGATTTCCGTCAAGACACGTCAGACCCCTGTTCAGGTCGCACGTGACCCCTAGCTGACCCGCCAAGTTATATGGAAGCCAGCGCTGGCTGCTGCTGGAACCCATCTCGCTCACCCGACACTCGATATCAACAGGGCGCTCGCAGAAGGAATACCCCAGACGCAAGTTCCCCAACGTTTCCATGTCACCAGACGATGTGGGAGTTCGGTGGTCAAAGTTCAACCAGCCAGTCCACATGCAGGAGGGTGTAGGGGGCCAAGGCTGTCCAGGAGCGGGGGAACTCTCTCTGGGAAAGCCAGTTGTTACCTGAGGGCTCGCCATTGTCGGTGCACCTGTACCCGTGAACTGTGTCGCCTCTGTGGTTATTTCGCTGGCCCCAGTCCGGCTCGGAGTTCGAAACCCCGTGATGGTGGACACGACGGGCGACACAGTGGTAAATCTTTCGAACCCCGTGAACTGCATCGTACGGCCAGTGACCTCCTCCACGCCGGTAGTGACACCTGGAGGGGCGGGTGTCGGGAATGGGGTAGGTGACAAGGTGGGACCTGTCCAGGTGGTGCCAGGCGATTCAGGAGAGGGTCTTCCGGTGCCAGTGAACTGCGTGGTGTGACCAATGACCACCTCTGTGCCGGCGGGAGAAAGGGTTGGGGCAACGGTGGTCATGGGCATTGGAGAGCCAGTCGAACTACTTGTCCCAGTGGGCACCGCTCTACTGGTACTTCCGGTTTGAAATGTAACAGTCTCTGTTGTAGTCTCAACTGCAAGTCCAAATATCAAACAATCGCAGAAATCTAGACAATATCTCGGTGTCTGATAACCGTGAAACACAAAAAAAAAAACCCAGCGGAAATCTGGGAAATCAGTTAAAAGATACAAACCTAAATCGGGTCCATCAATGAAGAAGTCAACCATGAAATAACTATAATGTCAAGAATGTTCTCACTGTACCAACGAATAAATCACATCAATATACCAATCAAATACAACAGTGCGCTTTCTAAAACATATAAACTCATATCACAATATCAGCATTTTCGTGCTAAAAAGTACGTACATGTACAGTATTTGCAATGACTTGATTTATGTTTAGCCATAAGGAAAGTTTTCAAAAGGTAATCATGAGAACATTCCCGCTGTTCTGTATCAGGACAAGGACAGGTATAGACAATAAATCAAGACAGCAGTCGGGAAGGCAAACTCATCGGGGTTTCCCTGATAATTTTGTACCTTCGCCGCAGTCACAGTAGAAACTTATTTCAAAGTCTTCACAGCTGCCCTCAGGTGCCAGAGCGTTGACACACACTAGTCCTTTATCCAGGTCGCATGTCACGCGTGGAGAGTAGAGGTGGGCCTGAATTTTTGTCCTTACCGTTCGACACCTGGTTAAAGTTATAAATAAAGTGTTGAGAGTAATACTACTGAAGGGATACCATACTGTCATTAACAGGAGCTTATACAGCCACAGTGCTAAAATAGTACATTCACACAATCCGACCGCAAATAACAGATATTTTACGCCAGCGATTTTCGAAAAAAAATGATATGTGCAATGACTTTTTTCAAAGCATTGTTAAAATGAAATGAAAACTGTGCTATTTTTCAGCGACAAGAAAATTGTTTTCCACAATTTATATTACTACTTATTTCTTTACTATTAATGTGTAATAAATAGGTAACCAAACTTAATAAAGTTATAAATTAGGTTGCACTATAAAGACATTCTAAAGGACAGGCTAGGTGTGTAGGTTTTCACGTGTTTTATATATTAGACATGAAAAACATGCTGTTGAAAAGGAATCCTACCATGCGTGCGTTCTAAATATGGTTACATTATCCTAAAGAAAAACTGCGACTAGTGGGTAACAAGAGATTCATACATTAGGGCGGAAGGCTTGGCACAGAAGCTGTAATATTGCCTCAGCTCTGACAGAATCTCGTAGTCTCCAGAGCTTGAAGTCTCGTAACTCTGCGAGATCTCGGGTGTGTCCAGGTTGAAGAAGCGACTCCAGCCTTGAGTGCATGAGTAGGGCATGGTGACGGGGAGAGGACCTGACAGAACGATAGAGAAAAACATCAACACAGAGAGAGCTCACTCTAGGCGAAAAAGTCTGAATGGAAGGACAGAATATATATTATGTAGCGACTGGGGGCTTTCCACATCACGTGACCCTACCTTGTGTGACGGAAGACCCGCTGGGTGTCGGTTCTGTCCCGTACCCAGGAAGCGTAATGGTCAGCAGTGGCGGCAGAGATTCTGTATCCGGAGGAAAAGTTTCTGTTGTGGAATAAAATACAAAATGTATTGACGGTGGAAGTGTCTGATATCGAAGAAAGACACCATTTTGGCAAATTGCTGCATAGAAAGACTTGTTTCAGTTGAAAGAGACATACCCCACTGTTCAAAATCTGGCCGCTAATTTCGAACATAAAATAATAAATTCATTCAAAAAATATTTAGCTTCATTGTTTCTTTGTTCATCAAAAACGTGCGCATGTCTCGCCGAAAAGCGGGGATTATGCGAGATTTTTGAGAATTTCCTCTTTGCGGAAACGCATGTTCGCGGACTGATCTTCGTTAGAATCATGAAAGCTTCACTCGTTTTTCGTTTCCACAGATGACCAGCTTACCAAAAGTTTCCGAACAGCCCAGCAGCTCCAGTCTGAGGGAGGCTGTGAAGAAATATTCAAGAGGATGCACCCTCACACAACGCACGCTATCTTCACGTGACCGAAACATGTGCGTGATCACAGCAGTGGAATCGGCGTTGCCCTCAAATACCTGCACAGGTAAAAGGAAACAGACTATCCTAAAAAAAAGTCATTCTACCCAGTGTTTTTCCTACCTTCCCCCTTTTCCCTTTCTCTTCCTTCCTCTTTTTTCTTCCTCTCCTTTCCTCTCTTCCCTCCCTCTTTTTCCTCTCTTTCATTCGTTCCGTAGCGAAAGAATGAGTTGTCCGAAGGGTGTATGAGATGATTGACACATGGCGTAATTGCCATGCTCGTGCGTTGAGAACAGAGTTTCTATCTTTACATTGCTAACCTCTGGCTTCTGGTCGGAGCCAAGCAGATAGCGAAAGACAACGCAGTCACTGCTGACCTCCAACGAGTAGCTCTTCACCCAGCTAGGGGACGTGGGGCTGCCTCTCGTGCTGATTCCCGTCAACATTCGAGAATACCCGAGATCCACCTGAGCGAACAGTAACCCTGCTGAACTCACATGACCTCGGTAGTGAGACACGTAGAGAATCATGCTGTCATGCCTCCAGGACATGTTGTTTGAATCAGAATATAGCTACTGGCATAAAACGTACGTCCTTGGTTTATACACAGACAGACAGACAGACAGACAGACAGACAGACAGACAGACAGACAGGGGAAAATATTGCGACAGGTGCAAGGACCGGCAGGTAAGGTGAAGCGTCACAAGACAGACGATGTCGTACTTGGAACCAAGGATTCCTGTCGTCAGCTGCTGGCGCCCAGCTGCTGGCTGAATCTAAAACAGCGTTCCTGGGGGCGTGTTCAGGGTCTGCTTGTGAAGAGGCCGTCAGCTGAAGGAGACTTTCTTCTGAAGCTTTCTTCATCAGACCTGATTCACACTCTGCAATGTTCCCGTCCGGGTTTGAATAGATCATAGTATCCTCAGACTATGAGCACGTGCATTTAACAAATTTGTTTCTGGATAATTACTGTTGTTGCATCTGGAGCAAAGACGGGAGACAATTAAAATGAAGAGGAAGGAAAAGGTAGGGTAGGCAAGATCTGAATTTACAAAAAAAAATTCGGACGAATTTCTTGTTATGTTGAGATGGTGGTGGTTTCTGGCCCACTGCATCTCTGAACTGTGTGCTCATCAAAAGCACTAAGAAGGGAAATAAACCTGGCTACTGCTTTAAGGGAGGTAACTAATGTCTACTTTTTCACTCTGCTCTCACAAGAGTTTTGTCTCATGTTTCATTTCACTTGCGGGGGAAATAGTGTACTTTTACGGGGGCATGATTGTGGTCTAAATGAAAAGATTGCAGATGGGTTAAAAGATGGGTTGATGATTGTGTGTTCATAAACTAAAAGAATATTAAAAAGATGCGCACAGGGTTCTTTCGGTGCTGCTATGAACTTTCGGTGCTAGTTTGTCATGTTTTGGACATAACACTGAAGGCGTGTGCCGTGACGAAAGTTCTTCGTACGGTCAGACATGATTCCTCAAACGTATAATAGATTTTACATTTTCATCTTACAGTGTCGCTGTTTAAAGAAATTAAAAAGCTTACGTGTTTCTGCACAATCGCAGTAAACTCGAATCTCGTAATCTTTGCAGCTAGACCCGACCGGCTGCCTGGAATTGAGGCAGACCAGACCTGCTTTGGTGCTGCAGACAACCTCCGCGTCAGCTGTGAGGCCAGAACTGACGCTGGAGTTGGCAGGACGACACTGGATGTATTTGGTAAACTCTTCCCCGCAGAGCCCGCGCGACCTCCGGAGGTCAGCCAGAGACTCCATGTCCCCTGAGGTGTCGGGAGGACGGCTGTTGACCCAGGGCGTCCAGCCTGTGCGGTCACATGCCCGCAGCAGAGGAAGGCCGGGAGGGAAGCGGGGAGTAGCTGGCTGACCGGACGGCACCTGCGTGACGTAGCCAGGTGGCGTCATCGTGGACATTCCTGGCGAGACGTCAGGGGATAAAGTGGGGCTGACAGTGGTGACTTTGGTCTCCGGCTGTGCGAACGGGGTCACTGGGGCTGTCCCAGCACTGGTACTGGTCGGAGCACCTGTCGTTAATTTATAGTTGGTAAACTGTCCAAGAAGTCCACTTTTTCCAATGTTCAGTTTTTGAAAAACATTTTTTTAGTAATTTATTATCAGCAAAGTGTATTATAGCAACATTTCGAGCACTTTCTTAGCTCTAGCGATACGCTCTTTAATGGAAAATAACTTTTACAGTTCCTCTTTTTTTCAAGAGCCTTTGTTACTCACTTCAGACGCGCGGTACTCCACATAAGTGAATACAATTTTAACCACTGCACATGCGCAATAATACAATGATATTAAATAAATAAAAATGGGGGGGGGGGGGAACTCACATCTACAGAAGAAGCGCACTTCATAATCAAAACACATCTTCCCAGACTGGTCTCGGTGGTAACACTTCAGCCCGCCAGTCAAATCACAGGTGACGTTCTGCCCACCATACTGAGCAGCCGTGTCCCGCCCGACCACGCGACACTCGATCGCGTCCATTTCCGCTTCCTGGCAAAAGGTGTAGCGCATGCGCAAAGCTGGGAAGCTCTCCACGTCACCCACGTTGGTGAGGGTGGGTGCGGAGGCAGACATCCAGGCGGTCCATCCGTCTGCACATCTGACAGGGAGAGGTGACGGCGACGATGATGATGACGAAGGAGGGTTTGAGGACCAGGTTGCGCCAGTAGAAATGGTTCCTGGCGATGGAGATGTTGCAAGTTCTGGGGCCGGGGTTGACGGGTGTGAAGCGCTAGGGGTGGGGGAGGGTCCGGCTGTTGGGGTGACAGAAAGCGTTGTGGCGCTGTAGTTGCTAACGCTTGTAGTATATGACGCGCTGAAGGTGACAGGGGTCGCTGAAGTCAGTCTGGTGCAGTAGCCAAAGCTGATGTGCTCGATGTTGCCATTACGACAGTTGCTGTCATCATCATCATCATCATCATCATCATCATCATCATCATCATCATCATCATCATCATCATCATCATCATCATCATCGATAAAATGCAAACCTAATAAAAACTACTTCACATGTTTCCATGAAATTTTGGCAATGTGTTGCTGACATGTTGAAGCATATGTTCTTTGGCAAACATTAGTGAAACCTTGTAACTCAGCCACTAATGACCAGAAACAGCGGAAACAATACTTTTTTATAAACAACCCCAAACCTAAAATCTGCTTTAGGAAACTTACACCCATTTCATGCTTGACGTCACAAATTTCCGTATCAGACGCGTCGGTAACTTATCAAATCTCTCAGTACAGGTTTCAGTTTCAGTCCCGTCAGCTATAAGTTTCAGTGCCTGCCGCGTCCATTTCTCTTTATATCTCATATTTTCCAGCATTAGTCGAGTCCGTTAGGTATCATATCTCAAATTAGTCAGTATTGGTCACTTTGCTACGCCAGATCTCACATTATAACTTTCGGTATTAGTATAACAATATGCATAGTAAGCAGTATATTAGGCGTACGGTATTTAGTGGATAGACGCAGGACACATAAGTACAGCACATTCTATAGTTGACAGGGCTGGGAATTGACCTGCAACGCACTCAAACAGACTGCCTAGTGTGGACATGCGTGACCGGTCAGACACACCACTTTGAGCTACTCGCACTCAGTCACACAAGTACATTGACAGGATAACCCAAACTACAGCAGTCAGGAGGCCCCAGCTGGCCATGGGAACCTGACCCTTAGTCCTTAGTTTAGGGGGTATAAAGAGGCTGGCACGACCAGGGCGGAGGCTTTTTGGGTTCTTCTTTTGGCTTCTTTTGGCTTTTGGCTTTGGGCTTGTTGGTTTTTGGACGATGGACTGGCCGGAGTACCGGGACCGGGGATGGATGTGGAGGATGTGAAATAAAAGAATTGAACTGCGACGAAGTGCTGGTGTTCTCTCGGCCACGGACGTACGGGTGAATGAGACGAACATGTCAACTCGTGTTTGCTGGTATCATGACAATGGTACATTTGCTTTCTAATGCCGTGACGCCCGTACAACGCTACATTCGTGGTGTCGAGACCATTCAGGATCGACATAATATAACATTAATCGCCCCATTCACACAGTATAAAGTTCCATCGGGCGCATCAGTTACTCACCGGATCTCACCACATAATGTTCACTATTAGTGTCATTTGCTCACCAGACTTCACATTATAATGTTCAGTACTATTTGTGTCGTTTACTCTTTAGATCTCACATTATGATGTTCAGTATGAGTGTCATTTGCTCACCAGACTTCACATTATAATGTTCAGTACTATTTGTGTCGTTTAGTCACCAGATCTCACATTATGATGTTCAGTATGAGTGTCATTTGCTCACCAGACTTCACATTATAATGTTCAGTATTATTCGTGTCATTTACTCTTCAGATCTCACATTATGATGTTCAGTATTAATTCATGTCATTTACTCACTAGATCTCAAATAATAATCTTTAGCATTAGTCGCGTCATTTACTCATGAGATCTCCCATTATCATGTTCGGTATTAGTCCTCTCAATTACTCACCAGATCTCACACTGATGGTTGCACACAGTATCGTCCCATACCCGCTCGCCTTCTCGGTACAGTTTGCCGCGCACCTCACAAGCAGGGGTCTGGCACAGGGCTTCCGGAATGCATATGCTCGGCTCTTGCAGACTGTCGTACACCTGACCAGGTGGGCAAGGATGCAGATCGCAGCCCTCTGAGCACGTGATGCCCGCCTCCTGACACTGCTGCATCAGCTGGTCGTACGACAGGCGATTGTCGCAAGTCTTCTTGGGGCACGAAGTGATGCAAGGATTGTACGTCTTGCAATCCTCGCACGCAAGAGCTGTAAGGTAAACGAGAACTTTATCTGTACTGTTAATTTTTCACTCGTGTGAGGTAGGCATAACAAAATAAAATCTACCTTTGTTCAGGTTTATTTTTGTAGCATGTCTGTGTTGCGCTCACGAGTGTAGTACTGTACGAGTTCTAATACTGTATCAAAAAAGGGGAACAAACCCAACGAAAATATATTAATCATAAGCACATCTCTTGTGAGGACGAATGTGCTGGATATCCTAATGCTGAGAACCGCATGCCACCGAGTGCGCATTGGGTGTAGGGGTTTTCACATGGGCAAATTTAGAGATCTGGTATAGGGTGTGCATCAGGTTCTGTGTATGTCTCTTCGAAGTTCCCAAATGGTTCGTCATCTTTTTGAGGCTGAACTGTGGGTTACCATGGAGACCAAATAAAAAAAAACTGCTCACGACAAAGCTCGTTGTTCCGCCACTTGATGAGCACACCCTTGCTGGCACAGACATGGGCGTAAGCGGCAATAGCAGTACACAAGCACTCACAATCACCGCCCTGGTCACACGCGCATGTGTCAAAGACACATCTGCAAAATATATTCAGGGAAGAGTAAAGGCAGGCCTATACTTCGCCACTCAGAATAGTGGCTCTCATTCCAAGCTATTCATGACTTTGCAAACAATTTCAAGTACTTAGACTTAGAACATTATTATTATACCAAAAATTTGCGTACTGATTACATATCGTACGATGTCCTAAAACATGCGTTGAGGCACAAAAACATTTTTACGGATAGTGAGCGAGATATACACACATTTCTTTTTTTCTTGAAAGCACAAATCGCACGCTAGTAACACGTTGCTGGCGTATATTCGACCCAGATGCACATTTTTTGGAACAGTGTCGTCAGAAAAATCCCCTTCTTGGTAGAAGATATTAGTAATGAGTTTTGTAGCACACATGGATTCCCGTTTGAGCTACAACTGATCCTTTTTACGTTTACACCTCACTGAATGCAAATTAAATTAAACTTGTACAGAACTGGCTTTACGATAACGAAGCTGAAGGAAAGAAGAAAAAAATAAGTCTGTCCAAAAAATAAGGGACATACCTATCAAAATACTTTTTATGAGGCTCCACCGCGTGGCAAGGCCGGAAGAGGTCAGAGGACAGCACCCCGCACTTCCGCTGAGCCCAGGGTTTCCGGTGCGGAGCTTGCTGACAAGTGTCCACTATATCAGTAGCCGGGGCGCAGTAGGCGTGCATCTTCCAACTGTCCCCAAAGGTCGTGGTCCTCGCGACTGGGGGACCCCCTTGCGGGGTGGTGAAGTCATCCTTTTGATCACCGTTGAAGTTTCCACAAAGCCCTTCCACCTACCAGCAAGACTCTACCTGATAAAACAGTTGCTGGGAAAACCGCTGAGGGGTTATGCATGGGCTGCGCTGCTCTGAAATGCGCTTGGCCCAAAAAAGGAAGCGTGCATTTTCGCAAGGTGTTTGTAGCTACTATCGAAGTCTTCGACCTTTTACAAGTGCTTCTAAAGACTAAAATAGACCTTAACACGTTTTTCCCCATGAGGTGACATTAACAGACCCGCGTTGCTTATACGCAGCAATTTTCACCACTACTGAGAAAAGACATTATAGTCCGTTGTTCACACTCAGAATAAAACAGTTTCGGATATACTGCAGTTGTAAAAGTAATTGAGATGGGCTGCCAATGACAACGGATTGATTAGTTGTTTGTTGTTAAACGTCAAGTAACAGAACGAAGGTTGTTCTATGACGTGTGGGGGGGGGAAGGATGAGGAGGATGATAGAAAGGAGCAAGAGGATGAAAACTGGTGTGCCGGAAGGTTTGTGGATTTTGCTGCTTAACGTCCCATCGCAAACTAGGCGCGTGTCAGGGCAGTGTTGCTTGAGACTTTACAGGCTGCCACACTAGGGCTGTTGTTTGCGGGGTGTGGGGATGAGGGAGCGTGAAAAAAAAAATTGCGCGCGCACCTGGCCACGATGGCTGCTGCTGAGCTTGACGTAGAGGCGCGTGCCGTGGTCCCACTGAACGGACAGCCCAATTGGTGTATCCACGTGCAGGAAGAGCCCAACCTCGCGCACCGCGAAGGGGGATGAACTCTCCGGGGCCACTGACTGTCCGCGGACCAGGCGGAGATTGTAGAAAGCTGACGATCCTGGGGAGAAAAAGGGGGGACAAACAAGCTGCCAAAGCATCGATCTTTCAGTCACATCAAGATCCACGTTAAGATCCATCGTCATCGTTCAACCAAACAAACGTCACTATCTCTGCATGTTTCGATGCAGAACGGGCAACCAACAAGTGATCATCAAAATGACCAGATCACCTAGTGGAGTACTGTTCCCTAGTGCTGTTCCTGGGGTGGTGTGTGAGGTTAGCTTATCTGCAAGGTCCTAGTTTGCAAATAAAAAATGATCTTCAAATGGACCTTTCAAGTCAGCGGGTTGAAAATCGACACAGCATTTCACTCACTTATCTCAAGAAATTCTCAGACCATATCATGTGACATATTCAATAGGGTGTGACCGCCTACCTGCGCTTTTATCTCCAACAAGCTTAACGCCCGTTTCTTTCACAATCTTTCTTTTTTTATTCTCCACTTCTTTCGTCTCTTCTTTCCTCGTATCTCTTTCTTGTTCTCTTTCCTTTTATTTTCTATAAAATCCTTCTTTAAATCGTATTTAAAAAAGCTTTCTCATAATGTGTGCTTCTTTTTCTTTAGCAAACGTTCTAAAGCGGAGGTTTGCATTTTCGTGTAGAGCTTTTCCTACCTGGTGCCCCAACTGAGATGGTCACCATTTTGGAACACGTCACACCGCTAGTCCCGCACGCGACGTTTTCAATGGACACAACGAAGGGCGTGGCGCTCCCTTCACGTGACCGGGCCAGCACGTAGTCGCACGTGCCTTGGAACTGGAAGTCCCGCCCGTCGAAGGTCGTGTAGTGTGAATCCCCAACAGCGCTACACACCGCTGGACATTCCTTCGTCTCGCACTCCCACCTCCGGTTGTTGCACGTGCTGCAATGGACAAAGAGGCAAGACACGATCAGGCGAGTCACTCATTGTCCACAAACGGGAAACGGGTAACTTCGTCCCATATAGGGAACGCCTTCGGTCAAAACCGTTGCACTATGAAGTTTAGTGCAAAAGTTGGGTTGCTTAGCTGTGAAATATGTCGAAGTGGCGTGCGTTGCAAACTTACACTCGTGCGTGTTCTCCGGTATACAAGGGCTAAAAGGGTTATAAATTACCCGTAACGACGGTTTCCTCCCAGGTGATACCCCCTACAATGTCCCCCTTTTGTCTTGCCTGCCTTGGAAGGCAAAGCACCTCCCACTTCGTCCTTACCATTTGTTGCAGTCCATTGTAATTACGTCCCCTTGGTAGAATGCTTTCCCGCCATGGTAACACGGGCACTTGGAGATGTTCACGCATGCGCCCTGGTGCAACACGAGGCCTGCGTTGCACGCGCATCCAGGCTGACACTTCAGGCGGTCGGCGGGACAAGATGGCGGTATGTCCAACGCATCGCACGTGTCCGGGCAGGGGGACGGGCAGTTGGTGTAGTGCATGTTGGTGGGGCACAGAGGCTGGGTGTTTGCAGGTAGCATGGCCGTGGCGTCGTAGTTGATGTGCGAACAGTTCCACTTGGCATTGTGGCACACGCTGGTTTGGGAGCAGTGAGTGAGACAATGTTATATTTCACGTAAAATGGCAACAGGTGTCCGGTCCCTACTTCTTCCCACCTTTTCTCAGCCCCCCCCCCCAACCCTTTTCTTCTCCATCCCAACAAAAAGCAGATTTACCCTAGCGTCTCTTTGTCGTCACATGCTACCAGCAAAAGTACATTAATACAAATAAGAAACAAACGCGAAACAGTACTCTCTCTCTTCCTCGCTCTTGTTTTACTAGAGGTTCCTTGAACTCTCAGAATTACGTCTTTTATCCACCATTTTAGCACGCGTGTCTTACAACCTTCTTGGTGTTATCCGAACATTTTCTCTTCGTCACCCAGATTAATATATATATATATATGGACTAGTAAATTGTGCATATTTCATCGTTTGTCGGTATAACTTAGTCCTAAATAATCTGCTATCAAATGCAAGGTTTTTTTTTTCTCTAAGAACTTTATATCCTCACTACATCCCCACGTTTTTACAGCCTCCCCTAACCTGATAGTCACAAAGTTCTGCCCCTTTGAGCACTTTATATCCTCACTACATCCGCACGTTTTTACAGCCTTCCCTAGCCTGATACTTACAAAGTTCTGCCCCTTTGAGCACTTTATATCCTCGCTATGTCCATACGTTTTTATAACCTCCCCTACCCTGCCACCCACCAAAGTTCTGCCCCTTTGAGCACCTTATATCCTCACTATATCCCCACATTTGTTTATAACCTCCCCTAGACTGCCACTCACCAAAGTTCTGCTTCTTGGAGTGCCTTGTAACCTGATGGGAACTCACGGCCGTCGAAGATGCAGGGACACTGGGTGACAGGGACACACTGACCCCGGCTGTCGAGTGCCTGACCATCCGGACAGTTGCAGCCTTCCACGCACAGCGTTCTGCACGCGCTGCCAGCCTCCGCCATATTGCGGCAAGTTCGCTCGCAGGGGTTGCCGCACACCTGGTACTGCTGCCCTCCTGGGCACGGCAAATCTGCGCACAAACAAATCCAGATGATGCGGCAAGGATGGACTTCTTTTTTGTCAGCAGCTCTAACTCTGTGTTGCCCGAGCTGTTGTCTGTCTTTCTCCTTCATCTGAAGGGCCAGTACATTTTCAATCACACCCCCATTTGTCTGCTTACAAAATTTGCATCAGCGTACAGCGCGATTGTAGCAACCTTTGGTGATTTTCAAACACTCGGTCTTTGTCTCTTAGAAAATCTTACTTCTAGGGAATCGAGTCCTTTGCAGTGTATGTGTTTTTATTTCTTTCGACTACACTTACTGCATTCTGCAACTTGGGGTCTCCATTGAATGATGACTCCCTGGCTGGCGCATGTGTCCGCGTACTGCCCGAGGGAGGGGCACAGACAGTCCTGTAAGTTGACTTGACATGCGCAGACATCGTACATGCAGTTGTCATAGTAACTCTGCACGTCCTCCGTCGAGTGACAAGCTGTGCGACAAGTAGCGGTAGTGAGCAATACTTACAGCATAGCAGACTAAGAACCAGACCAGAACCCACTGCACTACATCACACTATAATTACACTCTATATCACTCGAAAGCAGAGACTGAAACCTTCATTTTTGTAAAAGAGTCTTCGCAGAAGTTGAAAGGTTGGGCATGCGCACTGGCAAGCATCATTAATTTTCAAAATCTCGTCACACGGTCACGCCCTGCTATGCGACACCCTTCATGTCCCTTAGTTCATTGGCGAGATTTGTCCATCTACAGTTTGTCTTTCCTTCCCCTTTCTGTGTGCTGTGAACGCTTCCACGCCCTCTTCCGCCCGTTCTAGGTTACTTGCTGCATGACAGACACACCTTTGAACACATCGCCCTTCAGAGCCTGACACAGTGCCAGAGCTCGTTGCATGCGCTGTGCATTGCTGTCGCAAGGACTGGGAGGAGGGGCCAGAGACACATCCCGACAGGAGGCTTCTGTCTTCCACCTGCACGGACATACATGTGATGAGTGGACAGGTGGAACGCTGGTGGACTGGATTTTACACACACATATCTGTCAGTATGTATATATATAGTCCTATACTGAACTAGAACAGACTCATACAGGTGAGCAAAGAGATCTCATGTGGTGGTAGACTTTAACAAAGAAAAAAAGACTTGCACACATTCGAAACATGCCATAATCAGCTTTTTCTGGGAGAAGGCACAGCCATGTGGTCTTTAATTGCGTCAAGGCCCGTCACCATTGAAACTTTGTGCGTCCTCTGATCTCTCTGGGTCGTGTTCACAGATCTGACAGACGACTGCATACAATTTTGATACCTATATTGGATGCAACTTTAAGCGCCTGATTCTTATAATAAAAACACTTACAGCGATAATTTGAGGAAAACGATAGAAGCAAAAAGGGGAGAAAAAATCTAAAAGAAAAAAGCCTCCAAAGCAAAACAGACCTGACATCAGACATTTGACTTCCAACTATGTTAAGGGCGAACACTCAAGTATGGATTGGTGTGTATGAGCGGACGTGCGGGATTGGGTTATTATATATGCGTGCTCGGGTGCTCGCCGGTTCGCGGAATTTTTTTCCCACTTGAGTTCCAGGCCTTCCAGGCGCGTGCGCAGACCTTCCAAGAGGCTGCGTATGCGCATCCTGGTTGCTATCCACAACAATCGATCTTTATGAGTCAAGGCTTGACCTCTTATATTTACAGTGAAGAGGTCAATTCGTGGTGACCGATAGCCGAGTGCTAAAGACTTTGGTTTTTACGGTGATGGCGCAGGTTCGAAACCCATAGTAACTGAAGTTTTTTTCTGTGGGGGCGGGGGGGGGGACCTATTTTTCTGTATAAGTTCAAGCCTGTGTCTTTGCGCTAAACGAGATGAAAGCTGGTCTGGAACTCGGGCCTAGAACTGGCGTGGGAAAAAAGTCGCCCCCCCCCCCCCAACGTGCGTGAATGAGCTGGGTGCTGACGAACTTGTTGCCGAAGGCGTTGACGTTGGTCTCCGTGTCACCGTCGCGCGTCAGGAAGTCGTTGTGCTGGTTGTTGTCGAAGGTGCCGCACAGACCTTGCGTTCTGCCCAGAAAAGACGGCGGTGCCTTGACATAAACTCGTGTACGACCATCCCACATGATGACAACGTTGTTGGGCAGCTCCGCCTGAGAAATCAAACAAACATGATTCACTAGCTAAACTTTTTGTGTCGTAAGAGCGTTTGTCTACTTTGTTTAGTCCATGTATACATGGTCAGGCTGGGCACATTTGTCTGGTTAAGACAGACCTCCAAACAATTTCTTTAACAAAAGACTGGGTTAAATATGTTTTTTCCTACTGCATTTCTACCTCAATTTTACTGTGGATTCTTTTTATTTTGAGATCTTAAAAACGATTATATACTCTTAACTGAACTAGTTTTTATAACAAAAATCATTTTGATTGGGGGATTTTTGTATACCTTAAAACTAGAGTAAAATCCATACACGTTGGAACGACTCACAGTTAATTATGCAAGCAGTTTTTCCATGACCCAAAGACGATCATGTAATGTTTCGATTATTCGCTGAACTGACCTGCATGAAGAGGGACGATACCATGAAGATCCTGACCCCAGCGACCTCTGTGGGCAGGGTTTTGATCTCCCGTCCGTTCAGAAACAGCTGGTGGTTGTGGTCCAGTCGGATGACGTCATCGTTGAGCTGCAGTGTGACTGATTTTGCACACGACGCTTCTCCTCCTCCACACTAGAGAGCAGCAGGTGGAAAGAACAGTGACAGGTGAACCCCGTATAGCACAGCCAAGTTCGCTAACAGAACATTTCCCTGAAGGGATAAAGCAACAAACAGGTAACATATACGAGATCTGAATTTGTCAATCGTGATTGTACGATGGGCTAGCAGCTGCAGTTGAGTTATCAATGCCTTGTAAGAGCTTTCTCTAATCTGATTTGATGGGTATTTGGACGGGTGGATGGTTGGATAATAAGGAGGATGGATGGATAATAAGGACGGATGGAGGGATGGATGGATGGAAAGGTGGTTGGATGAATGGATTGAAAGCTGTAAGTGCCAATTTGAAGATGAAAGAGATGGACATGACTCTC